>OZ035955.1:17840345-18440345 GCA_964034955.1 Orchesella flavescens | reverse complement strand
CTTTTTTCCAATGTCATTTTGACTAGAGCTGTCATTACCCACTGACTCAGAGTCCTGTCCCGGAGCCATAAGCTGAATGAAGCAAAATTGTTATTTTAGAACAAAACAAGTTTCCTAATTTCCATGCTAATAATAATTATTCGACGGACTAGGAATACTTGTTTACAAAAACGTGTACACTCTCTGTGCCCTTCCCTGGAACCTGATGTCACCTTGAATAGTAGCTATGCATAGATTATTTTATGCTTGGATGACTCCGTCAAATGCTTACTGATGCACAAACTCCTACGACTTACTTTACACCTACACAATAATTGCATTTTATATTTATACAGGAAGCTCTGACTAATACTTGCCTCCTTATTCAAATGAGTTTGGCTCAAAATCTCTTCCTGTGAAATGAAAATCCAAGCTCATGAAATCACAAATTTTGTCTTTTTCCTCCATTGATATTGTTCATTTCGTTAAAAGTAGGTTACTCTTGCATTTTTAGTGAAACAATTCATGTAATGTTTATTGTATGTCAACACTTTAATTATCATAATTTTCGGAAAAGGTTGAAGGTTGAAGATTTAAGCTTTTTGATTTACTGCGACATTATTGTCATATTACTGATTAAAATTTATTATGTTCCCTGTCAGAACCTTTATACCTAAACTAAAGTTAAGCTTCTTTTAGTTAGTTTCGATCATCAAGCAATAAGCTGATAAAAAAAACATTGAATTGAGACAGATATACTACAAGTTTTAAGATTTTTCTAAGAAAAACTCATTATTAGTTGATTCTGCTTGTCTGCACCTACCTTTTGGATACAAGTAAGTTCATGAAATCCACTTAAGGGATTCCTTCATTACATATACTCACATATACTCATTGGATTCCTAAAGAAGGGGCGTCGCTTTGCCGTGCCATGCAGATAGTTTAATAATGCTAGAAAAACTAAGTGGGAAAAGTACTACGAAAATGACTAACTTTAGACAAGTTTTGTTGTCGACGACGACTTACCTCTAGGTAATCTGGGCATTCATCACAAACTCCTTTACAAAGAGACACTGTGCACTCCAGAAACAGATCCATGACATCTGGAAACTTGAATGCCTGTATTATACAGGGATTCAACAAGAGAAACGATATAGCTTAGTCTCTAGACAATTATCCTTAGAGTTCGTTTTACAAAAAAAGTAATATATAAAATTATGGCACGTTTTTTCTAATGCAAATTTTATGTATACTGACACTCAAATACGCGTAAGCAGCAACATTTCCTGAACTTTTTTGTTTCTTCCATCCCCCCATTAGTTTTGGTTTTACGGCACAGCCCATACTGAAAAAGCAATGAAACATTTCTCAAAAGTTGTAGTTATGTTATGTTGCAATACAACATAAAATAGTACTAATACGTAGAGCTTAGAGCAGAGCCCACACTACTACGCAAAAACACAATTTCTGTTTTTCTCCCAAAGGAGGAAGTTACGAGTTCTTTTCATTTCAGTATAATACATCCACTTGGGTTTCTGTGATTGATAACATCGATAATTACATGGTATTCAGTAAGAGTAAAAGTGGCTAATCTCGTGATTCTGGTGAGCCCCACTACTTATTGCAAAATATAAGTAATATACTCCTGTGATGTGTGTTGTTTTTACTTGCAAATTTCTACATCTACAGCCTTTCCCATTTGGGGCACAATATATAATTGAGAGTTGAGTTCCTTGAGAGAGAAGTTTTAATTTTAGGCAATCTTCTTTCTGGCCTCTTGATCCACATGCAAGAGGGATTATACTTCCTGGAGTTTTGACAAAAACTTTTATTTCAAACCACATATGGAGAAAATAATGCTCACTTGTCTCTACATTTGTGAGTATTACACAAATAAGTATACATATTTCCATTATTATGAAGTTGGACTTTTTAGAGCACCAGCTAGAAAAGGATTAGGATAATAATGACAGTGGTGGTGATGGGCTCTTTTGTACATAAACCATAAATTACAACTTTTATCTCGTAGTACACACATATACACACGTTGTACAGTTTGTTTTTTACCTTTTTATTAATGTGACATTTCATCCAAAACACAACTTGTTTACGGAAGAGATTTAATTTTAAAAAATGTTAAAGCATTATGAGCTTACTTGTCACTCAAGATAATCTTGTTCTGATCGCCGTCAGTGGCGATACAATTTCGAACCACAAGGTCAAAATCGGTGTCTCCTTGAACTGTGACTACTGCCGTGAGCAATTCTCCAATCCGTACTAGACCTTGAACAGGCTGGGCTCTCGGACCGCGGCCAGACTGTAAAAATTCCATGTGTAGCAAGGGTTGTTAATTCATTTTCTCTTCGACATACATGTACTTTCACTTTCTGCTTGGTAGCACGCTGGAAGCTACTGTTAGATTGGACTAGTCTTTGATTTTCGGGAAGAACTGAACAATTTCTACGTATAATTATCATTACATGTCGTTCCATCGGTCGGACGGTTTACATAGAATTCCACTCCATCATCTTTTTCCAGGAGCGTCAATTTTATCATTGTATCTACCTATTTGCTTCATATAACTGTCATTCTACTTAAATTAATAGGAAATTACATTCTTCGGATGAGCAAGGTCACACTGAACGCATTTCGAACGATTTCAGTGGTCATGATCATGAAAAAAATATGACACATTTTGACCTACGGGAAAATTTCCATTTCAGGTTTACAACGGATAATAATTCCAATAATCAACCACTGGCGTCATAAAGCGTACTGAACTAAATAAACAGCAAATACATGTCGTTTAGTTGCAGTAATTGCAAACAGAAATCCCAGCAATGAACAAATCTACTTAATCAACGGATGAGTGTGAGCTACAGCATCCTGTTTCAAAAAACAAACTAATGAATCCGCATTGAAGCTAAACGGAATCACCCATCATATCACCCAACGTCATTCCAATGTCACATGTATAGTACAATGTAAGTGTAAAGAAGCAAATGGAAAGTGTGATAGAGATCTCTCCTAGGATGACTGACAACGACAACATAGACATAGAACAAAAGCAACGTGACTGGATTGAATGTTATCCCAGAGGCTCAGATCAGATCAGCTCATCTGGACTTGCAATTGAAATGAAATACTACAGCTTTAATATCGCACAGTAATTAGTACACTCACCCATTGCACAACAGTTAGTTATAAACGCAGCAATAATAGATTTTCACGTGTATTCCATACAAAACTTAATAGTTATACCGAGGTCAGTTATATAGAATTTCATTGCTGGCCTCGAGTTATACAAACAAACTACGCTCGATGCAATTTCCTAGTATTCCTAAGCGTCTCTGTTTAGTCCCTATTCGAAGTGTTTCCGCCCTGATTTCCTTCACATGAAATCCATTTTTTTTTCATTTTTTCACAACAGACAATTGTCGTGTTTTAATAACCTATGCGTAAAATATTTTTGTAACCATTTAACTTCTAAACGTGACAATGCGTACTTATTTGAAAACATTAAGCATCGCATGTTAGTTCCTACTTCCTAGCATATCATAAGCATATAGGCTTTAGACCACTTGTGGATAATAGAAATAAAAGCTCTTTCAAGATATTTGTGTTGTCCGATTATCGGAATATTTACTCTCCAAGTCGCTTTTATAGCCTTAAGTATATAAGTACTTTAAGGTAATTTTTGCTTATAGTATTATATGCCTTCAACTTTACGATGTCCGAGACATTAGGGATGTACAACACATCACAAGTAAAATTTCTTGCAATACCTGGTAAGGAAGGGCTTGTCTTACAAAAAAAATCCTTACTTTCCTTTCATCTTACTGTCGATGACAAGAAAAACAAGATAAAAGATGTCGACCAAGCTTAGCCTGTTTCCCGATAAGTGTTTTCACTTGTTTTGAAGATGAATAGATTTGAAAGTTGAGATGCAAGTATTTAATTGTCAAAACCAGAGGAAAGACATCATGCCATTTCTAAGTTCTTGTGATATAGCGGTCTGATCATATGAGTATAAAACGGAAGTATCTTAACTAAAAGAAAAACAAAATACATCTTAAGAACTTGATTCTTTGGTCAACTCAAAACCTTTGTCCTTGCTTTGAAGTGTGCCTGGAATTTATAATACACTTACACATAAGTAAGTACAATGTTCGCGTGTATTTCATGTGATGTTGTTTTTGTATAAAAAGCTGCATGACTGATTGCCCCATGTTGAATTGAAACTTGAATCAGGATCACATCACACTTTGCCATTTGAAACAGGAGGGTGTATATCATATCAGCAAATCACGTACTTTGGAAATTCATGAATAATGCCATGAAGCCAATGTGAATGTTTTTGTCAAAAATCGATGATGCCTGTTGCATGTTTTTGTGTCCTTTCTTTTCCTTCTTTCCAATGTCCTGCAAACAATGTGTTTTTGAGAGTGGAGTTCTTAGCAGCTACACGGTTTCCGACTGGATTTTTTTTATCCTAAAAATATGGAAACTAACCATAATGCTCCTCAAATCACAACACCAACAGCATCTGCTTGATGCTGTTATTATGAATCCTGTTACACTCCACTAGAAACATTGCTACATCTACGTTTTGATATAACTTGATAACTGGCAACCCTCAGTTTGTTGAGAAATAACGTTATCATGCCAAAAGCTGTACTATCTCTTTGATCACAAACTATCATATCGTATAAAAGTGTACCCGCCCAATAAGTTGCAAACAAGATTTTGTCCCTGATGCCAACCCGACACATCACATTGTATTCATATTACTTGTGAATGACGAGAGCAAAAGCCATCTCTGTCTTGACACATGATCGCTGTCATTCCCTTACTGTTTTATGTGTCTTACATAACACAGTCCATTTCCTGAGTCTTTATTTTAGGACCAACGCCAATACATTATGGTGATGCCAAAGAAGAAGGAAAGATGAGATGAAAAGTTGAGACTTATAATGGGAAAAAAGACTACTCTGAAGGCATAACTTAAAATTGGAGGAGATGACTTTTTTTATCTTCACAAAACTGCAGTACTACTACTGGCAGTGGTGCAGCTCGATTCTTTTGTAAATGGGTTAAAATTTTTAGTTTGAAGAGATGAAAGTATAAGAGTGAGAGAGAGAGAGTAAAAAAAGTTGGTGAACCTGGATTTCCAAGGACGCAGATGCAGTATCCCCGTTAAAAGTGAGTATCTCTGAATCTAGCATGTTAATGCTGAGAGGAAATGTTACGGTTTGATCAATGTTCCCTTCCCAAATACATCTGATTCTTCTGGCAGCATCCCAAGATTCCTGGACTCCGGGTTCAGCTATTGCCACCAATGTGCCTTCCACATAGGCCATTCCACCATCAAATAAATTTGAATCAATGTATGCTACTCCACACTGACCTACTACCATGTCAAATTGGTAGACTTTTTGTCCAGAATTCTGCCCGATGAAACGGCAGTTTGGGTCGCTGTAATGGCCCTGCAATGCACATGAAAAACACATTTTGTCAGTTCATGCGTTCTCTAACGTTAGACACGGGGCTACTAGAACATCTTATTTTTTTTGATACGGTGCGGTGCTACTAGAAAAACCTAAAAGAAAAGAAAACTATTTTATTCGGTAAATTCTCCATTCTCCCTCACCTTATAAGTCTAATATAATATAACAAGATTTTTTATGCTCTCACTCTCGAGAGCCATGACGGAAATTCAATGATATTGGCAGGGACAATACGACAATGGGAAAGGCTCTGTACTCACTCTCTAAGCTTTTCAAGCAAAAAAAACTAACATGAGTGGAATAATAGTGGCAGTGTTTTTTTGAGCTCCGGTATAAAAACGTATCATGAATGAAAGAGTGTAAAAGATTAATTGCTTATGTAGCTCGAGACAAAAGAGAAGAATGACAAAAAAGGAATGGGTATTTAATTGCCGTCTTCTTCCTCTTCACTACATGATCTCCTTTCGCTTCAAGACAAAAAGATAAAAACTCTTAAAAGCTATAGTGCTCAACTATACGTAAAATGAATTCAAAGGCCTTGATTCGGAGAGGAACGGGGAGCGAGCGTGACGATTTTTTTATAGTACCAACCTATATCATCCTTGCATAAAATCATATTCATTCAGATTTTAATGGTTTGTTTTTTTTGTCAGAATCCTTTGGAGTATATAAGGATTACGAAAGGAAAAAGTCCTTTCTTTTCATCAAGTGTGGATGCATCATCATCATTAATTACTATTTCACATATTGTTTTTCAACAGCTCCCTCCTCAAGATGAAGAGATAATAATTATTATTATTAGGTATCTGTTTGAACATTTATGATGTGATGGGGGGGATTCAATAATGCATCATATTATTATTATCCGTCTACAAGGGAAATCAGAAATAAAAAAATCTTATGCTTTGCTGAACCCATATTAAAATTGTAAAATGAAAAGTGCTTGCTGAAAATAGAACTAAAGAAGATCGCATTATTATTATTTTTTGCAGGATATTATCTTAATGGGTGAACTTGCAATAACTCTTCCTTACTTTTGCATAAATGATGCCATCAAATCGCTCACTAAAAGTGATACGGGCGGTCATTCGCTCCTTTCCACATGCTACATCAATTTTTTGGATCTGTGCCATCTGCTCTTCTTCAATGAGCCGCTCATCCTCTCTTGTTGCAGCACTCTCATCTAACGCACTCCTTGAGTCGGTGTCGGTAGTTGCTTCTGTTGTAGAGGATGAAGACGAGTCACTGCTGCTGCTGCTGCTACCTCCCACATTTTCTTCGGCGGTGGATAGGACTTCGGTTGTAGCTTTTACCTTGACATTTTACATCAAACAATGTAATCATTTTACATCAGAAATCTGTACAGTAGTTCATGATCAACTCATACAACACTGAACAATATTATTTTGGTACTTTGAAAAGTGAAGGGCAGTATTAATCTTTGTTAATGGTAATAGCTCTGGTAAAACAGAAGATGAGAGAAATCAGGAATGATGATGATTCATATGTGTGCTAAAAACTTATCAGACTCTTGTCACATCCTCCTCTTTATAGATGAATACCATGCAAAAAATGCACAATGAAATTGAGAACATTTACCTACGTATGATTGATGGATGGATACATTTGATTAGGCATTTATTTTGTCTTGTCCCCACTTTGACTCAACATTTTGCTAGAAAATGAATCAGGAAGCTGCTATATGTACGTGGGCTTTAATTTACAGAAGCGGAACAGCTATAAATAAACAATCTATCGCAGTTTTCTATCAACAGGAAGGAATCCAGAACACAATATGCGATGTTTGTACTCAATCTCAAGAATCAACGTCAACAAATTTGATGCTATCGATTCCCCAACAAGAAACTGCGACTCAATTCTAAAGCAAGCAAAAGGATACGAGTCATACGATATATTCTCTACATTTTTATGGATTCGGTCAATCACCACGCAATGAAATTGTACTAGTGCTTACTAATCAAACTGAAATAATGAAGCAATAAAATGGATCAGATCACATATCACATCACAAACTGAGAGGCTGTCACTCGACCTACTTTTAACTATTCATTGTTGCAGTAAAGCTTCATTGAGGAAACAGCAGTAACAACAAACAATCAAAAGAGAGTCTAGATACATACATGCATGCTTTCGACTCAAGTATCAAATTGGTATGCACTAGAATGCACTGGAAAGAAGAAACTACACATACTTTGGGCTTCATATATGATTCTTATTATCATTCTAATATAATCTCAGCTGGAAACATCCAGTTGTTTCCTCATCCCATACTTTTATTATCATTGGAAAGTAGGAAATTGATCTGATCACTATAATATAATGAACTATCCAAGGAATACTAGATTACTCCATAAAGCACAAAAGAGTTTATACAAGCATCAACTGTTGAACATGATATCAAATCACAACGGACATCGTTGAATTTTATGATCTCTTCTTAAATGGGGGAGAAACGCTTGATAGTTGACCTGCTTGGAAGATTTCGACTGGAGGAGGCATATCAGGTTACATTTACATAATACAATATACTACGTAGTAAAAAAATTTGATTCGGCTATGTAAGAAAAATCCAGTAGAGAAATTTGAGAAGAAAGCATTCCGCTTTTGCAGTTGCAGGAGTTGCATTGATCGTTACTTTTTCTTCCAACTTTTTGTAGCTCTCATTATGCTAAAGATCGTATCATGTGGCATTGGATGGAAAGTTTATGTTTATCGTTTATTTTTCTTTCTTGAGCTTGATGATAAGCTGCTTTCCCCTGTGTTGACAGGAGCTCATTTAAATTCATTATGTGCGATAGACGCGTGTGCACACTATTTTATGTTGTTGAACCATTTCTCAACAATTATCATTATGGATTTTGGGCCAATAGGAGCCCCAAAAGGGAGTAGTAGCAAGTGCAATCAGTGACTCGTAAAATGCCAACAAAATCCTGATTTCATTACTTTCCTCTCATTAAGCTAACTTTATGGAGTAATTATCAAGTTTATGATTTCAAAAGAAAGTGAATGTTGCTAAAGTTATATGGCGTGAGTGAGTAGTCGACTTGCCTCACCAGTCAACTAGCGGCTGGTCGTGCCAAAAAGGCAAAGACTGTTGGGGCGTGAAATGAGTTACTGTTGAATATACTTCGTGGAAGGAGTTCATTCAGAATATGTGTGATGAAATGAACTCCAGAACCCCAAGTATATACTAACTGAATACATATTAGTATATCTCTTATTGATATATATATATACTTATGAAATCATGCTGTAAAGAATAATAAGATATTTGTATAGCTTGTACAATTTTGGCACAGAGAAATACAGTCGTTGTTACATTTTTAACATTTTGGAGAAATTTTATAAATTAATTACCATACAGTAAATTCCATTCCACAAGCTTTGTGATGAAACAGCGATCAATAATTTTACTTGTGCAGAAAACCTAATTGGCGTATCGTGTATTGAGTATCGTTTGGATGTAAACTAAACTGAGAATCAATATCAATACTTTAAGTATATTTATAACTAGACAAAATATGAAATCGCGATGAATTATTGAAAACCGAAACTGAGGGACGCAACAATGAATGGTATTTTTTTTGTGAAATTCAGTATCATTCCTTCTAGCTCACCTAGCCAGAGCTTTTTGGCCCTTATAGAATTGCAAAAAAATGTTTTTACAGGTGTCATCTAATCAAAGTACATTTTGCCTGAATAATGGAACTGGAATCAAACTTTGGGCTAGTAAGACAAAATTACACCGGAACTGTAAAACATCTATGCACTAGGACTTTCTTGTTTTCCCTTTTCGATGAATAAAATAGTGAAATGTTCACTTATGTTATGAATGTTGCTTCAGAATGTTCCTGTGAGACCTATACGATTGCACTGCGGTAGGTATGAGGTAAATAGTAACCAACTATATACGGTGTCAAAAAACCCGGTCCGAAATTGTAACATGCTACACGTACCAACTTTCCTGGAAATTTGAGATGTCTTACAATTTTCAATTTATATTTTAGTAGATAGTTGTTCCCAGAGGCTTAGCAGTTCTGTAACCTTTGGTTGGTGCAAAGGAAAACAAAAAACCACCACGTGCCAAGACCATTGCACCTTCAATTTGCTCTATACGCTTTATAGGTATTACGTCTGCACTCATGAGCTTTCAGCAATAACCACAAAACATTGTTGATATTCGTGCGATTTCTTGCAACCTTTCATTTGACCACTTTGACAAAAACAGTTATTATATGTTTTATTAAAACTGGAAGTATAATTTGTTTTGCAAAATCTCTAGACAAACAAAATTTAGAGATGAAGAGTAGTCCGTGAATGTAAACACCCGGAAATTATGTTCGTTCCATTCAAAATGAGCTTTTGTAATTACGTAGTATGATATATATATATATTGTTCTACCCACACGTTACTAAAACACCTTGAACAAGTTTAAAATTCATATTCATAAACGTTACAAGTAGGTACCTTTGATATACGGTAAATTGTATAAGAAAAACTTCTTTGCAGTATTTGATTGAAGTTTTATTCCTAAATGTACAAGGCCAAACCGTAGAGCCAAGCATAATGAAATCGAGAGTATAATATAGTATAGCCAAATAATGTATTCTAATACGTAAGACTTTTTTTCTTCAAAATGATTCAATTCATTGAACGAGGAAGAAGAATCATGTATCATGCTTAACTAGTTCCTGTTTTCTTCCTTTGACAAACGTTTTTGTTGATTCAACAAAAAAACTTTATATTATTCAAACTTTTAGTAATATATACTGCACGTCATTTCTTCAAAAGAAAATAATTAGAAAAACGCTGATTTAATCAACCCTATAGACGTGAAATTATATACTTTTATATTATATACTCTTCCAAAAACCGCTCATATTAGTGCAATTATGAGAATTTTCAATGAAAGAAATAAATTGCGAAAAAGACCTGTTTTGTCAATTATGTAATACGTCGTAAATTAGTAATAAAGGAGCAGTCAAAGCAAATAAATATAAATTGACCTGTTTTTCTTTTACAAATCAATAAAATGCGGAATTTGATTTGATGCACTTGTAAAAGATGTAATTGATCGAATATTTTCATGATCTATAATGTTCTGATTCCTGTTTATAACACAATATTTTTCATACCTTATAATATATAAGCTCGATCTACTCTACGTTACACCATCATGCAAATAAAAGCTAGTCAGTAAAAATTACCTTTATTGCTGCCGTCACTTGTTTACTTGGACCGCTGGTCGTAGCCGTGATAACTACCGATTCGGGTTTCGGAGCTGTTGCTGTGTTGATAGATTGGGATGAAGCAGAAGCTACGATTGTTTCATGTCTTACTATTATAGGTTTGGGACCGGGGTAATTGTATCCAATCACCTATATTGCATCACATTACAAAAAAGAAATACTACAGGTTAGTAGGCCATCCTTACACAGGCGTTAACTTTCATGCATGACGTGACTAAAAGCAATAATACCCGTGCTCTTTGTTGCACTGTTAGTTTTTCAAGGTCGTTTCAAGAAATCTTTATACCTTGGAATTTGGAAGCTTTTCTGGAGATAAAGGCATTGTGAGAAGCTCAACACGAATAGTCGCATTTACTTTCACGAAGGAAATTCAATTAAACTGTTCCTAGAAGGTTTTTACGTAGCCCAGACATTGAAGATTCGACTTGAAACGTTCATCTTAACTACATACGTATATGCTGCACCATATCTAATAAACTTTGATCCTTTGGCTCACTAAAATCTCTACCCATTTTTGTCTGAGTGCGTAACAAAATCAAAATACTATTTTAGAATCCATAATCCTATTGGTACACCCAACTTAACTTAATTTTGCAACATAAGATGATGTGGGACAAAATACAGCCACACATACAAAAATGTGCCTTGAAATCGAACAGCTAATAATAGAACTAGAAAAGCCTTGGTTCACAATAATTTAATTTTAATGGCAAAGAGAAGCCACACACATGCATAAAATTATTGCTCTTTACAACATTTAGAGAAAAAAAGTTTTGGGCAGGTAAAGGACTACAAATGAGTTTTCCGTTGAATCCACGCAACTATAGAAGCATATTGTGTTTCAACTTTTCTCACAAAGTTCAAAGTAACTAAACCGGCTCTCCCAACTCTATTATTAAAAAACTATTAGGCAATGTAGGCGCTTCAATGCTCGAGAGCAGGGATGCAGTACACAAAAAAGAAGCCGAGGCAAACGAAAAAGGGTTATGTAGTTCATTCTATGTCAAAATTGATGTGAATATAAAAAAAAGAGCCCATTATATTATTAATGTTTACTTTGCATATCAAAGGATAGAACCCATTTTTAATGATTGTCAAATTAAGCCTTATTGAAGCAGACATACCTACGTAAATTTAAGAGTTCATTAAAATAATTGGTTATTTCCTGTACGTTTTGTGTCATCACTTGACATCATCATGTGCTATCGCTAATTTTCAAGAAATTCACATGGATAAGGACCGGATAACTATAAGCTTATTTCGGTAACATATAATTTTAACTGCTACTTTAGTCGGCCAGCCAAACTGACATATATCTCACTAATTAAATTAGTACATACAACATATATTATACAAACGAAGGCATTCTTCTATAATTTGAAAACAGAGAAAGTGCTATACAGGACAAGCATGTTAGGTGTGACGATGAAATCGAAAGTTGTTGCATAGTCATCGTCTCAAATTAAACATATAATGATATAGGAACAATAATATCCTAAAAGTGAAGATTGAAAACTTGAATTTCAATTTTATAACATTTTCGGGAAATTCAGAACGCTACTCTCAGAAATATAAAATATGAAGCACACAAAAGAAATACAACTTCTGCTTACCTGTGGAATATACTGGGAATGTATGTCTGTGGCATCCGTCAAATGATGATGATGATGATGATACCTACGAATATCCGGATTTTTTGTGGAACCTGTAAAACTCACCAACTGCAGCGAAATAATAGCTGCGATTCCAAACACCGACGCAATATGGCACGACATCCTCATCGCTCCAACGGGTACAATAAATCACAGTCAAAGGGAAGTTGGATAAGCTTGAACCAAATCAATCCTTCCTTTCGTCGGTACAATTCTTCTTCCTCCGAGATTTTTTTTCGGCAATTCACACTCACGTCTTAATTCTACAAAGTGCCAACTAGAACTGCAAAAGTCTCACTTTTTTTCCTAACTAGCTAGCGATTTCACCCAGGAAGAAACTTGTCAATTTTTATCAAAATATTATTTTCAGAAGCTTCGTGATATGTATCCCTATTATCCTATTACTAATTGCCCACTCTTTCTACACGGTTGACAAGTATCGGTCGTGACTTTTCGTAAGCAAATGACGAGCGTTGATGTAGTCCTTTTGCATTTATACATTACATTTCTAGGGAGGTGACTTATGGGTCCATCATCAAAAGAAGATAACGATAGGAAGATTCTCTTTCTGACAATCATAAATCGTAATTGTAATCATTGTCATCATCATCATCCTCTTAATAGCTTAAATATGGGCAACTTGACTAGACTTACGCGGTGAACAAAGTCATATTGTACGACGGCAGCTATCAACTATCAACTATGCAAGTCTGTGCTGCTCTCCAAGTGAATGGCTTGTAAAATACGTAAAAATGGTCATGCAATATTATATACATATCTATGTACTTTGGGTGATTCTTTAGGGTTGATGAATGAATAGAGAATAGCTTGCAAAACAAACGGTAGGGGCTTCGGATGCCGCGACAACAATCAAGAAACGCTCATCTCATTCATGGGATCGTGCATGTTATCCGATCGTCATCATCATCATCATCATCATCACGCCATTAGTATTACAACTTCAACGTGCGGGCTCAAATATCCGACCACCACCATTATCATCATCATCCTCCTCATATCATTCTTATATCGACCAGGTGCCTCACTCGCGCTTTCAAGCTTAATAGACCTTATTACCTATATGTATATTGTACATTGACATCTTGCACTCACCCGTCTTTATTGTCAAGTCAGTTTTTTTAAATACGCTGTAGCTAAATTGGGTGGAATCATGATATTGCGATTGTCCATTGTGTTTTTATACCTAGATAATGCATTCCTATTTATTATTTTAGGTAACTGTAAACTAGTCTAAAGGGACGGGGACGGGGGATGGGATTATTAATTCTTATACCTGACGATTTAGTTACAAATTTTTCAAAACGTTTCATGCGTTTTCTGCAAACAAAACAATGAAGGGTAGCCACCAACTAAGAAGTGAAGACGTGATGTAACTACCCCCCAAAAAAACTAGAAACTCATCAAGAAATTGGAATTAAGGGAATATAACGATTATTTTATGAATTGTTATCCCATTCTCATCCCTTGATGCATGTCTAATGACAGTTTTTGAAGTTGCAATATTTTGAAGAATGACTATTTGCATGTATTATGTACTTTTATTTACAGCTACAACCAAAAAGAGTGAAGTAGTTAATGTGTACACGAGTTTAAATCCTGATTTTTATGCTGCACATGAATTAAGGCAACGACGAAGTTTTGCCGAGATTACATAAAACGCACATTGCATTAGTCCCCCAGCTTTTCCTTTCACATTTGGCAAAACGAAATGCAACTTCTTCTTATTATATTATCTTTTAACAAAATGTATTATGTCATACATAGCCTGGATCCTTTTAAATAATAATGAATAGAAGATTTTAGAACGTAGGTTGACTTGAGGAGGACTTTTAATTTTTAGCATCAATGAACGTTGTATGTTGCATGTGACCAAGAGGACGAGGAACGACTTAACATTCAACATTTCAATAGACATAAGGGTTTTACGAGTTTTTAAAAAAATAACTAGGACCGATGGAAAAATCATGAGATGGAATATATCCTGATGCAAGGACAAGTGTCTTATTATTTCAGTATCAAGCACATGTATACAGTAATTGCCTTTTATATAGAAAGGAATTTTGTTTTTGAAAAGACGAAAACACTTTTTATCAGAGAATTGTGCAATTATACGATTTGACGTGCATAATATTGAATTGGGCTGCCCTGAATAATTGAACCCTCCCTCAGTTTCTTTCTCAGGTAGCGCTCAAGTGTACTACTTTAATTGGGACGTAGAAATGTATTTAAAAAGTATATCCTATCTGTATTTTTACAAATATATGCTTATTGGCGATCGTAAGCGTAGGCGTATGCATATGCCTTCAGAAAAATTCTCAAGAGAACCAACCCTTTTTAAATCACGTGTGTATATACTAAAAACGAGTTTGGAGAAAAGTGTTAGCAAAAACAGAATTTTCTTTGCATTTGCCAGGTGAATTAATCCCGTTTTTTCGTGTTTACTCTTCCCAATATTTTTCCTAATATTAAGTTTCTTATATTGGCAAATCGTTTACGAAACAACAGTTTCCACTATGAACATGTAACACGTATATTACGACCCTTGATCTCTCACTCGTTTTGACTAACGGAAAGGACGAGAACGTATTGAAACTGCATATTATGTGCATCCAGTAAATTCTGCTTCAACAAGCACTCAAAATACTTGCAGCAATCAATTTTCTATTACACTATGATATTTTTTAGATATATATTCACAAAGTGGTCTAAGATATATTATTAGAATTTTACCTAATATTATAGCACCAAAGCCCGGGGTTATCAATAAATTGTTTAACGAATCATTATATACAAGCCAGTTTTAATTGCTCCTTAAAATAGGCATAGGCATAATTGTAATTTGTAATGATCACTCATTGTTCTTCCATCTTAAAATTAATTATTAGTTGGATATATTTGTAGAAATCAAAGAAGCTAGTGAATGTGTTAAAAGAGAATGTTGATAAAGAGAGAAAGAAAGTGTTGAAAATTGTATCCATAATGAATATGCCTTAACTCTATATTAGTCATCCAATATAAAGCTTTAAGTTTAGAAACAAATTCCCTGTAGGGTAACTTTATCACGTACATACTTATTAGAACATATTTGATTTTTGTGGGATGTGATGAGATGAAAGCGGTAGGTCCTTTGACAACTCCTCACAGCCATGAGGATGAGTAATCTTGTTAATTTGGCTTTGCTAGTTAATCATCCTTTTCTGTCAAGATGAGCATGAAAGATTAGAGTGGATGATTTTTACTTTCATTTAAAGTATCATCCTTCTCAAGATCAACTGTACTTTGTCATACAAGTCTGTCATCAAAAAGTATATCATAAGATTAGATAGATGCATATGCCAATCCAAAGACTATCTTGTCATAAAGAAGCTTTTTATTAAAACCAAAATGTTCAATGTGAATTCACCAACCGTGATGTAAAGATTGGTTCTGAATCTCAGTGAATTTCAGGAATCTTTCAAAGATTCGTTAACCAAATAGCGTATTATTGATAAGCTGTGGTATTCATCCATTCGAAAGGATTTTCGGGGAAAGTAAAAACACTATTCTTGTGACTTACGAACGATGGATTTCATAAGATTAAGTCAAAGTCGAAGAATCGAACTTACATAGGTACCCATGCACCTATCCTATAACCCTATCAGCATAATCCATGAGAAGACATAAAGGATATAAGCTGTAAGAGCTTCAGGCGGCATGAAACCCAAAATGTTTACTTTGGAAAATTGCAAAGTGAATCGGAAAATAGAAGACCCAATTATTGCGCTATGCCATATTTTGACAAAACGCCGAGTACTAGGTACGTGTAGGTACCTAAGACGCGACGAGGTCTTTGGGTGCTTAGTAGACAGAAGAAGAGCTTTGGATACGTAGTTAAACTGGAGTCTTGTTTTAATTGAGTTTAAAGTTATAAAATTTAATTTATTTTACATCTTATACACTTTTCACTAATCAAAATACAAGATGGATTTCTGTACGGCCTTACTTTCTTTAATCGTACTGTGGTTACTAGTATGGATCCTTGCAATTTTGTGTCTTGATGTAGACCTCCTTACTTATATTTACACATACTTTGGAAAATCCCTGGGTTGGTTTAATTTTTATTAAACTTTGAATTACAATCTGAAGTACATGTTGAAAATGATAGTTTCTTGCAGATGATGCATTCACAAACAAAGTCGTGTGGATTACGGGAGCCTCTAGTGGAATCGGGGAAGCTTTGGCAAAAGAATTTGCAAAGTGTCGGGCAAAAATTGTAATCTCTGCTAGACGATCTGATGCGTTGGATCGGGTGAAGCGAGAATGCTTAGGTATGTAAAGAATTAAAATCAGGATTGTGAAAAGGCATTGTAGCTGAATTCGACACATAAAGTATCATTTGATTTAGAGTTATCAAAAACACTGACGGATGCAGACATACTTGTACTCCCGTTGGATTTGACGAACTATCCTTCCCATCAACCTGCGTTTCAAAAAGTTTTGGATCATTTTGGACAAGTAAAACTCATTGATAAAGCCTCCATTTCAACAAAAGCAAGAACAATGTCAATATTTATTGTGCTAATTTCTTGAAAATTTACAGCTTGATATTCTAGTTAGTAATGCAGGTCGATCTCAGAGAGCTAATTGGGAGGAAATTGAGACGGATGTTGATAAAGGACTTTTTGACTTGAATGTCTTCTCACTTCTTGCCCTTAGCAGAGTAGTTCTTAAATATTTCTACAGAGTCGGCAAAGGACATCTCGTGGTCATGAGTTCGGTTGCTGGAAAAAACGGGGTTCCGTTCTCAGCCTCCTACACTGGATCTAAATTTGCTCTACATGTACTAAAAAGTCATTGTAGTTTCTTGAAAGCTTTTGATAATACCCATATTGGATGATTCTAAAATTCACTGGAATACTTTTCTAATTTACAGGGATATTTTGCTTGCTTAAGGAATGAAATTGCTAGCAAGAAATTACCTATCCCGATAAGCTTAATTTGTCCTGGTCCTGTATTTTCTGGCTTTCTCAAAGAAGCATTTACTGCGAAGACAGGGCAGGTAATTTGTTTTACAATTTAACTAACTTGCTCTTTTATAACTTGATGTAAGATGTATGCATAAATACTGAAATATTGGTCTGGTAGAAATTTGGACAAGATGTTCGTCCCACGGACAAACGTATGTCTGCCGAAAGATGTGCCTATCTCTCACTGACTGGGATCGCAAACGAATTAGAAGAATGTTGGATTTCTTTGTTCCCATATTTGCAACTAACTTATCTCAGCCACTACCAACCTTACATAGGTGGAAGGTATAGAGAAACAAATAAAGTCATGAGATTATCCTAAGGAAGACAATAAATGATAAATGATTCACTTATTGAAAATTTGGAATCCTTTGGTCTTTAGGGTTTGGAAATGGCTGAGCGCTTCCGGACAAGCAATGAAAATAAGAGATAGTAGAGAATCAATGAAGAGCGACTGATTAGGAACTTGCAAAGCAACCCAACAGATCTTCAAGACCTGGAACTGTTGTAAATTTCACTTGTGTTTCTTGCCAAAGCAGCGGAGTGGAAGTACCAATAAAGTCATATAATCTAAATTTTCATCAAAGATTTTGTAATTACTAAAATTGTCAATTCGACAAACATACATATATTACTTGTAAAGAAACAAAAATTCAAAAATAATGACAAGTAAATTAAGTTTCTTTTACTTCTGAATTAGTTTAAATGTTGAAACACGTGTGGATTTTATGTGCATGCCTTTCTTTTCTTATTTGATATTTGACACATGAACAAAATAATTATGTAAGCCAAAGCTCAACTGCAATGCATAAGTCATCTCACACCTGTAGCATTTGTAGACTATAAATATGCTGAATAAAGAACAACAAACAGATGCTGGTCATGCCAGTTTTATTCTTATGCATGTATGTATATATGTATGGAAAACATCATCAACACATGCTTCACTGCTGGACTTCATACTTCATCCTTGTAATGTAACTCGCCAAGGTTGGCCTGTCAATCCCATTAATGTTCATAATCATACCACATAACGTGAGAATTATCATGGAAGTTTTATCTCCTGTGTTTTGCAGGCAGAAAAAACGTGATCACAATTTACCTTTAAAATGTTCAACAAATTTAATATTTCAGTGAGCTATCTCTTGTAATTTCTCACGATTCACTTTATGCAATCCATCCTCTTTTAAGTTGCGTCAGATTTTGCGTAGTTGAAAACTGGAGGAAATACGAAAAAAATTGGATGTTTCCTTATGAAAATCTTAATTTACAAACACAAATCAATCAAATTCCAAGTGACTTTCGATATATATTCAAAACATGATGAATCTCTGTAGTTTAGTTTGGGTGGCTGTAATTTTGTACTTTTCGATATGTCTTGCCATTATGTGTTTGGCTGATTCTGATATTCTTACTTTCATCTACTCATATTACGGAAAGTCTCCAGGTAAAATAAAATTTTATTTGAACTTTTGCTGCCTTTGAAAAAAAAAACATTTATTTTACTGTTAAAAATACATTCAACATTATCTATTTTAGCTGAAGCCTTCCACGATAAGGTGGTTTGGGTTACCGGCTCTTCCAGTGGAATAGGGGAAGGGCTAGCCAAGGAGTTGGCAAAGTGCAATTCAAAAATTGTTTTAACTGCACGAAGAAAAGAGGAGTTGGACCGGGTGAAATCAGAATGTCTTGGTAAGGAAGTTGCTCTGATTCTATAATATAGATTACCTTCGCCTTCATTGTAAGGTTTAAAGTAGCAACACAAAAAATAAAAAGATTGTTACTTAATTTGTAAATTTTAAAACAAACTTTGTAGCGTTAAACAAGAAATTAAAGGATGACGACATTCTGGTGCTTCCAATGGATTTAACAGACTACTCAAGCCATCAACCAGCTTTTGACCGAGTTATAGATCACTTTGGAAGGGTAAATCATACAATTATTACATTTCTTATGTGATTGATTCTGTTTAGTTAAATTGTATTATTACCGAATTTAATTTGATTCGTTTAGCTGGATGTCCTAATTAGCAATGCTGGCAGATCACAAAGAGCAAACTGGGTAGACATAGAGTTGGAAGTGGACAAAAATCTTTTCGAACTTAATGTCTTTTCTCTTTTAAATCTAAATAGAATTGTCTTGCGATACTTTTTGGCTAACAATAGAGGACAATTAGCTGTGACTTCTTCCGTTGCTGGAAAAATTGGTGCTCCCTTTTCAGGATCTTACACAGGATCAAAATATGCTTTACATGTATGCAAAATACATACACAAGAAATTTCTTCTTTTTTTTAATTTGTGAAGCATTTATACATTAAAAAAATATTTGTAGGGATATTTTGAAAGTTTACGAAGTGAAATTGGCAACAAGGTTCCTATTACCATGTTATGTCCAGGTAATTTTTATTTCATTAGTTGGAATTATATATGTGTGTCAAATTCTAAATTTAAAAAATCTGAATATATGCGTGTAGGACCAGTATTTTCCGGATTTCTTAAGGAAGCCTTCACTGCAAAGCCTGGAGATGTAAAATAATATTTGTTTTCATCTATCTTATTTATCTTTTCAAATGCAGATTAGTAAACTCGGCATATCCAAATTCTCAATTTAAAAATATCTAAAAATTATTTTAAAGAAATTCGGCCAAGAAACGCAAGCTACTGATAGAAGAATGACTGCTGAAAGATGTGCTTATCTCAGTCTAGTGGCAATGGCTAATGGTTTGGACGAAGCTTGGACTGCACTATTTCCTGTGATTTTAGTTTTATACTTTTGTATGTATCAACCATTCATCGCAACCAAGTAAGTTTTTGGCAAGAAGCATATTTCATAGGATCAGTAATGTATACGTGTAAGGTAAAATCATGGCAGAATCTATTTTTATCGATTAACAGGTTAATGAAGTTTCTCTCCCAGTCTGGCATAGCCATGAAACTACGAGACAGCCGACAAAGTATGAGAAATGAGTAAGTAGCGACACTAACGCACTTGCTTCGAGCCCTGGGACTAAATTATTGATTGTAATATGACAAATTGCAGAGTTAGTTTTATATATATATATATATATATGTATATTGGTACATAGCATTAATGCTAAAGTTTATAGCAGATAATAAATACTCTATTTCACCAAGCGAATGTATATATCATGTACATTCTTCATTTAAGAACTCGGTTGATGATGTGAAAGCAAAATCACATGTTAGAGATAACTAAACCATAGCATACACAGGCAGACAGATCCAGTCATATGCCCACCAATAGTAGTAGTGTGTAAAAAGGTTTTTCTTTGGATTTGTTTTAAAAGACCTCTCAGACTGCGTCATCCCCCTCCAATTCACCCGAGAGTGAACCGGAACGGTCATCGTGGACCTAGAACGCACTGACGTACGATATAAGTCCGCCTCACGCTCAGGGGAAGACGCTTTATCTCCTCATCGAGGTTTGTTCCTTCGCCAAATTGGCTAAGGGTAGGAGCAATCATACTAAAGAAATGATCCTTTGAAGTATGATCTCGACTTGCTAACTCCAATGGCTTTGCTACCCAGCGCCTCAAGCTGAACCTATTTCGACTGACTTTTATGTTTACAACAATTTTTATACATTTGCATTAAGCTAACTGTTAGTTAAACACTCTTCACGTTTTGTAAAAACGCTTTTAAAAGCTGATTGTGCATTTTCTTTTCATTTTCTGTTTTCATCTTCAAATTTTAAAGCACTAAACAGTTAAAAGCTTGTCGAGTTTTTCAATGCATTATTATTAGCATGTTATAGTGCTTCTTCCCGGACTCCCAAATTCTTCTATGCTTTTTGTTGCTTGTTGCACCAGAACTAAAGAAATGTGCTCTTGCCTTTAGGGATGCAATGCATTCACTCACTCTCACAACAAGCGAGCGTGCTTATGCATATAAAAACTTTCATTATCGGATAACTCTCTTGTTTGGATTTTTTTGCTTGATTGCATCCAGCATAATATTCTTTTTTTTCTTCAAACCAATCTTTAAATAATGATAGCAATAGAATTTAGTTTAATTTATATCAGTCAGTCATCCATCTCGTCTTCCTCGAAGAATGATTGCCGTCGCATATTTTCATAGTACCCTTCTTCATTTAATTTAAATTCCAGTATTTCATATGGTCTATGAGTAATAAATGCCTCCTCAGTGTTGGTATCTCCATTCGGGATGCCTCCGATGGGAAATTCCCCACATATTGAACGATAAATGGTAACTATCATAATTCTTCTATCAGCAACGACTTGTCTGAGGGTGTCAACAGTGACTCCAAATCTTCCTAAATTCCCTACATCCGTGAGACAAATATTTTTCAGCTCTGGTAGCTCAAAAAAGAGGTCATGAGCATCCACATGGAGCAAGGGAAGTCCCCCTATTTCCAAATGAACTATTGACTTTGGTAAACTACTAGTGGATATCATTCCCGGTTCAGCAAAATTACTGAGCATCCCCTCACAAGTGAAATTGGTCAGTTTGGTACAGCGGCTGAGCACATTGCAGTCCACTTGAACACTCCTCCCATGATTAGCATTACTGTTCATGAGGATTCTCGAAATAAACAGCTTTTTCAAGGTCTGCCAATTATTTTCACAAATGCTGGACAACATTAAGGGAGGAATGCGAAAAGAAAGAATGGTGGCCGTTTCAAGTGCTTTTTGCTGTTCCACGAAAGACATCCACAGTTTGGCAAGCCGAACTTTCCGCATGCTGCTCACAATGATTTCTAATGATTTCAAATTCAAACGTTTGGAAGTTGCCTTTGCCTCCTTGATCCATTCTCTGTCTGTTACAGTTTCAAACTCGGAAGAATCGTCCGTTATGGATATATTCACACAAATTTTGAATTTGAACAGTTTTGGATGACGTTTGAGAAACGAAAAGATTTGCTGGGTGACCGTTTTCTCATCACGGATATCAAATGGGTACTCTATAGCATAGGAAGAAAGCGCTGGAAAGCTGTTTGACAGCAAAACAAGAATATTTGGAACTATCCTGTCTGAGGAGTAAAATGTTGTGAAAATGCCATCCGTTAGTCGGTGACCCCATATTCTCAATGATTTCAATCGTTTCCAACCCAAGTTTTCAAGGGATGAAGCTTGAAGACAGCAAAATGATGTCATGTGAAGCTCAATGTGCTGTATGTTTGGTACAGATTTTATCATGGAACTAAAGTAATGACAGGGTATTGGCCCATCCAAATGAAGGCTTTTTAACAAGTACGGATACTTGAATTCTGTAGTTTGATCTCCATAAAATACTTTCCTACATAGAAATAAATTAAAGAGCATATTTGAGGGTAAAGTGAGTCTCCATCAAAGTTACATGCATTATTTAATCTTAATTTGGGTTTATTAGTAACAACTCACTTTAGCTTTGAAACCAGATATGTCAACAGCGTCTGTGTCTGATTGGGATCTGTTACTTCCCCTACAAAGCACTCCACCACACCTATTTCAGATATTGTTGAAATATCCACATACTGATGTAGATATCGGTCTTGATCTTGAGGAACAAACTGACACTGCCTCCCTATAAACAGCTTCCGTCCAATCAATTTGTCTACTACGGTATGCCATGTTTTTGACACTGACGCTGCTGTATTTCGAGTGTTGCCGTCCAAGAAAAGTAATAGCTTATGCTGTAGCTGTAAAAGCAAACAATACAGCCAGATAAAGAAATTAGAAAACTTTTGTGGAATAACCAACCATTCATGAAAGTACGATATTATTACGATTGTTGTTGCATATCAGTACAATGCAGTATTTACACATTACTAACTTCGACAGGTAGTGCATCAATAGTTAGAGTAGGACCTGAGTCGGGACTGTCGTTGGTGTCCTGTTCCTCCATTTTTTTTGTTTATTTAATATCGATATAAATGAAATCCCAACCCATCCTCCATTAATGAAGGATGCTGGTTAGGGGAAATGAATTTTAAAAGGAATGTGGTTTGAGAAATGAACCGTACTCATTAGCACCTTATTCATTAAGGCAAACTAAGTTTAGTGTTTTATTTGAGTTTATCATTGTTGGAGAAATGTCGTTTCTAAGACACTAATGAAAGATGCATATGTTTAAAAAAAACAGTGCATTTCAATAACGCAGGTTGGCGAAGCCGTCTTGAATTTGGAACAGAAAGCTCTTTTCGCCTTTTTAATAAAAAGTGAAACAGTGAACGTTTTTTGGAGTGGAACAGTCTTTTGATAAAAACGGTCGATCATTGAGAAATAGATATGGACAAGTTTGCAGAAACAGACTTGGTGGACAGTCTTCATGTGAACTTTGGGGGTATTTTCGGGTTCTTGTGCATAGTCCGATACGTTCAGAATTGTTGGAAATTTTGGTCTGAATTTGTGCTAGTGATTCGGAGATGGGGACTGGAAGAGAACAATTATAGGACAAAGGTTAGAAAGCTCTGCTTTATCCTATAAAAATATATGAAATTTGCAATGCAGTCGATCTTAATTCATTTTTTTTACTTACACAAATTTTTCCTTACACAAATTTTTCCTTAATCCTGATAGGTCTGCAAAGGAGTTTTTCTTTCTAGCTGTATTGTATTATGGTCTTTTGTGGTGGCCTATTTCAGATGTGCACGTTACGAAAACTGTCCAGGAATTATCAATGGTCTCTTTCAAGCCTTCGTGAAAATGGTAAGAAGTAGGTTCACGAACAAATGCATATTAAGATTTTATGATCCTTAATGTACTTAAAATTTATCCCGTGTTCGTTTTGGCAATCTTGGAACACTAGGCTAATACATACACTTTTAACAACAAAACTTCGTTCAACTTCATTATGCAATTTCCCGTTGCAACGATCACTTTGCTAAGTGAAGTCGGAGCCCATTATCCCTCCATAATAAGGCAGCGATACGGTCAAGATGTCCAAATGAATGGTTTTAACGTTCGGCAATTTCTTGGAATGTTTTGGAACCCGGTAGCCAACTTTATGGTTGACGTTTTTGGGCAATTTGTTGAAATGTTTTGGAACCCAGTAGCCAACTTTATGGTTCACGTTTTTGGCCTAAATAATAATGCCCCTGGAAACAATGATGATAATGGTAATCAAAATAACGAAGAACCTAACCCTGGAAGAATTGCTGTTGAAAACAATGGGGATGATCAAAATAACGAAGAACCACCCCCTGGAAGAGTTGCTGTTGAAAACAATGGGGATGATCAAAATAACGAAGACCTAAACCCTGGAAGAATTGCTGTTGAAAACAATGGGGATGATCTAAATAACGAATACCCAAACACTGGAAGAATTGCTGTTGAAAACAATGTGGATGATCAAAATAACGAAGACCCAAACCCTGGAAGTGCTGTTGAAAACAATGGGGATGATCAAAATAACGAAGACCTAAACCCTGGAAGAATTGCTGTTGAAAACAATGGGGATGATCTAAATAACGAATACCCAAACACTGGAAGAATTGCTGCTGAACACAATGTGGATGACCAAAATAACGAAGACCTAAATCCTGGAAGTGCTGTTGAAAACAATGGGGATGAACAAAATAACGAAGACCTAAATCCTGGAAGTGCTGTTGAAAACAATGGGGATGAACAAAATAACGAAGTCCTAAACCCTGGAAGTGCTGTTGAAAACAATGGGGATGATCAAAATAACGAAGACCTAAACCCTGGAAGAGCTGTTGAAAACAATGGGGATGATCAAAATAACGAAGACCTAAACCCTGGAAGTGCTGCTGAAAACAATGGGGATGATAAAAATAACGAAGACCTAAATCCTGGAAGTGCTGTTGAAAACAATGGGGATGATAAAAATAACGAAGACCTAAATCCTGGAAGTGCTGTTGAAAACAATGGGGATGAACAAAATAACGAAGTCCTAAACCCTGGAAGTGCTGTTGAAAACAATGGGGATGATCAAAATAACGAAGACCTAAACCCTGGAAGTGCTGTTGAAAACAATGGGGATGATCAAAATAACGAAGACCTAAACCCTGGAAGAGCTGTTGAAAACAATGGGGATGATCAAAATAACGAAGACCTAAACCCTGGAAGTGCTGTTGAAAACAATGGGGATGATCAAAATAACGAAGACCTAAACCCTGGAAGAGCTGTTGAAAACAATGGGGATGATCAAAATAACGAAGACCTAAACCCTGGAAGTGCTGTTGAAAACAATGGGGATGATCAAAATAACGAAGACCTAAACCCTGGAAGAGCTGTTGAAAACAATGGGGATGATCAAAATAACGAAGACCTAAACCCTGGAAGTGCTGCTGAAAACAATGGGGATGATCAAAATAACGAAGACCCAAACACTGGAAGAATTGCTGCTGAACACAATGTGGATGATCAAAATCCTGGAAGTGCTGTTAAAAACAATGGGGATGAACAAAATAACGAAGAACCAACCCCTGGAAGAAGTGCTTTTGAAAACAATGGGGATGATAAAAATAACGAAGACCTAAACCCTGGAAGTGCTTTTGAAAACAATGGGGATGATAAAAATAACGAAGACCTAAACCCTGGAAGTTCTGTTGAAAACAATGTGGATGATCAAAATAACAAAGAACTACCCCCTAGAAGATGTGCTGAAAACAACGGGGATGATCAAAATAACGAAGAACCTACCCCTGGACGTGCTGGTCCTGGTCTACAGCATGGGATCTCTCTTGAAGAAGAACAGGAAGAACAAGGAGATGGAAGTTGTGAAGAGATTCTTCCTCAGAAACGTAAAAGAAAATCGAAAACTGATTCGCTTAACGTCACACCGAGACGTTCTAGTCGTCTACAACAAAGGAAGTAAAGACCAAGTTAAATATGCAACATAACGCAATTTGTTATATAAGTGAAGTGATAAATGGGAAAAGTGTTGCAATCTTCAACGATTAATATGTGTTATATTTTTGGTAATTAGCTTATGTATGTCATTCTTTATTTCTAATGTATATCAGTTCCACTGTAAAATAATTCAAACTTTTCAAAATGAAGGGTACACACTTGATCCTCGCAGTAATATAAAAATATGATAAATTCATAAATAGCGTTGTTGATACATGTATTGTGAAATTAAGTGCTTGTAAATACATCAAAATCAGGATAAAGAACTTAATAATTATATAAAATCGAAATAATTTGGTTAAAATACACACCTCTGGTTCCAACTTATTCAATACATTTTAAAATTAAAATCACTGAGCATACTTACCACAGCATCATAGCTAACTTTACGATAATATATTTATATATTCAATCTATTTCTTCAACTATTGGAGTATACTTTGCGAATGACGCTCATTTTCATAGATCTAAGACATTACTACATAGATTCAGCTACTAATGATATGTTTCATTCTTTTGATTGATATGTATGCGATTCTGTATGCTGACACTCATTGACGAATTAAGTCTTTCAGTTACTCTTTTTTTTTTACTAGGAATGAATGCCAGCATCACTAAAACTTTCTTGTCCATTCAGGGTACCGTTGATATTAAAGTCATGTCATTTCGGATGTAAGTTGGATAGTATGAGAAAAATATTTGATTAAAATTCTCCATGTTTTCAATGATATTGGAGTATCTCAATTTGAAAGAAGTTTCGTCATTATTTAGATTCAGTTGTTGTATTGTTCAGGCAATACGTAAGAAATATCATCCCAAGGATGACGGTACAATCCTTGCTTGAGTCGCTTTTGATCCATGAAATGTCCAATGAAACCAATACTGCGACCCAAAACAAAGAGTCCATTTATAGCACCCATGTCGATGTAGTCCTGAGCTTCCTCTCTGTAAAAATGACAGAAAGCACACGCAAAGTTAGAAACCATTTTATAATAATTGATGTAAAAAGCACTACCGCAATTCATGACAATAATTTAACCTTGTGAAACAGCCAGAGTTACGAAGAAAGTCCACAAATGAAACAGCAATCACGCCATCCACATTAAGAATGAGATTTGGTTTTTTCGATGTGGTAATTTTTTCAACCTATATTAGTAAAAAAAATGCGTGTATTATTTAATAAAGAATCAATGACAATGACAAATCTGATCAAAGAAGTTCTGTTAAGAAGTGGAATATTTTACCTCCAAGGCATAATCCAACAATGGAGTGGTCGGGAAGTTGGTCTTAACAAATTCTTTCATGATTTTCACACGCATATCAGGGTTGTTAATGGATTTCACACGGTGACCAATTCCCATAATAAGTTGGCCTTTCTTCCTCATTGAATTAACAAATTCCATTGGGATCATTCCAGCGTCGTAAGCCTCACTGAATTGAACAGCAGCGCCGTTCAAAGCACCACCAAACCGATCACCCTACACATATATTTTAAGATTTTAGCCAACACTGAAGGTAAAAGGTAAACTTATGAAACATTTAAGTCACAAATAAATTTCACTTACAATGGTTAACAAGCCAGAAACCAAAGACGATACAAGATCCTTTCCAGCACGAGCACATACAATTGTATTGTGAGCACCAGAGACTGCCGGCCCATGGTCTGCAGTTACCATCAGACACATTTCGATGAATTTGCAAGCTGGTGGTGGAAGCGGCCTTTGGAACCACAACAGGCTAATAACTCCGCCAATTCCGAGTTCTTGCTTAAGAACCTACACAAGTTTAGATATAGAATGATAATTCATTACATTTAAAGTCTCCATCTAAAAATGACTGTTTTAAAATTCAAGGAATGCTAACGTCTGAGATTGGTACTCCAGCGTACAGCAATTCTTGACCTCTTTCATCACAAATGGAGGTCATGAAGGAAGCGGGTTTCCTAATTAGTCCCAATTCCCTTGCCCAAGAATAATCCATTGGAACTGGTGGAGGTGGAAGTTCCTCACGAGGCTCAATGGCGCCTTTAGCAACTAATTGCTCAAATACCTCCTTAATTTTTTCACCGAGATCATCAAACGAATTTGGTACAACAGCTCCAACTTCTCTCAGGACTTTGTTCTTAGCTACTGCTGTTTCTCGATCAGAATTTGCACATGCTCCAGCATGGCCAAACTGAACTTCAGCAGAAAACATTCCAGCACAGGTTCCTATACACCACGCAACGAGTGGTTTCGTGATTCTGCCACTCTTCAAAGCATCACAAACCTCATACTCTTCAACTCCACCAACTTCCCCAAGGAGAACAATCATCTTAACCTGTCAACATTACACAAAAACGACTTGGTTTACATTCATTACTTTTCTTTTTTTTTAAAGTAAGTAAATCTGCATAAACTATTGTTTAATTACGTGTGGATCAGCTTGGTATCTCATGATGTGGTCCATGAATGTTGTTCCAGGGTATCTATCTCCCCCAATAGCAACTCCGTCAAATGCCCCATCAGATGCTTTAGAAATGATGTTATTCAATTCATTTGACATTCCACCTGATCGTGATACATATGCAACACTTCCGGGTCTGTATAATTTGGAATACAAGATGTTGTCCATCATTCCACCTGTGTTTCCGATCTTGAAACAACCAGGCTTTATTCCCCCAACAGTTGCAGGCCCAATTATACTGATCTTCTTTTCATTTGCCTTTTGAATAATCTTTCTTGTCATATTCTCAGGAATGCCTTCAGCAATAATTGCAATGCATCTAATTTGTTTGTATTCCAATGCTTCCATCGTAGAATCATATGCTGACCTTAAGGACGCAAAGTTAACCAACACATCAGCATCATGGTGCTTTTTGAAAGCATCGCCCATATTTTTATACACCGGAACAAGAATTTCCTTGTGGCCCCAATAAAACTTTTGCTTATGATCTCCAGTAAATGGGTACACCATTGCACAAACCTATGAAATAAAAGAAATCATAAAAAATTGAGTTATTTGAAAACACATTATTCGATTATTCGAAAACACCATTGTTGTTATTACAGTTATAATAACAACAATGAAATTGATGTCTTACGGAGGGTTCAGGTCGACGGCATACGAAATCAAAATCCAACATGCCTTGTACTGCCCTTGTTTGCATTCCCCAAATAATGGACTTTGTGCTACGGTTAAATAGCCCCCCTTTAAATTCTTCCACGTCAGATGCAGGCTTTTGGGTGACTTCGGAAATTTTGCGTGAAGCAGGAGGACTCTTCTGTTATAAAATTACAACAAAAATTTTATTACAAAAATGTAACGATATGTAATGTGAACATTATGTTGAGTTATTTTATCCTCTCACAATGCTGTTTTGTCCACCGGGCAGCAAAAAATTAGCAGTTGTGCTGGGACAATCGGATGACGGTGCCGCGATAGGTCTCTTCCCAAGGGCCATGCCGACAATAGCTGTCATGTGGCTTTCAGGTCCGAAAACGTGCATTGGAATGCCGAGTTGAACAGCAGCATCACGAACAACGCGTAAACCTTCTTGATAATTAGGACCAGCCCGACGTACAAAAATGGATATTTTATGTTCTTGTAAACGTGTTTGGAATTCTTGAAGAGCCGTGACAATTCCCTTGAATGTTGCGGCAACATTTGTAAAGTTGGCGATACCACCCCCAATAATCAATACTTTTCCTTGAGGATTCTTTTGCTTAGTCATCAATGACAAAATTGTTTTTGCGTACTCATAAGTCTGTTGCTCGGAAGGAGCACCTGAGTATTCACCGTAGTTAGCCAATTCCGAAGCTCCACCCATTTCACAAATAGTGTCACTGTAAATGACGGAGGCGCCTCCACCGGCAACCATTGTCCAAATCCTTCCATTGGGATTTAAGAGTGTAAGCTGTTCATAGTATGATAATACTTATTAATTGAATATGGCAAGTTTTCAATCCAACAATCTTAGTAGAAATGTGCAACAAATGTTACCTTAAGACTGGCACCTGACTTTGCGTCGAGGTCAGCAATGTAAGCTTCCTCTGGATAAGCATCCCTGCCGAATGGTGGGGGATATTCAATTTCACCCCACTTTCCTCGGCAAATGAAATCCGCAGTGGCATCGAGTTTCGCAGCTAAATCCAACATGTAAATTTTTCCTCCAGTAATGACTAAAGGATTAATCTCCAAATATGTAAAGTAGAGGTCTACATATGCCTTGTACAGTGCGCTAATGAACTTTGCAACGAGTCTGAAAGTTAAATTAAATTGGTTAAAAATTAATTAGCAAATTCCAGAGAATTGTTAAAGACACAGGGTAGGTTAGTGTTTTTTTTTACAATTTTTCAGCCTTACTCTTTCTTATCGCCAGTAACCTCTGTAAGAAGTTTGCTTTTAATTTCATCCAAAGTGGGAGTATGATCGATTGTAACCAGAAAAGATTTCGCTTTTGCGTCAACATCTCCGATATCAACGCCTCCTTGATGATGGAATAGGATTGTGTCTCCTTGCCTGTGTGAGTAAATGCAAACGTAGGACTCCTCATTCTACAAACACATAACAAAGGATTACGATTACATTATTTAATGAAAACACGAAATACCAAAATAGGTCAAGAAATTAAGTAAAATTATTACGTCTGCGTGAGGAATGAAAGGTTCGACAATAAAAGTTCTGAGTTTTCCAGTTGCTTTTCCAATCTATTAACAGACAAAATAGATATTTAAATATTATACTGATGGCGATCATGGAGTAAGATTGTTAGATTTAAAATGTTAACCACTATGTCACATAATTTTACAAGCAAGCAGTAAGCAGACGCGTTTTTATATTTAATCTTTCCAGGCCACGTTTACAGAGGGAGTACATAGTTGTTGTTGAAATAGTACATCAAGTCAATCACATAATAATATATATATATTGATATTTTAGCATTAAAGACACTCCGATCCCAATGAGACCCGTAGTTGATCTTTCACATTTTGTTTATGCATGTCATAGATGCAATCATTCTTTTCGATCCTTAGAAAGGAAGTTATGACGAAAATGAACTCGGTGAAACTTATGGAGATGACTGATAAAAGTTGTACAAGCTCAAGCATATATCTGCTTACCTTTTTTTATCTATGTTTCATCAGCTAAATTTTGCCCTCCGGTTTCATTTATCGAAAATTCATCTACTTGCGCAATGTTACCTTGCTTCTTAATTGCATGTAAAGCTGTTCTGTGGAACTAAAGTTGGCATGATGAATGAATGCATACAGCTACTACTTCAGGAGAATGTCTCTGACAAAGTGAGGAAGTGGATATTTCCTCACATAATTCTAGAAACAGCTTTTACTGAGAACGACCTCGTGTTAGTCGTGTGGACTTATGATTATGCAATTTGAATAGATAATCCCTCAATTAAATCCCACTTTCTCAAAGCATCATACCGGTTGCACGCGGCATATCATGACACATTCCATGTGTTACATGCTGCTTTTGCTGCTAAGTATTAACCATTTCAATACAACGCTGTCTTTACTTAACGTTTGATTATGACTTATGTTTTCATCTTAACACAGAATGATGAGTACGTGTGAACTAACTTGGATGCAAATGATACAATCCACTATATTAACATTTCTTTATCCAAACCGAAGAAGTACTTTCATTGCAAAGCCTTGAACTTAACTCCTACCTACACTATATATATATTTAAAAAGGCAACATGCAACGTAACCTCTGCTCTGCAATCCGCATATAAAAGAACTTTAGGTTTCCTTGCTACATACAACATAATAGTCATATTTATTGTGATTGCTTCATCATTTAGTTGCCATTATATTATGCTCCTTGTCTACATATGTCATCAGTGTGCGTAAGGTTATTCCTTACATACCGACACGCTATGATGATGGGATATGGTAAAACATTTTAGACTTCCTTACACCTAAGGTCGCCATTTCTTTAAACTTACAATTTCGTCATTAGTTTTTGCAACAATCGTTAGAACATAAACTTACATCTTGGTAACCTTCTTCAACCAAAAACCTACGACGTTTGAAAGTTTAAAAATAAATGCTCCATACAATCACTTTGAAGGCGAAGGAATATGAACATGGTACATGGATACATCATACATCATGAAATGAAAAATACGAGAAATTGTCCACGTCAGCATCATGAGCAAAATCATGATATTACGATCGTCTGTTTCCTGTTGTGTGTAGAAAACCACTACGTTTGCACCTTCATAGTCAGTCACACCATCCATCCATGATGCCATTCACGTCCACTATACTAGCATACATACATAGTAGTGCATACTTGCACGATTTTTCTTTCCTTCCATTTGGCTGATGATTACAGTCTCTATTACACATTCATTGTTACGTGGAACATGCCTTTATAGTTATGGTATGGTCTGACTAGGCCTGCTTCGTTTTCTATGAACACAGTCAACTACCCATCCAATCCAAAATACCTGGCTCCCCTTGCCTTCTTCCATACCAGATAGACTCGCCAAAAATTTGTTTTTTCCTTGTAATATTGAATAGAACGAGAAGCATAAAATCATTGCATCATTCGATTTCACACGCTATACTCTAGTAGACCGACTCATTCTATGCCTATAGATGATAATACCCTAAAGTTACGTAAGAATGCGCCTTAACAAATTTTATAGTTTCATACAGCATCTTTAATGAAATTGACTAGTTCAAAAACAAGTTGAAATTACGCCCTGTTCTTGATGTGATATAAACTTTGGCAGTAGTGGCCAGGAAGGAGATTAAACCATGAAGCCAGAATAGAATTATAATAATCAACAATTAACTCTTTCTAAGAGCATTCCTCACAACAATCAAATGGAGTTCAATGTTACGGAAGTTGTATTTAAAAAAATTATACATACGGCATAAATAAGAAGAAGCCGTCGTATGTGGAATGTTTTGCGTCACTAATTTTTGCTTGGCACAAAGTTTTTCCAGAATCCGACTAGTTTTTCTTTTTTCCTTGGAGTTTTTCCAGGTCTAGCGTTTATATTTATGTATACCGTATATCGACTTAAAAATTCAGTCAAGTTATAGCTCAGCACATGCGTTGAAAAAGTATGAAAGGACGCAGCTAATGGACGAAGACGAAACTAAGTTTTAAGTACTCTAATAAGAAACTGCTTCTTCACTAGATGTGTGCGAATTTGAGTAAACCATCATCTTGATCCCACATAATGATGAAAACAAGAGACGGCATAGTTGAGTGCTTTACAATGACGTTTGTTTGATGCTAACTGCCTTTAGTGGAAATCGCAATCGTAAAAGGAAAACACGTCTATTTACATAAGTAGAGCAATCAGCATTTAGGTTTTCCTTTTCCACATACGCATGAGTACAAAAATGTTTGTTACAAAATTTTATGACTTATTGCACGAAGGAAGTGTATTCCATTCCATGTGAACTTGCAGTCTTTCCTTTGCAATTTTGCATATACGCCAGAAGGAAATTTCCATACAGGGTAAACGTAAGCTGTAAAGTATCTAATGGCCAATGGGTAATATTGTTGTTTGAATGAGCAGAAAATAGTTACAATCCAGTGCATTCAAGCAAACCTACATTATAATATATTTTAAAATGTTATCCTCTTCGCCCTGACGTCATGCGCCACCACCGGCCGGCACTCACCAGAATTTGATTGCTTTAGATCGCATCAATTATGAGGTGAATAAATCGTGCCAACATGGTTTCATCTAACTAACGCTATTGTTCATACATCATAAGTGCCATGATGATATGATGCAATGACCCTTCAAGGACCTTTAAAATTAAGGACTTTATAGTAAAGAAAGTCCTTGATATAAAACAAGGGTTCCTCTACTGCTGCATGTAAATTTAAAGATTGCGTGAAGCCTGTCACCTGTTCCTGACCATTATTATAACTTTGGTTTATTGTAAGAAAATGCAACTTTGGTTTTTGATTGTATGTTGTGTCACACCTGTGGCCTGCCACCTGAAAGCTTTTAAGCAAATTGAATGAAACTTTTGTAAATGCACCCACATACCTGAATGTCTTTATTAATTCTCTCATCAATCCATGTCTTTACAGTTGGAAGATCCGCGTTGACCTTGATAAGCCCAAGCTTTCCACGACGCTTGATCAGCTGATCCGGCTTCACAACAAGAGGAGTGTTCGTCAACCACTGATTCTCATTGACAGACCGGTCCAAAGAGTTATCCTCGTCAACACTGGCAAATTTGCATTGTGCAAAGTAGGGTTGATCAGCCAAAAAGTTGTTTAAAATCCGCTTTCCGGTAGCTTCCCGAATGGCCTTGGCTGACATTTTAGCTTAGTTTGCTCAAATGCTAGGGTAAACTTTACAGACAGAGATGTTCTAAAGTGTGCAGAGAACCAATTCCAAATTTAAAAGTTTTCGTTGGTTGGTAGTTTAAAACAGATCCGGCTGCCTTTGTTGTAATCTGTGCAATTGAAAAAAAGGACACGTATTTATAAATAATGCATTATTTGGAAATTCACAAAATGACACCTTTCAAAATAATTTAGAGTAGAAAAAATCATTCTATGCGGGCGAGCGTTATTTTATTAAACACACACGTCACATTTAAACTAATGAAAACTTATTAATTTATGCAGTCTACCTTCTTAAAAAATTCGCTGAGAGAGTAAAATTCAAATAGATTTATATTTTTTTATTTGGATGGATTAATATTCAGTTTCGATTCAATTCAATTTTTTAAAAAAATTGTCTTTTTATGATTAAAATAAAATGTTTGTTGAACTGAAACTTAAAACTTCTCAGAAGAACTAAAATTCTAGTTGCCTTTACTTAAAATCATTTACGTTCAACGTTAGACCCCAGCTAAGAATAAAACACTAACTTTCAACTTTAGAGAGCAGAATAATACTAAACCAAGTAAGATTCTAGTGATTTGGTTACTTAAAGCCTTAGCTTTACCTTTAGTGTTGTAAATACACGCAAACTTATTATAAAGGTTGAAGGTGATGTGTTAGAAAATACCTTGTCTATGTATGTGTGCTTGTTTGCACCTTCCTTTTGCTCAGCTCAACAACAACCTTTAAAGCACATGAACATTGAACATGAAATGTTTTTGAGAAACTAAAGAAGGCATATACACACAAGGAGCCAAAACCAACACAATTTATGTATATTGTTTTGCTGCCCAAACAGAAGATTACAAAGATGAACTGCTACTTTTGACTTTCAACTTTAGGTTCTATGGAATTCTTGCAGCCTATGTATTCTGATTCTGAAGGTAGTAAGGTAGAAGCAAAGAAGAAGGAATCCTCCAGCAGTAGAGGTGGAAAGGGAAAGCCCGAATAGATGTGTATGAAAAGCTAGAAGGTAAGAGGAAAAGTATATAGAAACCTTTTTTAGTGTGTACCTGTCCTCCCGAAAAGTTTCACTTGTAAAAATCTGTATATAACGTAATTCTCCGTTGCGTTGCTTCAAGAGCTAGAGCCAAGTATCGACTGACAGTCTGTCAAGGGATGGTCTCTTGATTTTAATCGCATGCGTCGGGCTCTACAAAAAAAATTCTCGTCAGAACGTAGTTTTTCGCATGTGATAGCCCGCATGAGTCTCTATACTTTTTTCTCACAAAGGCTTTTTGGCTGACTTAAGAACAGATACACGTAGCCACACAATAATAAACTGATCCATTTAATATACATCTATATGTAATATGCTTGCTTCTTTGAGTATTGAGGATAATAGGATTTTTGGATTGGATATGTAAAATGGTAGCACATAGCATAAGCATGCATTCAGTTTGCATCAGATTCTGTTCTTTAGGTATGTACAACACACACGGCACGGCGTCCACATATCTTCTTCAACTCGGGGTGGCGTGAACACTGTCCGACCGGTTTCCATGCAATATTCCCATGCAAAAAAAACAACCTTGAAGATATAGATGGTCTGCTTGGTTGTGGATATAGGTACGTGCTCGGTTGACCACACAAGAGAGAATTTTTCACGCTTTGAATGTAACTACTATTGAACGAATGACGGAGATATTTCCAAATGGCAATAATGAATTAATAAAACTGGAATTTTGCGGGTGTCTTTTCCTTCCTTCTACATTGTGCATCATGAGAAGTATGAATGAAAGCTAAAATTACAACAGTAAAAATATAAATAATATATCTAATGGCAATAGAACTACAATGTTCAGTGGACTTAGGGTTGGTTATCTTTGTCATTGCTGCAAGATTACTTGTCAGTCTGTTTTATTATGATATGGTTGAACACGTGGAGTTAGCTTTTCTATGCATGAATGGGCAATTACCAGAAAATTGTGATTCAGAAACACCACATAATAATGTAAACTCGCACAAGAATCATATTGAGGAAACTGAACGTAAAATGCTGAGATCTTCCTAGTCAATGACAAATGGGTATAACGTATAGGATAATAGCATGTACGCTTTCCTTTGATTACAGCAGCATTGGGTCTTAGAAACCAATACAAATTACATGATTTGAAAAGTTTGTAAGTATATTAGGTGCTAAACCACACTTCAAAAATTATCTGACATCTTGTGTGGTCTTCATTTTGGCCTACAAAGACATTATCAAATGCTAAACTAAGCAAAAGCAAAGATCGTACACATTTGCACAATAACTGCATTTGGTGCTATAACGAGCACCAAGCACTTACTGACAAAGTGTCCACTCAAAATTTTAAAAGTTGCAGAATGCAAAGTGATTTAATGGATGTTATGATGATAATAATTTGTAATCATCGTTTTGACATTTTAAACCTTGTAACCATCCGCTGTTATTAGATATATTTTGCAGGGTAGCATTTAGTTGCACCGCGCCGACCACGTTGTGAATGTTTTAGATAAAAAACTTCGTGTCTGCCATGTGAGACTTGTGGTGATAGCGAATTGGTCAGAGTATATTTTAGAGTATGCTTAGTTTAAAGTTAAAAGCGAGAGTTAAAGTTGTGTTTCATGTTCCATGTTCGATGATGACATGAATCGAGCTGTGTATCTGACTACATTAACTGGAATGTAATAAAGGGTTAAAGCTCGTAGTGGGATACCGCTGGTTGCTGATGGAAAACATGTATGAATATGATGATATTGATGATTCATTTAATACTATGGCCTGATCATGTAAATCATGCTGAAATCACGTCATGCCTATCATGAGGAGACCTACACATAATCACATGGAATCGCATCGGTTGCCGGTTGCATGAAATTGCATCTATAAACACTACTACTACATGCAACTTGTCATTAATGACTGCAGCTGTGGGAGTGATAGGTAGAATGTTGGGCCTTTGGAATCAATCAAATTTTCACGTATTCTCTGGAAGACGCTTACACTGCATCCAATTTAAGTATAAAATTACACGGAAGCATCAATAAAGCGAAATGTTAACTTACGTATTGAGATGAAATGAAATTTCTTACTAGTCCTAATTAATGTGACATAAATTGAGACAATCATTTACAGTCGCTAATTTTATTAAGGCGTACGTACTAATTAGACTTTTGTATCTTCGTGTAGGTATATTGATGTTAATCGATAAGCCAAGGTTTCATACAAGAAGTCTGTTTTTCCCTAATTTAAACTCTTACCTACGGTTTCATGACTAATCAAGTAGAGAAACTGCTTCACTGATAAGGAAAACAGTTTGTGATGATGATTAGGATACATTTAGACATGTTCAGATCAAAATAAGCGGCATATTTACATGCGATAAATTGAATCATTCTATCCATCCTCACCAATATTGCACTTTGTGAACACAAAGAGAACTTTTATGTAATCTTTTTGTGATTTTGGTTGTGGATCGGGTTTGAACTTTTGGATGAACTGTTATCTTGCACGCTGGGTTTTTGCCAGCACGAATTATAGGAAAGCAAACGCTGTTCTGGGAATTTGCTATGCAGGTCTGTACCACGTTTCCCTTTTGGAGTAACATTCTCCGTTTTACATATCTAAAATGGCTATATTATGCTATGAAAACTTATTCGCTAGATACATACATGTACGTATATGTGGATGCATAAAATGATTAGCACGTCAACTGTACCAAATGCGCGTACTGTATCTTGACTTGCATTTTTGGCTTAAGAATTTCGAAAACAGTATGAACTCCCTCATCTCAAGATGATCAAACAGAAGTTTATGAGAAAAAATGTGAAAGGTTGAAATTGCATTTAAGTAATTTCGTCGCACATTGACTGTACTGACATGGTGGTAGAGTCAGTTCCGTGAAATTCTGTAGTTAAATATGCGTTGTATGGCGTTTTAAATCTTTGTGTTATGTTGGTAAGAAGTTTGGTGTCAAAAGTAGGCTGTTAATTTAGTTTGTATTGTTCGTTGTGTCCTGGGTGAGTTGATAGTTGATTGAACACAAAAGAAAAGAACTGAAAATTCTGCTGGAGGTCAGTTCTTAATAGATTTAAATTGTAATATCATAATTTTATTAAGCTGAATGGTATGATTTGTTCAACCTTGTTTTTGTCTCCCAGATGGAGTTTATGTATCCCAACTTTCTACAAATTGAACATAATTGCTACTGGACAAGTAGTTTAATCATTTTCTGCATGCTTCAGATCTTTGTCTTCTCCAACTGCGACACATCACTTTCAGTTGGTGATATCCCAGAAAGTACATACCTTAAAATTCTTACTTCGCAGTCACTGCTCAAAACAACCCAAGATTTGAAGCAAGCATCGACATGTCAAGGTTGCAAATTGGGGACAAATGCCGAAATGTGCTCTGGAAGCGATCATGGAGAATGTGATTGCTCAAATGAAATTCCAATCTGTCACTGCAAAGCTGAACGGACGGGAGACTCTTGTCAATATCAAATTTCTAAGGTTATCATTTTTGCTAAGCTAGTAACAAACATTTTCAGTTTAATTGGAATATATATTACCAACATCGTTCATTATGCAATATGATTGAATGTTTGTATTACATATGTACTCGTATTTGTATTTGATAAACTTATAGGTGATAACTAGTATCCAAATCAAATATTTCCTCTTGATTCAAGCGAAAACTTAAACTCATCGTCAGTTAAACTCCATCGATCCTATTAATAATTCAATATTAAGGTGTTCAATATTATTTTATATTCATTTGTAGATCAGTTGCGAAAAAATGCGCAACTGCATCCTGTGCCAAGTGCACCACGGTTCAGGGCCCTTGGCTGAAGGAAAAGATTGCGAGTATTTTTGTTACCAAAATTACCCAACCCCATTAATCGTGAAAACTCTATATTTTCAAGGTTAGTTGGTATTGCATTACTCTGAAGTGATGAAATGAAACATTGTGCACACAAACACTTCAAAAGAGCATGATTGAACATTCGTGTATGCAGTAGCGAAGAGGCTTTTAGGATGCAGGCGTACATTGGTTATTGCTCACCAAAAGTGTATTATCAAGAGCATAGTAAACAATAAGTGTGGAGTAAATAAATTTGTTCATTAAGCAATTTTTAGTATGCAACAAAACTCGCTTTTTGCCAAAATATTTTCGCCTATTAATTTCATGAATGCGAAATTTACACAGAATAATAAGCTATCCAATCCATGGTTTTTAATAGCCATCTCCCTCCACTCTATTACTTCATTTTATGGGGTTCATAATCTTCTTTCTCGATTGTATCATTCCCACAATTATCCGTGGAATCAAATTATTGAAGCGTATATATATATGCATGGCATTTTACACAACTACAAGGATAGCATAAATATTTAGTATTTCATTTGAATCACATTAGATGACGAGCATTTGTGTAGCTTCATGCACATCAATGAAGATTCGGTGGAATGTCGATATTTCTTCAAGTATGGACAAATTAACCCCTCCGATGGAACAGTGGATAATGCAAATTTTCACATTGTTGCTCAACAAGAAATGGATTGTGGGAAACCGGTCAAATTTCCTCGTTTAAAGCAAACCACGTTGAGCCACCGGAACAATAAGACCTTTCAAGTATTTGCAAAGAATTATGAGGAAGTTGTCCACTACAGTGATGATGAGGAGGAAAGAGCCAATCAACGAAAGACCAGTTTCATCACTGTTGTTGTAATATTAGTCTTTGTTGCTTTGCCGTTCGTTACATGCGTGTTTTCACTCATTTACAATTTTTCAAATCTTCCTTGTGGATTATGCAATGTGTTCAGACAATCAAGTTCTAAGTATCTTAGAAATGTGAGACCCTTTCCAGGTTTTGTAACTCCGGAGGAAACACCTGTGGTTTAAAAATTTTGTTGATTTACAATACGAACGGCGAACAAGTACTGGGAGTTGGGTCGATATTTTTATGAAGTGTTCTATTCTATTATATCTACGATCTATTTTTGTTAAACAGCTATTACGTAAATATGATATCATATTATGTAGCTCGTAGCTCTTTACAGCCTGAAACCAGTCTTCAAATGTGATAGCTATGCTAAATCCAGATTCGCACAAAATATGTTCCAATAAGATATTGGAGAGAAATAATACTAATAACTTAAAGAACAGATGCTGCTTGGGCAAATGTTATACATTGCAGTAGGAGTGACAGTGACTTGCATACTATACGTTAAGACACGAATGTGTGTAATATAATGTAACAATAAATGTTTAATTCAAGTTGAAATAAATCGTTTAATTATTAATAATTACTATGCACTGGCTGAACCCGATAATAAAATACTTGTTATATTGAAATATAATGTTTTTACTTATCATATTTTTTTGGGGACATCCAAAATCAACTTTTTCCAAAGCAATGGCACGTGTTCAACCGACATCATGGTTTGTTGAAATTTTGCCGATTGTCAGTATTCCTGGAATTAAATATCGCTGACACAAATATGAATTTTAATGAACTGGAACAATAGATTATGAATTAAATTCAGCGTAGATATAGGGGAACGGTTGAGACGAGGACGGGAGTAAAAACCTTTTCATGCCATTTTATACCTGAATCTATGTATACGCTAAACCTATATTGGCATCCGGGGGATGGCGAGTTAGAGGTGCTGAGTAAGCTACCGGCTTGGGTAGCGTGTAGTCAGGGGTTCAATCCCTTGCACTAGGCAACCAACTCGCCACCCAAATCGTCCTTGGCTCTGTGTTCGTACGGGGGGCGTAACACTGTAATGCTGTTCAGGGGCGAAACTAGAGGCTGAGGGGCCCGGGTGCAAGATGAACCGTGGGGCCCTTCATACCTCAAACTAAATATTCATAGTGCTTATCTGAGTGCTAAATATTTTCAAGTATATTCAATTCAAAGAAAGAAACAGAAAGCAGCTTTTGTAAGCAGGAAGAAGCAATGTAACAGGGGTTCAGAATATTATTTTTCTCTTATTTAATTACAAACAATTCAACGGCATATACAAAAGTGAAACAACTTAGGCATGCCTAATGCATAAAAGTAAAACAGTTTAGTTACATAAATATTTAAAACTTAACTTAGTCAAACATACCTATGAGCTTAAGGTTAAATCCAATACGACTAGCATACTGATTAGGTTGAATTCTTTGAGAAGTTAAATCGGCCTACGTCGTGCTTTATTTTGGGCAAATGTATCGATCATTTTATCAACTTCACGGTTTTGTGCTCGGTCACTTTCTATGCTTAATATAGCAATGCCTGAAAGTCTATACTCTAACATTTTACTGCACAAGTAGTTTTTGATCAATCTTAACTTGGAAAAAGACCTTTCTACTGACGCGACAGAAACGGGCAAGGTTAAGTAAAGCACGCAACTTGTGACCAAGTTAGGGAATGACTCACGCAAGTTACAGCGTATAAGAAGATTGTTGCAAATCTTGTCAGTATTTCTTAGCTCAGTACTCATGCACGCCTTCAAACGAAGTATTTCGTTATAAAAATTGGAACTCACATCATTTTTGTAGTCCATACAAAAACGGTTGACATATCCCAGTAGTTTGCTGTCTTCCATGCTTAAAATCTTAGACTGCATAAGAAATTGAAATAATTGATAAATTGCTAGAAAGCTTTCAAATTGGATTCTCATTGGAGATATTAATTTTTCAACGACCGGAATCAGTGTGTCGATAAAAATTACCTCCTCTGAAATTCCTGACTTACGTGCGGTATAAGTACTTGTTCCATCATAAAACTTTCTTTTCCTAATTGCACGTGAAACTGGAAGCTCGGTCGGCACTCCCCATCTTTTAGCGATTTCAGCAGATTCGTTTTTGATTTGAAAAAGATCATTCCTTACTTGTATCAAGCTTCCAATTCCGTTTTGCCACATTTTTACACATACATCCATCGATATTTCAAAAGACTGGAGTTTCTTTGATAGAATATTGAAAGACCTTAATATTTTTTTCCCAAAATACTAAAATAATAATAAACTGAAAACTCTCGATTCTACTTTTTATCCCTTTGGCTTCTTCAATTTCGTCCTTTTTGACCGATGTTAAAATAATTTTTGACAAAGCTTTCAAAATGTCAGTGTATCGCGTTTTAATAGCTAAGACTGAGGCATGTCTAGCTTCCCACCTGGTTTCGCAAACTTGCTTCAGCGTAATCGAAGAGCTTTGTAGTTTCAATGAGCTTCCCCATTTGTATATGTTTTCAATTTCTTTCCATCTAATTCCACTGACATGGAAGAAATTGTACACGTTTTTAATTGTCTCAAAAAAGTCAGACATTGCGATCTTAGACTTAACTCCATCAGAAATAACGTTTATGATGAACTCCTTTTATGATGAACTTGGTCATTTTTGTCCTTGATATTGGGGTCTGACTTTCGAAGCCCCGGGGCCCCTCTGCCTTACAAGGGCCCCGGGGCCCGGGTGCGGCGCACCGCCTGCACCGCCTACTTTTCCGCCCCTGATGCTGTTACAAGGGAAGTGCTATAGCATTGCAGTGTTCCCTATAGAGTGTCCCTTCTCTATAGGAAGCGGTATAAAGTAACGGAACTGGGACAGACTGCGAAATTTCCTCAAAAGGGGGGAATATGCGGCTCTCGTGAGTTCTGTGGCCGACCTGTCATTACAAGTGGCTAACCCGGTGCGTAACGGCCGGTCAGTTGTAATAGGCTAACTCGGGCACACGGCGAACGAGTACCCACAGTATTTACATTTTTTATTTACATATTGGCATCCGCCTTCCGGCCGTCATTTCTTGTGCTAACTAAGTATCAACTCGTACTATTGTAGTATGTGTATTTACATTGCGGTTAACCACTTTTATTGCTAATCCATATATCATCTTTATCGCATTGTCGCTTATGGACTACTCGTTAGAATTAAATGCGTGAGTACCTGTTTTATAATACATTGGATTTTATAATGAGCAATATGACGTATGAAGAAATTTAGGACCACATGTCAAATCTGGTATGCTGCAGTCATGTCAGATTAGCTGACTGTATTCACTATAGGTTCACTGACACGGTGTTAGTTACGTTATTAACAAGTTGATGACAGTTATATGTCTAGTTGAATCGTGACATGACACATTTGAAGACCTTCTTTCTTACTTGGAAAGAGAAGTTTCAGTTCCATCTGGCTTGCCATTTTTTTAAAATTAAAGTATAATTCAATGTCAATGTTCTATTGGGAAGTATACATGCAGGTGAGCACAAATCCGGCCTTATGGACGTTTAGCGGACGACGTTTATGTCCCCAACGCAAATAAAAAAATACTTTTTCGTTACACAAAATTTCTTTTTAATTATTTTCAATCCATCCAAGCTAATATTTACGACTCATTCATTTTTGATATCGCTACTATCACAAAGCCATAAAAAAGTACAAAGTGTTTCTATTAACTATTGTACTTCAAAGCTATAACTGTGGTTATGTAATACTCTTTCTATCATATTAGTACCAGTCTTCATTGAGTATAGAGTCAAGTCGAATACTTGTTGTAACTATGTTTTTTGTGACGCAACTTATATAGTAACCTTTATAATAGTGTTACTATTACGATAGTTTGAGTCAGCCGCATGTACATTTATTTCATTTATCATTAAATGAAAATTTTTCATATGAAAAATTCACGTAAAGTATAGATGATTTATTGGTGGTTTATTGCATGCTTGAATAACTCGTGATTAATAACTTGACATTTAAGACTTTGGGAGTGAACCATTCTAAAACCAGATTGTATTGCACAAGATGCGTCCACATCTGGCGAAACCGAGACAGTGCAACCTTTGGTTTATCGTGACTTGTATTTTAGCTGGAGTCTTAATCTTCAATACAAACTTCCTAAATTTTTCAGGATCCATGTTTTGCTCGACTTCAGAAGGTACTTGTGCAAAATCATAATGTATACTCTTTCATAATCTCTTGTGTTTTGTGCTTATGTGGAATGAATTCAATATCCATTCTAGAAACAGTTGCAGTTCCGGTTCAGGAAATAATGCGTGGACAGCCGGTGATACTCCCTCAGAATGATCCAAAAATAATCCAATACATTTGGTCCAAGAACCTCCTGCAGCCTCCTTCAGAAACACCATACGACTTGTATGACACATCAAAAGATCCTTCTAGAGGACAAGGGCAACTTATCCGTAAAATTCTGAAGAACATGGTAAAACAATCATTGTACTATAATACTAACAACAATAGAGCTAAAAACAATGAGGAATCACATAATAAATTTAATGTTAATTTGTTGTTGTAGACCAATGGGTTTTTTGTAGAGTGTGGCGCATTAGACGGAGAAACCAGATCAAATACCCTTACCATGGAGTTGCAGTTAGGGTGGAAGGTAAATGACATGACATTTTTATGCAATTACAGTTTTATTGTATCTCAAGTGAAATGTGTTACGTTTTAGGGTCTTCTTGTAGAAGCCGATCCTAGCAATTATAAGAAGCTTTTAACTAAGAACCGGAAAGCATGGTCTTCAAACACTTGCCTTGCTGTAAAACCATATCCTCATCAGGTATGAAACTGATCTCTCCCATTCGCCAAATAATCTTTGCTTATTCCTATTTGTTTTCTATTCGCTTTATAATTTCCTTTTCCATTTAGGTAAAATTTCTACAAAACTTCAACATTGGGAAAATTCTTGGAGAAATTGAGGATTATGTTCTACCTTCATCTGCGTCTGCTAAGAGCCTGAGCCCCGAGAGAACAATAGGAGTGGCGAAAGTACAGTGCATGCCTTTGTTTTCATTATTAACAGCACTTAACGTATCAGTCGTCGACTATTTTAGCTTGGATGTGGAAGGAAATGAATTGCAAGTTCTCAAAACTATACCCTTCGACAAAGTTTTAATAAAGGTATGATTTTGAAATCAGCACGAAAGTTATAAAGGAATAATGATGTTTTTACTTAATAATGGCGGATTGATTAGATAGTGGGTTTGTAATCAACATGAATTTTTACATTGCTAGACGCTTTCTGTGGAGTTTTTTCATACTGCGGAGGGGAAAGAAGAGCTCCTGAACTTCATGCTATCAAAAGGCTATGGATTTGCTGGAAAAGTCGTTTATAGGGATAATTTAGCTAACGATTTAATTTTTGTTCATCCTAGTGTAGCTAAGCTTTCTAAAGTATCATGATTTCTGCTATTACATGTTGTATACTAGCTGTGTGTGTTTAGTTAATGATAGAGAGTGTTGTTGTTAGTATGTGTGATTTGTACTGTTTCTGCAAAAACCATCTAATAAATTTTATAATTTTTTACTTTTCATAATGTATCCTTTTTTACCAAACTTGATTGCATGTTCAAAGTAGATTACATGTAATAGTGTTCCAGTAATGAAACTCTCTGCAGCTCCTGAAAATACAAAAATTAAAATCATGACTCATGAGCCTGCCCATTAAGGATTTGAAGTGAACGTTTGGAATAAACACGTGATAAATCTTTAAGGTAATCGATCCTCATGAATCAGTGTTACTTCCAACTATATTGACAAATACTCCATGTTACATTATACAATGACAAATGTAAAAAGATACATTCATATGATATTTAACTGATTATGCAGACAAGTCTTCTGTAGCTAAGATTCTGAGTTAGCCGTAGCTTCAATATATATCAGTATGCAACGAGCATGGGAATAAATTAGGCAGGATGAAATCATCACGAGGATTAGATTTCATATACACACAGCATGATTGATTGGGAATAATTCCAGCCTAACGACAATATTGATCGATGATCTCAGTTTATCAATAACTCCATAAATAATCTTGGCCACATTTTCCCATGTAGGCGTTTGGTGAAATGTCTTGATTTAAAAGTTTAGACGAACAATAAATAAAATTTTGACTGTATTAACGTACATCTTAATTGTCCTTTCTTTTTATCTATTTACGTTGCATTTTCTTTTGCATCCAAAGTTTAAATTATGAAGAGGAAAGTAAATCTTTGTGCATCAAAATCAACGAATTATCCTGAAATTGAAATGTAAAATATAAGCCATCCATGTATATTGTTCCATAATATATATATAAAAAATGTATACTTTGATTATTGTATTTGTGTAGTCTGGTTTAGTTACAAAAGCACCAACTGGCTAAAGTTGAGTACAAGCTCAAAACTCAAAACATGATAACAATTTTGGCGTTGTACCTTGATCTCCACAAAAAAAAGCATTAGGTTATAAAGAACTAGTTCTTTGTGAAGCTGTATTGGCACTTTATTGGCAATTGGCAACTCTTCATTTCATCCAAAGAATATAGTAGGTTGCTAAAATGTGTGTACACAGACAGATCTGCTCCTCCTACATCCTATTTTAAATGCACGTAGTAAGCCAAGCATAGGAAAAATCAAACCACGCTGGGTATTACAGTTGCTGACAATTCGTGATTTATTTCAGTTCACAGAATCCATGCCTTTTTACTTGGTGTTCTACAAATTAATGTATTATTAATCACTACTATGGAATAATGGGAAAACAGTAGTCAAAAGTATCCCGAGAATATATTTGTATCGAATGCTTCCTCCATCCTACTACTACAATAGTCTAGTTAGCTTGACCATAAACTCCCAAACCGTTACATTTTAAACGTTTTTACGCATGTGAGATGTCTGGCGTCGTCTTCAACCCTTTATGTGGCATATTGGAGCATACAATTGATATAATTTAAACTTAACATTACGTATACGTCTGCTGTCTGCCTTCAAGTATTTGATTGCGTAATTTAAAGAATAATAAAAAGTTGTAGTGATGCTTGAGTTTTCTTTGGAAGATGACAAAATCATTGTGATAAGCTTCATAATACAAAAAAAAAACGTGTTACTCATTTCACTATACATATGTATATCCAAATCCGAGCAGTTTCATATTACTTATAGGTTTTGGACTCGCAGTCAGTTCGCTTGGTTTGAGATCATCACTGACATAAGATACAAGGCGTTTCTGTTGATTCAAAAATGTACATTGCGTTGGCATTGTATATAGATTCATTTCATTACATTTACATTTTGTTGGTGTTGGCGGAGAAGAAGGGGGCATTAGTCTCCTTTGCTCCTTGCTCGTTCTTTATATTCAAAGTAACTTTTATTGACTAATGGGTCCGTGTGGGGATGCAACCTAAAGCGGAAGAAGCCCACGCATGAAAATTACTGTAAGCTTGCACAGAGAGAATCATATTTACCTACATACATATATTCATGACTAGAACATGGAATTTCTAGGAACGAAAAAGATGCATTATATGAGGCAATGACTTTATAAGAAAGCACAGGGATTTTTTTTGTTCAAATGTAAATACACCCTTGTTGCACCTCCAACAGTGTGCACATCATCCAACCAACATTACATCTATCCTTCTCATCCTGAATATTAAACATACAACATCCTACTACATCCAATCGGTGTATTGGTTTGGTACATCTTACATGCACAGGATATATTTACATGAGAGAGTGAATGTCTGACTAAGTTTTGTTAACTCCAAGAAGATGTATTATTGATATGATGTGTATATCTATGTCCCTACATACAAATCATTAGTATTTCTTCTTTGGACTTTTCTGTTTTTATTATTACTCATCCTCCACATCCACCTCTCAATTGGGTTAGCAGAGTTAAAGGAAAACTGGCGTGGGTGGATATCGGACTTTTTTTTAATTTGGAAATTTCATTTAAAATGTTAACTCTAGTCTAGTTATTTCCTCTAAAAAATAAGGATTTATTCATTATTTTGACAAAAGTAGTCACAGATTTGTACCCTTTTGATAAATCATATACAGACAAGTCTAGCCAACCCCTTCTCAAGTCTACCAAACGGTAGAGTAATGTTGCTCGTTCGGCACTATCAATTGCGTACATCAGTACACTAAACGATAGATAAACGCTTGGCACACGCAATAATATTATTATTCATGAGATTTGCCTTGTGAGAATTTCAGTAGTTGATGCTGATCTAAAAGTCATAAGCTTTGCTTATCACACCTGGGAATATTTCCCGAAATAATTCTCCCGTAAAAGGGAGTATACCCGGATCTCGTTTGTGCAAGTAACTCAAAATTTAAGGAAAAAATGTGCCATAGTCGAAAGATTGCAGTTGTAGCTTTTATATTAGTAGTTTTAGCATGTTTCGTTTCTGGCCAAAGTTCAAATTCATCATGTACAGCGAAAAAGACTTGTGGAGATTGTATTAGGAGTCCGGATTGTGTTTGGTGTGCGCAGCCTGTAAGTTTGTTTGCATTACTTTATCTCATTGCTGATTACAGTTATCCATAAATAAAATGAATGTGTGTGGGCTTTTATATGTTTTACTCGACTCCACAACATTAATGCCCACTACAAATGAAGGTCATTAACATTTTTTTTATTAGTTTTACAGTAATTAACATTGCATTTTTGTTTTAAAAATGATTTCCAGAGATATGAAAGATCGGATAACAGTCCGTATCCGAGATGCAACACTGCAACGAGACATCTTGCCCTACCTGTTGAGTCGCGGTGCAGTGATGAATATCTTATCAATCCCAGTCATCAATATGAGCTTTTGGTGTACGCATATTTCAGTTTACAATAATAACTTTCTCCACTATTTTTTATGAGTAAAATATTTAGTAGGACTACTAAATTTTGGTTAAAATACGGATTGCAAATTCTGAATCTAGGGATGAGGAGATCTCAAAAGGATATGAATACAAATCTGCAGTTCAAATCAGGCCTCAACATGTCTCCATTCGACTTCGCGTTGGACAGCCATTCGATATGAACATGCAGTATGCTCAGGCTGAGGACTACCCTGTGGATCTGTACTACTTGATGGACTTGTCAAAATCTATGGAGGACGATAAAGTACGTAGAGTAGAGTAGAATTTATATCTACCAACTCTAACTAATCTTGTCTGCTTCATTCAGTCAGCATGAATTTTTGATTGGTTTCAAAGGATGAACTGTCCAATCTCGGAAATCTTCTTGCGGAAACTATGCAAAATATGACCTCAAACTTCCGGCTTGGTTTTGGCTCGTTTGTGGACAAAGTGGTCATGCCTTTTGTGTCAACCGTGGAGAAAAAGTGAGTATTTGAGACATTAATAATGCAAATCCAATATATCAATGGATTCCTTCAATACAATTATTTATTTCAATGATACGTACATATATGAGAAATTAAGAAAGTCGTAAAGAACCAATATAAAATAAGTTGAAGGGCTTAGACTTTTAGAACCTTGCGACCAATGTACTCCGCCTTATGGATATCGAAACCACCTGAATCTGACCACGAACACGAACAGATTCTCTGTAAGTTTTCCAGATGCATATACTAATAATATCTGTTTCTGTACACATATTCATTTTAAAAGCTATTCTTGCGTTTTTGTATTTTTGGCAAGATATAAGCTGTATCATAATATTTTTTACACTTTTATAGTGTTTGAGAATATGTACAGTAGAAACATGCTTACTTTTTTAAACCTAATTTTTTTGCACAACGTAATTTCTCGTTGTAGTACACACTTTAATTATTTTTGTATTGATGACTGTCTGAATGGAGACATCTACAATAATATGTACAACATTTTGTCACACCTTGACATTTTTGACGGTACATTTTATTTTTGATTATTTTTGACTGATCCCATCAAAAGTGGGATAAACGACGCCACCTTCACAGGCCTGTAAATATATATTTTTGTTCTTCAGGCTACTTTTTTCCTGTGGCAAGTGCAGTACGCAATACTGTAATGTACTTTTTTTCTTTCATGGGGCTTCCGGGTTCCAGCTTTTTTGTACTATATTTTTTTTTTGGAATTCGGAGGCATTTATGTCTGTACATACATAATTATTTAGATATCCTTTTGGTCCACCACATCCGTTCACCATTATTTTCCCCTGCGCACACACACCTTATCACACTTTTGCCTTAGCGGGTAAAGTCCTTGTAAGTATTGTTGGTTGTCGGTTTTTTGGGGGCTGCATTTTATGTTCTCATTGGCATTCTTGAAAATATGTTGCTAGTATGTAAATTACTTAACTAATTTAAGTTCTGCATGTAGTATCCTGTAAAATTTGTGTATGTAAAATGTAAAGATGCAAAAGTGCACTTTGAAACAACGTATAATAAGCTCAACATTCCAGTATACAACGATTAAGTTTTTATATCAATATCACATGCACAATTCAAGTAATAATCTAGTAAGTAAAGACAATGTCGAATGTCTGAACTATAAAAATTAATGAATTTATCAAAAGCTTGATCCAACCTTGCCCCGGATGTGAAGCTCCATATGGTTATCAGAACGTCATGTCTTTGAGTCAAGATACGTCCCGCTTTGCAGTAAGTTGTTCTTCTCATCGTTGTACAAAAAAAAGAAACTCCAACTTCTAAAAATTGTGAATTACTGACCACCCGGTTTTATGCATCTCTAAAGTATTTGTAACTAATACGCATCCATTGATTATTAACTTAATGCTTTGTACATAGAAAAATGTAGTAATTTTATTCTATTGTGTAAAAGGGTGAAGATGCTGTGGATGCATGCGTTGAAGATTTCGTGCTATTTCATTATGCTTAAGTTTCTAAAAGCTTCCCTTTAACTACCTATAAATGTTTGGTTTGTCTCTGTCTATTTTTCTTTTTGCATTTTCATCACACAAATATTTCCATTCAATGTGTTGTACATAGATTGACAGATTTTGACAAAACTATTGTTAGGGGAGGAGTAAACTATTGAGACTGACAAATTAATTGACAAGTACAAATATTTTATAATTTTTTATGAGTTATATACCTACAATAATACTTATTATAATTTACACGAAAGAATTAATACTGGAACTGGACATACTATATGAATTCTCAAATGATTTATCCCAAGACAAAACAAATTAACTTCAAAGCTAATTAATCGTATTACACCTCAAATTATACTTCGTATTCAGTCATCATTCTATAAAAAAAATATTATTTTCAAGAGAGTTATGCGTGTTATTTGCTCTTAATTTTGCTGTTTGTGTCGCATTAGAACATTACTTAAAAAGCTTGGTTGATTGCTTGCTTCTTTGTTTGCAAACTGCAAGAATTACTCAGGTTAGTAGCTTTAATTCTCCAATATTAATGCAAATGACAGGGAGAAGTAAAGAATGCGAGAGTGTCAGGAAACTTGGATGCTCCGGAAGGTGGATTTGATGCCATTATGCAAGCCATTGTCTGCAATCAGATTGGTACTAAGGATTTTGGAATAATTAACTACTATTTCCTACAAAAAGTATACTAATTGGGTCTTAAAATCAATGAAACTTTTTAGGATGGAGACAACAAGCTCGTCGACTATTAGTATTCTCTACAGATGCCTCATTTCACTACGCTGGAGATGGAAAGGTGGGTTAAATTTTTGTGCTGACACACTCTCAAAATCCAGTGACAAGACATTTTTACTAATTCATGTTGAAATTTTTAGCTCGGAGGAATCGTAAAGCCAAATGATGGAAAGTGCCATTTAGATTCGAAAGGTGAATACACTCATTCCACACTTCAAGACTATCCTTCAGTTGCTCAAGTGAACTCAAAAGTTAAGGAAAAGTCAATCAACATGATCTTTGCTGTTACTTCCGAGCAAATTGACATTTACAAACGGTTAAGTCAGCAAATTGAAGGTTCGACTTGTGGCGTCCTTGCGGCTGATTCTACAAATGTTGTCACGTTGGTCCAAGAGGAATACCAGGTAAAACCTATTCAAAATGAAGATGGACAGAAAAGTAGCCTTATTCTTGTTTTTTGCTAATGCAAATTTAATACTATGAATTTCATTATAGAAAATTACATCTTCCGTGGAACTGAAAGATACTGCTTCCAGTTTCATTAAAGTTTCATACTTTTCCAAATGCATGGATTCTCAAACTTGGATTGAAACCAACAAGTGCAATGGCTTAAGGGTCGGTAGTGCTGTCAAGTAAGGGACATTTTCTTACTCAACTCATTAGAATATTACAATATTTTGTATACTAAATAATTAAAATGATAACAACAACCATATTATTTTGCAGCTTCAAGGTAAAAATTGAAGTCACAGAATGTCCCAAAAATCCAAGTGAATGGAAACAGAGATTCCAGATTTACAGAGTTGGTATCAATGAAAGTCTGACTGTTGATTTGGAAATGTTATGCGAATGCCCATGCGAAATTCCTGGAAATCCCGTAATATATTTTACGTTATGTCTATACAACTGATAAATCTTATAATATACATCATATAATATTCTTATTCTTTAATCCACCAGGGATACGAACCTTACTCAAATTATTGCAGTAAATGGGGTACTGCAAAGTGTGGAGTTTGCGAATGTGACGACGCTCACTTTGGTAGAAAATGTGAATGCGATGCTCGTGATGGTTCAAGTATCGATGATGATATTGGATGCAGGCATGATAACGCAACTGATGTTGTCTGTTCAAATAGGTGCGTTTGAATTCTTTCGATTCAAAATTATTTATGCAACAAAAATGCTCGTTTAAACTTCTATTTTATCATATTTTTTGTTATAGGGGTACATGCGTTTGTGGTCAGTGTGAATGTCAAGCTCGAGGGGATCCAAACGAGGTAATTCATTTCCCCGATACTGAAAGAATATAGCTTTTAAATAACCAATTTTAACTACCTAAACATCTCTGTCTTAAATGTTTCAGAAAATTGATGGAACCTACTGCGAATGTGATAACTTTAGTTGCGAACGAGATAATGGATTACTTTGCTCTGGTGAGAATCATGGAAGATGTGACTGTGGAAAATGTATGTGCAATCCAGGTTGGAGTGGTAGTGCTTGCCAATGTGCAACCAGAACGGTACTTATTTACGAAACTTTTTTTCATTGTAAAATTTTTTTTAAAATGGATTTATTTCTGAAAGTCCTAATGTTTTTTTTTATTTTGGTGCAAAGGACACCTGCATTGAACCTGGAAGTGAGACGTTATGTAATGGAAGAGGTGACTGCGAATGTGGTAAATGTATGTGTAACACAACTGTATCCCGATTTTCTGGTCGGTTCTGTGAAAAGTGTCCCGTAAGTATAATAAACCATTTCATATTACTTCCAATGATAAAATGGTAAATTTATAATAATATTAAATTATTTTCGAAATAATTAGACATGCCCAGGACGTTGCAACGAGCTGAGGGATTGTGTTCAATGCAGAATGTTCCAAACCGGAGAATTTGAAGACGAGGATGTATGTCGGGAAGAATGTGTCAAATTTCCTGAACCCGAGCCTGTCGATGTTGCAAGCAGTGATGAGCAAAATGATGAGAAATTTTGTCCCTTTACCGATCAAACGGATCGTTGCAGGTTCTACTTTGTATACGGCTACACTCCGCAAAATAAATTGTATATTAAGGCTCAGCGGACCAAAGACTGTCCTCCAGACCCACCCATCTTCTGGATCATTTCTGGAGTCGTTGGTGCCATTGTTATTGTTGGATTGTTGTTTCTTCTATTATGGAAACTTCTCACGCACATTCATGACAGAGCTGAATATGCAAGGTTTGAGAAAGAAAGGATGAGTGCAAAGTGGGATACGGTAAGGAAAATCTAACTGTTTTTGTACCTAAAAAACATAAGCTTACTAGAGAAAAATATTGGCTTAATTTCATTAATATTTAATATTATTCACAGGGAGAGAATCCTATTTACAAGCAAGCCACATCAACTTTCAAGAATCCGATGTATTCTGGAAAATAATGAGTTCATCTTGATTGATACAAACCCGCATTTAATTATGTAGACTTAAAACAGCATCCTACGATGTTGTGAACGTGTTCTTATCCACTTAACATTAAACCTCACGTACTGATACTATCAATCTATTAGATATAGCCCAAGTCACAGTTCTGAAAATTATCATAAATTGTTAGTATTACCCAAGTCATATATAAGGTACGGAACAGATACAGTTTGAATTTCTGTGCAGTTTTAAACTAACTGACATTTAAAAAAACATATGGACAGTCTAGTAATAATCCATGTTGTGTAGTAGTCATTAACCAAAATAGCTTTTAGTATTAGTCTTCTGTAAAATGTATCGAATCATCGTATCGTAGGTCTTCCAGGAAAGATTATAGGCCTATTGTAACAAGTACTCTCATAAAACTTTTTTAGTAACAAATTGTTAGATCTTCAACGAAATGAAATGCCTTTCCACTGTCTTCAGGTCAGTAACTGATAATGAGATTCGGAACAACATTTACAAAAGTACATAAAATGCCTTAAAATGAAACCAGTGTGCTTTGTGGAAACAATTTTGTACAATGCATTTAATTAGATGTAAGGTTTAAATTCAAAATATAAACCAGTTGAGACATTATAGCAATTTGTAAAATGCAGTATTTTAAATAGCTTGTGTGTGTTTGTACTTAAAAGTATTGTATTTAACTACTTATACGTCCAGTTGAGTTAAATGTTTCTGTTACGCATGTCACTCAGTATTCGTTTCACAAAAAAAAACTCTAAACTCTTACAAACCATCGTCAACTTAGCGACATGATCACCACTGCCAGCGTACTTTTTTTCGTAGAATTAATGGAAATGAATGAGAGAATGATGATTATTTCTAATGTACATACGGACAATTGGTTAATTTTTAAAGTATGATATATTTGATGATACGTTCATTTCCCTCAAAGTTCCTTCCCCTTTCCTTTTATACAACTAATTATTATTATTATTGTTATGTAATACAACCTCCAAAATTGGTAGTGGTGCAATTGTGCAATAATATATATGTTTGCTCTTAATTTAGCAGTTAATTTAGTTTAAGTAATAACGGCAGTTTGCTATTGTTTTCTGTAAGCCAATATACAAATACAGAAATGGATACAAGTTATAATAATTATTATATTTAATGTTTTGAAATTTCCATATTGTATTCGACTAACCCGTCGCGTTTGTACTAATTTAATTTGTTGTTAACCTTCTGACACTTCGTTTAATAAACGCCATAATACAAAATCCAATAATGTTCTTGCTGAAAATTATTGCTGCTGTCTATCGTTCTTTTTTTGCTATTCCTGGCTCAATGATGGGCTTCCACTTTCATCATGTTGGAGAAATTCGAAGAAATCATGTCTGTTATTGCAGAGAGGTCAAGATGGAAAATTCATTTTGTTTTTTTTATCATGTATTTAATCGTAAGATCATCAATTTTATTCAACTTTAATAATCATATATATAAGATCATGAATGTTACTGTGCACTTATTTGAAATGACTGGTATCTCTTATTAATAGTATTCCCATACACTACAACACACCATATTATATTCGTTAAGGTAAGTTTAATGTAAGTAATAAAAACCAACACTATGATCATGTAGGATACTTGCTATACAATATACTTTACGTACACATACAATCCACTAACTATGGTAAAAGTGTAACAGTACAGCTACACAACAGTAACCAATATAAAGCATAAAACTGTAGCACTTAGACTAGCTGAATACGGTTAACTTTTTTTTTTTTAAATTTACAGCACATACAGTAAGTATACTAAGCCAAAACTAAACACTAGATTAGATTACTCAACTTTTAATATTTAAATGTGCAATTTCTTCAGTAAATTATTGTATTGTAACTGACTGTGTTTAGTAATAATGAAGAATTAAAATAAATATAGGTTTTTTTGTTTGAATTTTTATCAGATATAGTTTATACAACACGAGACATGAAGCACAATACCACCATTAAGTAGTTATATCCAATTTTATGCTATGATGATATTGATATGAGACGCAGCAGACATTTTTTTCAGAATATGGACGCGAAACTATTTTCAGAAGCAGAAGTATTTTAAAACATCCCCTCCTCGCCTTTTTACCCTTTTCTGTAAGTAGTATGCTTATACCAATAGTTTCATATAATTTTAATTACAATGGTTATCAATACGTATATTTATGCTACAAATTATAAAAAAAGAATTGAGAAAACGATTGCCATTTCATTAAACGTGTACTGTGTAAGTAAGTAGTAATATCATAAATTTTTGGGAATTGCATTGCAAAAGACAAAAAATTCATGCATCATGCATGTAAAAAAACCTATGGATAATTTTTGAAAACTAAATACAGTCAAATGAGCCCTATAGGTTATTAAGTCTATTTAATTTTTAAACCGTCCTGAATTTTACGAGATACAGAGAGATGGGAGAGAGAGATTTATAATGTATTATTATTATTACAATATTGTGCAGTGCATGGAATTGAGGTTTATAGTGGAGTGTGTGGAGTATTTTGTATATGATAACAGGAGATTGGATTACAGGTATACATATTTTTATTGCGAACAGAGAGCAATGGGTAGAAGAGCTAATAACATCCTTAAATGTATATTATGCTGCATAATATATGGTTTTATATGGATTCTACACACATAATATGAGATAATATATATATGGTTGAATGGCGAGATCTAGGTATTTTTAAGGTGTGACTTTGTTATTGCATTGAAAATCATGCATTCCATTATTACTGGGAAACACATTGTTAGATGGCACCAAATAAATGTCTCACGTACATTTCCTAAATTCTAACTGGAGGTGATGGGGAGGGTGAGGAAGAGTCATGGTCCATGTTATCTCCACTCTCATGTTTCCTAAGATGTCGATCCAGATTGGTTTGTTGTCCAAATGCTCTGTCGCAAAGGGGGCATCTGAATGGTTTTTCCTGTTATCACAATCATTATCACTGAGCCGCCATTGGAATTACCCTTTAGAGAGTTGAGATCAAAGGGCATGCGAGTTCGGAATACCGATCTGGCTAACTCACTTTGTGATGAATGTTGCGGACGTGACGCTGGAGATTTGAGGAGATGGAGAAAGATCTCTCACATAGGCGGCACTTGTATGGCTGCTCACCGGTATGCGTTCTCAAATGCCGTGTCAAATTGGCAGAACGGGGGAATACCTTTCCACAGAATTTACACGTGTATCTACTGCAAATGAAAAAAAATTATTCTTGGGTTATTGACTGCATCTTGAATAAAGGGAAAGGTGAAATCTGTGAAAAATGTGTGTCTGATAAAGCAGCTTACCTACTCCCAACTTTCCCTTGCCAGACTGAGTTTGGTGTGGATAGACTATTGCTAAGGTCGTTTCTTGGAGAAAGAGTATTGTGGAAAAAAGGGTTAAAATTTGGATGGAAGCCGGGTGGCAATGCAGGAAATGGTCCAGGAGGATGAGTGAACCTGGGAAATGGATGAAGGGGTCGCGGTGCTATGATTTGTGAAAATGCGGATGATTTTTCTTCGGAATGATCCAGGCCCCCTCCAGACATTAAAGGACCACTGTCTCTCCTCAATTGAAGAGCACTCTGAAACAGGGCATGATGAGGCGGGGAAATGGGACTAGGACTTGGGATATTTTGATTTCGGTTTCCATTTTTTCTCTCTACAAAATCAGCTACATCGTCTCTTTTACCTGGCACAATCTCCTTTAGTTCCTTGCTCTCTCTCATACTCTTTGGTGGAGAATGGGAACGAATGGGGGTTGGAGATCTGGCTCGTTTACCCTTTTGACCTGTCATGCTCAAATCATCTGGCTCCTCATTCATCATCATCATCAACTTTTCCTCCCTTTTCCCACTGGCAGCACCAGATTGAACGCTCAAGTCCAATGGAGTTTCACCCCGCTTTATTTCTTCACCTTCTTCTTCTTCTGGTTCCTCTTCTGGACTTAATTCTACATCCAACTCTTCCTTTTCTGGTGAGTGCTCTCTTGGGGGAGTTGGAGAGCGAGAGAGGGACATGGCTCTTCGTCCATTCGCGAGATTACGAATCTGTTCTGATATTGTTTTGCCATGGCCATTTCCGAGTTTCACAGGTTGTCCAATTAGCTGTTGAAATGGGAAAGCCGCAAAGGGGTTGTAGAGAGGTATTGATGGGGGGAACATGAGCCCTGGGAAAGCGGCACTGAGCGGTTTATTGCTGGAGATAATCTCCTTGGGACTTTTACGGTTATTGTTATTATGGTTCATAGCTGGAGAATTCATCATTACTACATCATCTTTTGAGTTCGGAAGACCTGGGGATGACTCGGGGGAGTTGATGGTTGGAGGTGGGGTCATTGTGACATGATGACGACTTTTTGTGCTGTGACGAGTAGCATAGGGTTGATGTCTAAAGCTACCATGCAATGGATGGTTTAATGCAGAACCACCACCTCGTACACCAGGGTTGTTTGGAGACCCAGTCAAGCTAGATATGTCGAGGCGTAAAGCTTCCATTGGGTTTGGGTTGCCTTTTGTGTTGTTATTGTTGTTGGTAAAGAAAGGAGAGTCTGGGCTCAAAATAGAGTTTTCCGGATCTCCTTGATGTCGCTGCTTGTCTGGTGAACGGGAGCCGGGTCTATTATCCCCTTTTCCACTGTGGAGCTTCACGGATGAAAGTATACTATTGCCCACGGTCTGGTTTTGTGGTTGGTGATGGAAAGGGAACTGTGCCAGGGCTGAGCCTAAACTTCCAGCTTTTCCAGCCACAGATGACGCAGCGTCACAAAATCTTTTATGCTTTGCTAAAGCTGCACTTGATGCAAAAGGTGCGGAGCATTTGTCGCATCTAGATTGGGCTCTACAGTCTGCATGCATTCGTTTATGTCGACACAGGTTGGAGAACTGGGTGTAAGCTTTTCTGCAAACCTGGGAGAAAATTGAATGTATTATTTTCCAATCAAAACCTTCAACTAGATCATTCCAGAAATCATCAGAACAAATTATTCCTTTTTTTACAACGATAGTAATAGTGAAAAGGCAGTAGATTATCTAGAAATTCTGTACGTTGGGGCGACTTGAGAAAGCAAATGTTTATTATATTAGGTTTCTTTGCCATTTCTGTTTCAATTTTGAAGAATTTTAGTGTTCGAAAAAATCAGTTGTGGGGTTCAATCATATAATTTGAAGAAAAAATTGAAAAGCTTGTGCATTATGACTACTCTTACCTCACACTGGAAGGGTTTGATTGATGAATGAATGTGAGCGTGTTGCTTCAACCCTGATGAAGTTGCAAAGGTTTTGCCACACTCTCCACAGGCGTGATTTCTTGGACTTGAATGTTGGGCTCTGTAGATTAGAGTAGATAGAACAAATTGATTAAGCTTTGTTTATGAGAAGCCTTTCAAGTTTTTTGAAACCATAAAAGAATTTATTAATCAACAGTGCGCTAGAAAGAAAAAGGGGTAGCATCTAATTAATATCTTACGTAATTCTTGAATTGAGTATAGAATGATTTGATTTGATGACACATCATTTCATTGTTAATAGAGATCAATGTGCGTATTTATTATATGTATATTGTTTGTAAGTAGGAAAAAGGATACCCAGAAACGGAAAACACGGTGAATTTGATTTGATGAAAAGAGTGAGTGGCAAAGAGCAGATAAGATAGGCATAATAAAAATAAACTACATATAATGCATATATATATCCATCCATACCTGAGATGCCTTTGAAGACTCGCAATATCAGTGAGGGACCTGCCTGTAAAGACAAAAAGCCATAAATAAATTTTTCGCTTAGAACCAATGTCTCTCACAATATAACATTATTAAATGAAAGTCGATATTTACACCATTTTGTTCATTATGAGGGTTGCTTAACGGAAATAAAACGTATGCTCATCAAATATAACATAAAACCTAACATACCACACTGTCCACAAGGATATTTCTTTTGTCCACCCGAAGAGCTTAGGGAAGCGGATAGTCGCCCACTCCCACTACTTCTGGATAAATGCCCCAAGAGAAAGCTCCCAGCGGAGATTGATCCAAAATTATTATTATTGTTACTACTCGTGTTACTGTCGTTGTCAGAAGAGATTGAGTTGTTATTTAGGGTCTTCTCCCTTTTGAGGTGGCTTGCAAGAAGCTGATGGCTGATTGAATGATGATGATTATGTTGACCGAGGTGATTCAAATGCTCAGTCGAAGGAGTTCGGGATCTGTCAAGAATTCTCTCGTCTTCGTCATTCGTTTCTGTTCCATCTCCATCCTCTCCCTTTCGATCTGTTTCTTCGGCTTCACTCAAACTGCTACTATTGTTCCGAATTTCATCACTAACTCCACTTACACTGTAGATGTCTTGGTAGCTACCTATATAGATTACACAATCAACGACACACTTTAAGTAAACAAAATCACAACAACAGGGCACAGGCTCAAAACTTTCAACTTTGCTGTCTCTATACTCTACTAAACTATGCTCGGATTTATGGAGTTACATAAATCACTGATGCCTAAACATCAAAAGTAGAAGCAAGTTCAATAAAGAATAACAAAATAATTAGTACTACTATTTAATTCCAAGAACTTCCTGAATACAACCAAACTATTATGCAAAAGCCGAAAATTTGCAGTAAAAATTCCTTCACCATTCAAAGAAACCCAATGGGATCTAGTTGATGAAATAAAGTCAGAAAAATAAATCTGCTCAATATTTTGATACGTCACAACTGGCTAAATACCTGAATTCAAATGATTTCTTTGGACTGACTGTAAGTACCCCAAACTTTAAAAGGAAATGGATGAGGGTGTAACATTGTAAATAAAAATGCATATATATAGTTCAACATGATACATAGGAATGAGCATGAGTACTCAGTAGGGAGCTACTCTCGGTCAAAAGTCGTGATAAAAAGATGACACCTGGTCCGGAAGCTCGGTTATCTATAGGAAATCAAAAGGCTCGTGCTTGTGCTTTATTTTTATGCCACCCCTTTTCTCTCATTCTGCTCCCTGACTCTCTCGGATGTTTAGCATGAATACATGTCCTATTTATGAGAGTGTATCTCAGCTCACCAAACTATTAACTGAGCTTATTGTGGTTCAACTCTCATATCATGCTTCATGAGCTGCACACTACTACTACCGATTGCTTGAGCTTCACTCTCATTCTTTTCCAGTGGAATCATAATAATCATAAACTCGTACAGTTGTTTCCGGTATTCATCTTTTATCAATCAGGAACTTGTGAGAGTATCCACATGTGTGCGAGAATTTTATTTTTATAAGTAAATACACACATGTATCGTTCTGGCTTATACCGCTCAAATATAATATGATGCTCATAACTGACTCTTTCCAGTGCAGTGTACAGAGAGAGACTTCAGCCTTCAGGTATTTCATGTCAATCTTGCTCTTGCACCCTCGCACGATTTACAACGAGCCTTTGTATATTTATACAATCTTTTTGCCTCCTTCTTTGCAACCGGAATAATGTTACAAACCATCCTCATCCACATCCACCATTTCTTATCAGTTATCACCTTGATGGCAACTTTGCGTTATCAAACTGTCCTCATGCTAAATGTATTGCATACAAAAAGCAGAAACCATAATATGCATTTTAACCGAACTGGGCTCATAATCTCTTTAAAGATCATCCTTTATTTTAGGTACGGACTATTTGTAGCATCTACCTACCTACACGTACACAATACGTTTCCTACTTTTTAGAGAAAAGATTATCTCATGATTTGATGGACATTTGAATAGGATGTCATTGAATGTGTACGTAATTCTATCTCATCCAAGCTGTATTCAAACCAACAAAGAAAGATAATGCAGTCGTTGGTATAAATCCAAAAATCCTGCATACCTTTAAAATAGATCCTGAACTTTCTTGTAAAGATGTAGAAAATATCGGATTGCTTAATTGCTTTTTTCTTCCAAAATCGAGGCAACCTTCATCAGTTTTAGCCTTCCTCAAGAATAGAACCTTATATTCTCATATAACTAGGGAATAATGGTGCATTCGTTCATAAAATGCATTTTTACTAGTTTCCCCATAATTCATGTAATTGGAAGTTTGTTTAGAATCCGTGCAGGAGCGAAAAACACGCAAGTCACCATATATTTCGTGGATTAAAGTACAGGAAGGAGGATCGGGACTTCTGCCGACACGGATGTTAATTCTGTCCTGCTTGATTGTTATACCATATAGTTTTGCTTGACTAAATAGGCAGCTGATTCTTCTGTTTCCGGCATTGGTAACAGGTTATATATATATGCAATGTGTTATCGTGTGTAATTAAGACAGTTGCCTACCCAAGAGGACTTTTAAATAATATCCATCAGTCTTGCAGTAAAATTACTTTTCAGCTTCCAATGAAGATTTCATTTCCACGTTTTCTGATGTATGTCAACTTTTGGTTGTGTCTTATGCTAGATGGATTTATTATGTAGACTGATTTGCGTAAAAATGTTTTTTATTATTACGTACTTGGTCTACACAGCCAACAAAGAAATCATTGGATTTATGCATATATAGTGTTCTGTCTAAAAGCCATTTTTGTGAAAATTAAACTTGTATCCTGGTTCGATCATTTGGAGAAATCGGAACAAATTATTTCATATGATATTTTTTATACAATTGCAGTAGAAAACCACAATACAACCTATTTCAATGAGCACTTGATGAGCATGCTTGGTTTTTGGGATAACAATTGAGATGCTAGGGACGATTTTCAATAAATATGGTAGGGGAAGGCTGCTAAAAATACTTCTTCAGATGTTATATGAAAATACGCTTGAGCTTACCTTTATGACTGGATACCTCTTCATCGGCTGACGATGACAATTCGTCGTCCCCATTCTGAAACCAGAAGTTAAAATTAACATTATGTAATATCAAAGAATGATGGAAAATACTTGAGTATTTTGGCATTTTACATGTGGGTAAGAAATTTTTATATTGTGCATACGGTATACAAGCAGCAGTAATAAAATCATAAACGGAAGCAGTTGAAAAGTTTTTTTACTCGTATAGATAAACCTATTAGATAAGGAATATTATGCTAAAATTGTTAAGTCAAAGCATGCAAAGATGACTTAAACCAACCAACAGGAGCATCAAAATACTAAATACAAAACATATAATTTTGCAACATCTATAGATCCACATTTTATATAATTTTGATCCATCCGAGAGCTAAGCTAAATCTATATAATATACGCTGCAGACACTCAAAAATTTTGTGGCACGTATCCGAGAACCGAGATTTCATCAAGCTATTTTGGATCAAGGAATCGTTTTAGTATCCACAAGTATGTATGTATACGGTAAAAACCCTCACGTATGTAATGAAAGGGGCAATATTTCTTTTAAAAGCGAAATACTAAGTAATAAACTGTTTTTGTACCTCACATTATGACCACTTATCAGACTTTCTTGCTCCATTAATAGAAGACATTTATAGCTTACGTTAACGTGCAATATTATTCAGAAAGTATAAACCAGGAGTAGGAAAGTATAAAGTATTTATGCCATAACATTCCTTTCCCTCCCTTAAAACACATTCATTTATATGCGTCATTCATTCCCGTCAAGCCATCGGATTTAGGGTCAACACAACAAACAAACAAAAAAAACTGGCTTGTTCAGCCTGCATAACATCGTTACTACAATTTCATCATATCACTTCTTTCCTGAAATTCAACTCATTCCATCCATTCTTCACTGAGTATATGCAATGCAAGTAAACCAAGCGAAAAAGTGGCAACAAGACGGGGGTTTCTTATTCAACTGAAGTGGAGTACAACAAAGTACAATACAATGACGATGGTTATTTGAAGCACATTTTCTCCACACCGAATAATGGACTGATGTACCAAAATGATAATAACAGATTGATATGAGTAGCCTTTTTACTCTTACTTACGATAAAAACTCTTATGTATTCCTAGCATGCGGTCCAATCATAATTCACATCAGACATATCCGCAATGTTTATAGCTCTTCGCGGGCATGATACGGAGATATGATAAAAGTTCCATATAGCATGGCACAAAGTGCACCTTCCCTTGTGTTCACTCGTTGTGAAGTGACTCCGTTTCCAATCCTCATTTCAATCGGATGGCCTATATGTATGCTCCATCAAGTCTGAGAGGAAGCAGAGGACTGTTGTCGGTGATGGTAATTAAGGCAAATCCGAAGAAAAAAAGAGGAAGCCAGTTTTGCTTCCATGAGCCACAATAATAATGTACAAAAATATTATGCTTGCGGTCGTTGTAATTTCATTCCATGATTCATGGGATGATTACGACAACGGCTATTCAGGTTGAAAGAAATGAACCTCATCTCACCAACCGGCTGCATGAACATTGACTCAAGTGACTTTTAGGGGTAGGTAAAAAAAATAAAGTCAGACAACAAGCTGGTGCTAAGCTAAAGGGGTTCCAACTTTCCAACTCTAAACAAGTCAGTGCGATAGGGCAGGTGAACTGCGTAGGGCGCTTGAATTGCATGTAATGTCATTACAAGTATAAATTAACGTTCCCATTTCTTGTTTTCATGGCTTACGTAGGACGAGAATCTGCTTTCGTTTTGATTGAGGCACTCAACCAACCGAGAGTTCACCAGTTTATCCAGTAATTCAATCTTTATTCCTTTGGCTTGGCTTGTACCTTTTGGTGTTGCCACTAAAATGATATTGACTGCATGCCTCGACTCGACTCGCAAAGTAAGTTCTTATGCTTTTGACTTACGCCTACACAGGTTGTAACAACAACATATAATAATAATAGTATTATTATACAATACCTCTTGAACCAAAAACAGTTTTTTTATTATTAAATACGGCAACTCATCTGCATTTGTCTATTCTACTTTTCATACACAAAAATAAACATGCATGAGACCGTGATGGTGACAACGAGGATTCCGTGCAACGATGGATTGGTCATCATCACATCACTATCATTAGGAACAAGGGTCATATGCCACCGCACGAGGCTGAGAGTATAATGGATTGCATTTTATGCTTCATCCCATTTTCTCATAGTGTTCAAAACTTATCATGCCATGCTACATGCATGAATAGGTAGTATATACGTGGTGGTGGTGGCGGGATGCTAATTCTCAGAGATATGTATCTATTTTATGGGAAGAGAGAAAATAGTGAGAGAAGGGTTAGATTGGGCAAAACCGAGCGTGATGTCATCAGACAGGCAAACTTCATGGATTTATCTTTGTCATTTTTTTGGACTTAAAATTGTGATCACGTAGTCGTGTGCTCTGCAGACCTCTAATTACCATCACTGAAATAATTTTGCGATTTATATCACTGATAGTCAGGTAAAAGGTAATGGTAAAAACGAGGGCTCTCCGAATCGGTCGAAATCACGCTGCTGCTGCCGCACTTCCGTTTCTATCTAGACTTTTCCTATGCTATCAAACCACCTACGGCTGACAACGATATGTACCCGGTTGACTTTGCTAACCCTTGGCTCCAAAAATTAAGAGACCTCTCAAAACTTTATTCTAACCGTTCTTATTCCAAATGTGATCCATATCTACAATTAATTTGAACGCCACAGCCAGCCCAGTTCTACCTTTGTGTGGATCAATATGCAAATGACTGGTAGGCAAATGCGTGATGAATCAGAATAGGGAATGCAAATGTTTTTCTTTATTTCTCAATGTGATGCATGCAGGCTTCCAACTATATATATTATCCAAGTGTGAGGCTCCCAGTGAGAGGTTGAGAATAAAAATGCTTTTCTTTAGTATAAAAAATGCAACAAACCATTTTTTTGTACTTACAAAAGGTCGCCATAAATAAATAGAGCAGTACCAGTATGCAGTCTCTTATTTTGCAATTTCTTACAAAAGTAACATCTTTCATATAAAAAATGATGAGATCAGAAAAGTATACATAAAAAACTAAATCCAAGCACAAAAAATTGTCACATTGTCATTGTCAGTAAAATAAATGCATGTATAAAATATAAGCAACCCAAAGCTACATGGGATGATAATCTCATAATATAAAAAAAAAAGTTTTAGAAAAAAACTGCATGAATGACTGATGACTATTTTGAGTGTGGACAAATTGTTCGAAAGAAAGGGGAGAGTAGAAAAAGGGTTATGGAAAGAAAACGGACAGAATAATAAACACCAAGACACTGGAGGGATATCACATAGAGAGAAAGAGGAGAAAACCCATGAATAATGGGTTACCTTTCAAAAGTCAGATATTATCATTCTATATTTTGTGACTACTTTTTAAAAAAAGAGGAGAGCATACTATAGTGCATTTGCCATTGTTCATAAATGGTTTCATTGGAGCAAGAAGTTTTCCATCCTCACTTTACAAGTACATGATAACCCTCCCTTTTTTTATTCATCTTTCACATTGTGTCGTGTAATTGTAAGTTACAAGTCGCGTCGATAAAAAAAAGTTACGAGTTGAATAGCTCGATTGCCTCATCAGTATTATCAGTTGAGTGCACGCACATTAATGGCAAGACTTGTCTGTAAGAGGGTGAGATAGAAAGAGAGAGAGAGAGAAAGAAGAGTATCAGGTCTGTTTCTGGAGTCAAGTGTCGACAGTGATATTAATGAAAGAGTGCACGAGTCGAGGCAACGTAAGTATAACGTAATGACACGGAAATGGCATGAAATGATGATGTGAAATTGATATGATATGAAGAGTAGCGTCTGAGACAGTTACGAAGTTGGATGATGATGATGTTTACAACAACACGCGCCACACATCTACACGGTGCATTATATGTCCCCGTAATATTGATATACATCGATTAGCAAGCTGGATAATATGGCTTCTCACGTTTTCATTCAGGAAGGGAATTGATATTGTGCTGTTGTGCAATAATCAGGCAAAAGTTCTCACAGGATATTAAGTGACAAGAGAAGTTGATGCATCAGTTGGAGTTGATGTCAGTTGATGCATCAAAGATGCTATTGATGAGCACTCCTACGGTGAGTTGGAGAAATGATGACTAACATTGGATCTGACAGTTACTGCGATTCCTATTCAATTTATCAACCGTAAGTAAGAGTAAAGCAAATATCAACGAGTGTACCATTTGAGTTAACCTTCTCATCTAATTTGAGATAGATTCTTCTCCTTTTATTATTGGATTGGAACCACATAACTTTTGTAATTGCTTCCACCTATTAAGCATAATAAATTAGTAAAGTAAAAGGCGGTGGTGAGATTTCATTAATTAAAAGTTCTTGCTCCACCACTAATAGCTGCTTCCTTTAATAAGCTCAAGTACCCGTATCTACTCAAATACGAGAGTAGCTTCTTAGGACCCCTTTTATGCACTTCAGGATCAGTGTATTCACTTGCTGACGTGATTTTCTCCGATAAGTAGTTCTATCATGATGATGCTCAAACGCTTTTTTGAACTTCACCACTAGCTAGCTAGTATATTAAAACTTTCTCCCTAGCTGACTCCAGAACTATTTCTCTTTCCACTTTTGCCCAATTCTTTTGCTCGCTATGCATTCTATAAAAAGTTTTGATAGGGAGATACTTCTCTCGATGAAAAAGCGTAACGTGTGGATCTCGAAAACGACGAAAAGCTTTCAGCGCGTCGCCCAGTCGAGACGAACGTGATGCATTAATCACATTCCCGTAACATCACTATTATCCATCCTCCTTCAGACCCCTACCTCCACTTTTTCAGTGATATATCTAATGTGGTAGCCTGCTAGTTTTATCTTGCCGTAGTGTTATGTCATGGAGGGAAGACCTGGTGATGGGAAGCCACTAAATTTCATGTTTCTCCTCTCAATCTTTTACCACTTTGTGTGAAGAGCGTACATATGTCAGAGCAATAGTCATGATGATGATCATGAGATGTGGGATCGTCTGCACAATACACTTCTCCTTCTCAGAAAATCTAGGCGGTAAGGTACGTGTGTGGCAAAGAGAAATTACCAAAGATATGCTTTTTTTGAACGTATTACATCCTGGGTAATTTTTATAACCCATCCTCGCACACTCGTGGTCTTGATATTTAGGACTGCTTTCAATTTAATTGGCATTTCATCCGGAATAGATTCCTTATTACGAAAATAACATACAACTAAGTCATTTAATAGCGGAGGTGGTTGAAATACTTTTTTAAAAATCCTCCCACAAAAATAAATGTTCACAGTCCAACACCTCCTTTGACATCTTCATTTGTGACACACGGTAAGGCTGTGTAGGTAGATGCTATAAGCTGGTTCATTGTCCAAAATTTCATTAGCTACGGTAAGCCATGACTGAAGATCCCAACGTGAGATTTTCAATTGAGAAAAAAAGTGCTTTTCAATTCTCATTCTTTCAAATAAGTAATGTGAACTCGCACTCTTTGCGCTCAGTAAGGTACATGTAAATCCGGATGAACCTTTGGGATCATCGTTGGGACGTGGCTCATATCTGTTGAAGAATACTACTTGTAGGGTTCTCTTCAACCAAGTTGGTTCAACCAACTTGCTTTACTTATATTGAAAAATTATCTATAAGAACTTACATATTGTCCCAAGGTGAAAAGCATCCCAAAGAAAAATGGATGAATGGATGCATTTTTTTATCGAAATCTGAATTCTCAAGCTATCCCGCATTCAAATAAAGTGTCAGAGGATGAAAACACGGGAAATGGAATTACTAAGCGAAAACCCACAACTCAATTAGACCTTTGAAAGGGTATCCTATTTGCTATGCTGATACTATACCCTCTAGGATTTACATAAGATTTTTATCTTCAAAAGATTAACAAGTCTACTCAAACTTGCTTTCAATTTGGGATGGTCACGCATGCAAAGTACATAAATGTAGAAATGAGCAAGCTTAGAAAAAAAAAGCTTTCTATCAAAGATCCCTCAAGGGATCCTCTTTACAAAAAGGTGAATCCTCAAACCATTAAATCATTGAATTATCTCATGAGGAAGATGCGCTTAACACCAGAAGATTTATGCACACAATGAAATAGTGGCAAACATGCTGTTATGCAATAGACAAAAATGTTATCCATGTTCCCATTCAGAATTTTTTTCTTCAATAGATTCCAAATTGTCTGCGCAGTGATAACAGCAATACCAATCCTGTAGAAATTAAGGTCTCTTATATGTATCTTTCGAAGCATGCAAGATTGAACAAAGAAGACACGTTTCACAAATACATTTCATCCATCCTTCAAAAACTGTCGTCCACTATGTCCATATGGTTGTACAATAATTTCTCATAAAAATGAATGGCAAAACTGAAAAGAGATTCTCCTGATCTGAAACAGATTTGTGAGTTGAGAAAGAATGGACTCGTGTAAAACGAGTCATGGACTTGGATATCATCATCCTCATATTCAAAGATTCTAAGTTTAAATGTTTGCTTTCTTCTTTCTCACCTTTAAATAAAAAAAAATTTATAATATAGGACAGACACGGCATGTATTTACTTATCTATATGGGACTGGATAAAAAATCTTTAGCTAGGTGATGATGATGGTATTGCTGCTTGAGATCAAAGAACTGTCAAGCCATTCCATCCTGCATTGAGCAATATCCTTACGAAATGGGAAACGAATTCTGAGAATAATAGAAAATAAAGACATGTTTCCACAAGTCCAAAAACGATACGCAGCGATCATCATGACAAGGCTGGTGATCATTGCGGGATGATGATGATAAGATATTTTCATTGTGAACTAGGGAAATAATGCTGTTTTGAAATACACAAGAAAGTGTCATGAAAAAAAAAAATTCTATGAAAATGAAAAGGAAGCCCCAGCAAAGAAATGTTACAACACAGCTAGACTTCTCGGGGATATATTGAAAAAGGGAATCATCATCATCTCCTCTTATCTAAATAGGTAAATAGAGATATCCCATTGTAGCCTGAATGTAGGCACATACTTTGTCACCCCATAAAATCATATTCAACACAATGACCGTCATGATCACACTCTTTTCAATTCATTCCGTATGGCATCTCCAAAACACAAAAGTTTGGAAGCTACCACACCACACCACCACCTCAAAAGCTATTACTATTCATGTTTACTTTTTTTGTGAATCTTCTTCCCACTTGCGATTCATTCGGTTATTTTTCTCCCTCTCTGTCAATGCGTGATCTTCCCTTTGGCACTATTATCACTTTAACACAATTTCAGTAGCATACATGTACATGGATATTAAAGTAAGTGTATACGTGTATACGGTTGTTCTTTGAATGAAAAAGTATCTAATAGAGATGTTCACAACAAATATCTACGCTCTATGCGCTGTTGTTGCAAAGGGATTCACGCAAGAGTCTTTTCTCTACATAATATGAAGCAACAACGTTGATGACTGATATGATAGAGCGTAAGGGAGGATTCATCCATCCATGTACTCAAATGAAGGAATGCACAGGAAGAGAGAAGAGGTCTTCTTTTCATTGAGAAGCATCAATGTGATGTGATGGGATGTTGTGCAGCTTGAAATTTGTGTACTAACGGCTCAACGCCTGCTGACAAAAAAGGGATTCCACCTGGGACTCATCCTTTGTCCCAAAGTGTCCAGCCGCACCGATTGAGATGTCACAAGCAAAAAATCACCTTTGTTAGTCAACCATGAATCTCATCTCTGTGAAATGCATTACCAACTACGTAATATATGGCTTATGGTTAGAAAGTACACATGTAAATAACATTTTTATGTTTGGTGAATTATAGAAATCTATTCAATTTCTTTTGTCAATGCAATATGCAACTTGGATGATCATAGTTGGATTATTGAAATCGGGAAGAAAAAGGTTCCTTACTGCATTTTTTTCCAATGTTTCTTTATATCTCTCATATAGTCTTGCTCGTAGAAATACTTATGGGCTACAAAGGATATTTTAGATGCTCCAGAAACGAAACGTTGCGTTACTCTGAAATATGTACTATGAAGTATGTAAGTTGGGGAAATATACCTTACGTTAAAAAATTAATTTTAATCAATCGAAGGCGAAGGGATGGTCTTGCGATCCAAAGCTATTTACATTTTGCTAACCATTTACCATGCAAAAATATTCAACTGATAGCCCATGCAAACTATAAGGTTAAAATCCAACACGCCGGAAATTCCTGCATAACATTATTTATTTATCTGTGCACCCTCTAGGAATTAAACCCATGTGTATTTACTGGCTATTATGAGAGCATCTGCATGTTTATTCCGGCCCGATATAAAAAAAACATTATCATCATTTGCTTCAATTGATTCAAACATGAAAGCTCGGGAAGTTTTTATAGAATCCATTTAAAAAGGGAACAGTATCATTGATATTGCGGGAAAAAGATCCCTAATGATGATGACCCTTGCAAATGTCCGTCAAATACACATCCTTTTATTAAAATGAATCAACCCCTTATTTGGCTTATTTACTGCAACAAATAAGTTGCCCCCACGTGCAATCACAACTAGCCCAACTTTTTTTTGATTTGGTTTGATTAACGATACTAGGAAATTTTATGACAAGAGTTTACTAGTGTACTAAAATGTGCCTTTGGACTGGAACTAAATGTGAATAAAAAGTTAAGAAGGAAGACTGATGATTTATTAATTATAAGGTGTAAATGAAAAATTGAAAATTTATGCAGGACTTGCCGAAAACTCATCACATCACAACTCATCCTAATGTTTACTTTGCCTGGTAAGCATGTAAACTTTGATACCAAAATGTCTCCTCAAGTTATGCCCATTTCACATCGTATTCGATAGACGGACGGATGAGGATGAAAGCATGGGCACAAAAATCACAATTTCATTTATTTGTAAAGGCAGTAAAAAAAGGCTGTACAAATTACAAAGAATGATTACTCATAGGCAAAGTTGCCGTTTGCATGAGCCATAATTTTGATTTCAAATCGTAACATCAAAAATGTCTGTTTCATATTCAACCCTTCCGTGTACAAATCATCATTTCACTGATTTCACTCCCTTTCTCTGCCAACATCTGAATCTGATGTGATATGATGAGATCGTGCCGCCTCATTCCTTCCAAAAGAGAGTTCTCCTAGATATTACGCGTAACATAAGGCGAGTTAACTGCTGATTTGTGAAAAATGAGCGATGACTGCGAGAAGCTACTGTTTATTAGGCATGAGTGTAAAATATATTAAACAACTTTAATGTCGAATTATGTACCTACATGAAAAATTGCCGTTTATGAGACAACAACATGCTCAAACTGTTACTGAGATAGACGATATGTTAAATTAGATCTTGTGGGATCAAACTTAAAATTAATACTGCTATTTCTTTTTAGCACAATGCGGAAGTTACAAAATATTTAAGCCAAGCCCATTTTGAAAGTATGATTATATCTTTAGTACGTATGAGTAGATCTTTGCAAAAATATTTACTCTTATCAATCAAAAGGCAACAGTTATAATCAAGGAATTTTCCCATCAAAAAGATAATATGTTTATGCTTTCATGCCATAAGCAACAGTATTCTTTCGTCCGTTAATGTATTTTCGTTGATTGCTGATACCATCTGGTTGAATGGAAGGTTTACATTTGAGTGCTTCCTTTACTCTTCCTTCCGCTTTGTAGTGGGAACCCCTGAGAAAAAGTTGAACAACTTCCGATTTCTGTCCGATGCTACTATCGTCTACCGCATCTAATTGCTAAGGTGGAAGCAGGGCCACATAAGCAAGCAAGTACATATATGCTCATCGTGTTCCTTCCGGCGTTCCGGCTCTTCCGCAACAACTACGTACCCTTCTTCTCCAACCATTTTCACTTTGTAGGCATGAAACACGTCTATTTGAGAAATACTTGCATTTCTCATGTCATTGTGCAATATCAAAATTGTCTTGTATATGTATTTTACTTGATATGCGTATTACGAGTATATTGACACGTAGACATTATTAAAACACGCACTTATAGATATTAAAATAAAGCTACATTATTATTGACCATGGGATAAAATTTCTGAATCCTCAACCGTAGAGATAAGAAAGACAAAACATTACCAGCGGTTTAATAGATATAAGTATACAGAAGACAGAGTGTTAAGAAGCAAAAAAATATATCCGACAAAAAAAGACTTGGTGAGCAAGCGAGGAAAGCAAAAAGTCATTGCCGAGTGAGTGTGGGAACAGGAGCCCTTCGTGACTCTGTTGCGATCGGAAAACACTTTAAGCTTTGAGTTGATTGCCATTGACAGAATGAAACGCTCATATGCATACAGATCCTTCGCGTAAGACTGAAGATGGGGTATATCGTGGATATGTTGACTCAATATATATCATTGTTGATGCTTCAAAAATTTTAAAGTATTTTACGATGTGTACTAAAGTCACAGATCATTTTATTATGATCATTCTCACGCCACACAAGCACACATCATGTTTACAATGCCTGCTTGTGCACTACGTTGACATAAAACTTTTTTTTTCAGAGAAACAAAGAGGTGATGTGTGATGAGAGATCAAAATGAAGTCACGATAACGTAATATAACTTTAAAGCCAAACTGAACTGCTTACAAGTGATGCTCTTCAGTAAAGAGTGTACGCAGAGAACAATGATTCCGATTCATTTCGATGGTTAAATGGTTTTCGTTTGGTTTTTACAGATTATGACATAACTGCAAAAATTTGTACGTGTTCCATATTGGAAGTCTTGTTGAAATAAAAAAAATGTGCCTTGTTCACAAATTTCCTGCATGCATATGATATTTTGCTATGCTTAATAAATAGAGAATTTATGACGTTAGAGCTAAAAACTCCCATCCAAACCAGTTGAAGTATGCTCTTCAAAGCCTAATGAACCAACCAGTTGAATCAGTGATAATACTTGAACAATATGTTTTTAACTCATGAACAATAAACCGATCATGCTAACCATAAGTGGAAGAAGGGTGAGAGAAGAGGACTGATTTTGAGCAGCAGACATGATCTTGTGTACCAAGAGATGTACACAGTAGGAAAAACAAACGTGTGTTGATGTTTACTAGAGGAAGCTATAAAAACAGCTTTAAATGTTGCCTGCGGTGCATGTATGTTAATAAGAAATATACTAAATTACACAATGATAAAGCTTATAAGTCAGCAACCTTTCGCTGGAAGCTGAAATCAACGGGTTTCATGAAAAAGGGGTGTCTTATCAGCCTCACATAACGTTTTAACGTATCATTGTACAGTGAACATCGAAAGTATAATTGTGAATTGATAAAGCAGTAAATGATTGTCAACAAACCATTTTGACTGTCATATTCCAAATATTACGATAACTAATTAAGGAGCAAGGACGGCTTTCCTGTTTTTTAATATTTTTTTAGCATTCCACATGCATACATAGATCAGAAGCATATATATTAGAAACAAACAAACAAAATAAAAATAATTTAGTTCCTAAAATTGTCTGCTTCGTAATCTATAGTTTATGTTTTTTTCTTGGACGATAATATATGAATGTGAGCAGCTCACTCAACAACCAACTTCTTTGTTTAAACAGTGAAATAACGCTAGCACGTAAGTAGTAGTATGTATGCAGTAGTAAAACGAATATCTTTGTCTGCAATCCAACAAAACATTTTACACGGCTACATACGATGATTATTATTACCCTTCTTGTCTCTGCCTTCCTCCGATGATATTTAAACTCTGCTAAATGTACTCCTCCACTTTTTGTCAGTTATGGATGCTGCCGGCTTTATTAGCTATGCTCTACACTCGACACAAACTAACTTTATGACAAATTAATCGTCGCTAAAACCCGATAGTTTTAATTAACTATGACCTACGACTTTAATAGGAGACACAATAACTTTAAATGACAAGATTAAGGTATAATAAGAACAATTAATAAAAGGTAAAAAGATCACTTCGTCACTGCAATGAAATGCGGACGACAAATTATGTATTATATTCTGCTCAGCTCTCTCACTTCAACTGGTGAGGTTGACACTGACTTTTTTCTTAATGATGATATCAATCCTCCTCTACCATCCAGTTCTACTTGCGTTTCTTCTCCAAAATAATCAGCAAAATGGTGGTCACCCTCCTGACTATTGGTGGTGGTGGTGAATACAGGTTGATAGGAGGAGGAGATTGGCTCAACTCTTCTGCTGCAACTTGCTGTCATCCCACCGACACGCTCTTGCTCCTTAGCGCTACATTTTTGCTCAATGGGCAACGGTCTTCTTCTGCTTGGCGTGTCAACATTTCCGGCCCCATTTAGAACCTCCGGTTCCAAATCCATCCTCAGTCCAAGGGGGCAGATTTTGCTCACTGGGCGTCTGTAGCGGGATGTCTTCTTGGTGGCAAAGTCCCTCGCCGTAACCTCCACCACACGTACTTGTCCATCCCGACCAGGGAACACTGCCGTAACCACAGCCTTAATCCAATTGCTCCTGGGGGCTTGATCATCTACTACCACCACGAGATCTCCAACTCGAATCGGCTCAGCCTTCGCGTGCCACTTCTGACGCCTCAGCAATTCCGGAAGGTACTCACGAGTCCACCGTTCCCAGAACTTGTTAGCTAGCAGCTGGGCTATTTTCCACTGCTTCCTCCCGTACTCATCAGAATCATCCAGTGATGCCAGAATGGAAGGTCCACAATCTGTTGTTCCCCGCAGAAAATGGTTGGGCGTCAGACTTTCTGGATCCGCTGGATCCGATGACACGTAAGTGAGTGGACGAGAGTTTACTATATTTTCTACGGCCTTCAGGGCTGTCAGGAGGGTCTGGTCGCGAGGGTGCTTTTCCTTCAGCACGTGTGAAAGAGCCTTCTTCACTGACTGCACCATTCTCTCCCAAGCGCCGCCAAAATGTGGAGATGCCGGAGGGATAAACTTCCAGCTTATTCCACTGAACTTCTTGGCACCAAAGATACGACTAAAATCCACGTTCTTGAGGGATTCCTTCAGTTCCCTTGCTGTCCCAACAAAGTTGGTGCCGTGATCGCTATACATATAGCTTGGGCGTCCTCGCATATCCACAAAACGTGAGAAGACGAGCATCATATCGTCCGTGCTCAGGCCATAGGCGACGTCCAAATGCAGGGCTCGTGTGACCATGCACACAAATAACGCTCCCCATCGTTTCTCACGGCGTCTTCCAACTGTCACTTCCATCGGCCCAAAGAAGTCCACTCCTGTGAAGGTGAACGGCGGCTGATACGAAGCAAGACGATAGTGGGGTAGAGATCCCATCTCTGGAACAACAGGTTTCACTTTCTTGTTTCGGCATGTGTAACAACGCTGCGTTATTTTCTTTACGGCAGCACGGCCGTCTACGATCCAGAATTTCTGCCTTAGGTTGTTAAGGACAGCACTCTGCCCCTGATGGGCATTTTTCTCATGTTCCTCTTGAATAAGCAGCTCCGTGATATGATGATTTGACGGGAGGATTATAGGTTTCTTTGCAGCCTCGTCCACAAGCGCACAATCAATTCTTCCTCTGAGGCGAATAACCCCATACTCATCCAGCAAAGGAGACAGCTTCCAAATTCTGCTTTTCTTGAGCGAATCCCCACTGGACAGGCTCCGGATCTCTGGAGCATAGCTGTCCTGTTGAGCAAGTTTCATCAGCAGGAGTTCGGCTGCTTTCAGGTCACTAGGCTGTAGATTTGAGTCCAAAAACTCAGACAAAAATATATTAAGCTTCCTTGCAAAGCATGAATCACTCAGATTATTTTTCTTTGGCAATGGCGTGCATGAACGTACTGACCAAGGAGACTTAGCCCCACATTTACCACCAGTTTTCCACCACTTCGCGACGGCAACAACAGATGCTGTAACACGTAATAAACGTGTAAATGAAGAGAATTTCTTGTGATTGAGCGGCCAACGCCCCTCGCCTGCTCCCAACCCACACTCCCCTGAAGAGGAGCTGATTCTGGAAGCATCCCCGAGGTGCTCCCCGTCAATTTGAACTGCTACAATCGCCTCACTTGAGGCTTCAACAGGCCAATATTTGTCATCTTTCAAAAGAAAGGTAGGGCCATTAAGCCAACGCGAATCGTGGTGGAAGTCGGTGGACGTGTGTAGCCGGGTCCCTTCATCAGCCACGTTCAAATCAGTGGGCACCCATCGCCATTCTTGAGAATTTGTGCTCTCCTGGATCTCTCCCACTCGGTTAGCCACGAATTCCTTGAACCTGGCTACTTCTGTCCGAATCCAGCTCAGTACGGTCTTGGAATCTGACCAGAAATATCTGCTTGTTAGTCCAACTTTCAAGCCAGCTTCAATTGCTGACGCCAGTCTCGTGCCAAGAAGTGCTGCCATTAGCTCCATTCGGGGAACGGTTAACTTCTTGAGCGGGGCAACCCGAACTTTTGAAGCCACGAAAGAAAGGGTTACTCCATCCTCCAACTGAACACGCAAGTAGCAAACTGCACAATATGCTTCCAAACTAGCATCGACAAATACGTGGAGCTGGGTAGAGGTGGCTTGTTGTAGATTGTAATTGTAACATCTCGGAACTTTGATCATCTCGATTCCAAAAATGTCCATGACCCAAGTCTTCCAGTCGACATAAAGCTCATCAGTAGCTTCATCGTCCCATCCAATCTTCTCCCTCCAAGCTTGCTGCAACAGCATCATCCCCTTAATTTTATAGTGGCCTATAAATCCCAATGGATCGTAGAGGCTCATGACAAGACTTGTCATCTCACGCTTGGTAGGTCTGCATCCCATCAAGACTTCTTCTTTCACCTTATGGAAATTGGCCTTGAAGGTGAAGCAGTCTTCAGTAGGGTCCCACCATAATCCCAGTACACGTTCAGCTGGCAACTCTGACTTAACACCAAAATCCTTAGCTCCAGCCGCTCTCATCTCAACAGGGATTTTCTCCAATACCTCTGGAGAATTGGAGGTCCACTTGGTCACATTAAAGTTTCCCTTCCTGTTGATCTCCACAATGTCCTGATACAATTGGACTGTTTTCTCAACTGTGGAATCCCCAGTGAGAACATCATCGACATAAAAGTCATCACAAATTGCTTGACATGCTTCAGGATGCTCCTCCTCAAACTCCTTTGCATTCTCATTCTTTGTGAAGATGGCTGATGCTGGGGAAGAAGAGGCTCCGAATATCATGACGTTCATTTGATATTCATCAGGCTCCCTTGTTGTGTCTCCATCTCTCCAAAGAAAACGTTGTGAGGAGCGATCCTGTTCCCGGATCATGACTCGGTGGAACATATCTTCAATGTCCCCATTGATTACAAAAGGATGTCTCCTAAAGTTCCACAATACCTCAGTGAGGGGACGGATCAGGTCGGGCCCCTTCATCAGATTATCGTTGAGAGCTACTCCATGTGACTTGGCTGCGGCATCAAACACTAGCCTCAACTTATTTGGTTTATTTGGGTTGGTCACTCCAAAATGAGGAACATACCATTCCCGTGGTGAGCGTGTGGAAACGTTGGCTTCATCAAGTTTTGTGATGTAGCCCTTTTCTTCATATTCCTTGAACTTTGCAGAATACATGAGGGCGAAGGCTGGATCTCGAACCATCTTCTTCTCAATGCCCTCAAGTCTCCGTCGTGCTGCACTCTTGCTTTCAGGTAAAGTCACATCCGGGTTACGCCATAACAAACCAACTTCACATTTGCCATCCACTTTCTTGTAGGTGTCCTCTAGGATCTTTTGTGCTCTTCGGTCTTCTATGGAGGCTGCAATATTTTCATTCACAATACGCACCCCGAAATTGTCAACACTAAAAGATTCCTTGATTAGTTGATGAAGATATTCATCAGATCCACATACATGGTAGAGCCTTCCACTTGCTGAGTCATCCAAGATTTTTCCTGACACAAACCATCCAAGTTTAGTCCGTTTTCCAACTGGAGCAGATTCATCTCTGAAAAGGACTTCCCTCTGCATCGTGATGAATCCATGGTCCTCTCCAATGAGAACCTCAACAACAGCATTCTGGAGATTATCCATCTTCATTTTTCTGAGATGAGGCCACTTCCTTTTGATTTCATCTATGTTGACGCTGTAGGGCTGGAATCCTAGACTTCCGACAGCGTTGACATTAGTCATCTTATTATATGAAGCTCCTTTGTAGGCACCAGCAACTTCAAAGTTGACGCTTTCCACTCGTTTATGAGAGACATTGCCCATTATCCCAGTGACGGTAAAGTCTTTCTCTCTTCCCTTTATCCCAAGGTCAGCTGCTAGCTTCCCATCAATAAAGCTACAAGTGGCTCCTGAGTCAAGGAGGGCGAATGTCTTCCGGACTCCGTTAGGTCCACGTACTTTTACAGGCACGATTCCTAAGGGACCATTTGCTCCTTCAATGAGAGTGACACCAGCAACATTGTTTCCATCAGGAGGTGGATTGTCTTCATTCCTAGGAGGAGGTGGTGGTGGATTGTCATTCTGTTTATCTCTATGAAGTAGTTGGTGGTGTGGCTTGTCACATCTGTCCTTTCCACATGGCTTGGCATCAGGGCAATTCTTAACGATGTGTTTCCCCCGCAAGCAACAGAAGCAGATGTTCTCAGCCTTGACGAAATTCCATTTTTCATGCAATGGTTTCTTCCGGAATCCACGACAGATGTCCAAGGTATGTCCACTCTTTTCACAAAATAAACAGGATTTCTTTTCTTCTATTTCAGGGACTATTCCAGCATTTACGGAGCCCCGGCCCCGTTTACGACGTGATTCAGTTGACTTGTCTTCACTGGTATCCAGGATTTGAACTTTCACCATTTCACAGGCCATCTCCTTTTGGATGGACACCCATTCATCAAAAGTTTCCATGTTCTTGGTCTGCTCTGGTTTGTTGCGGTACCACTGGATCCACTCGCGTCTCAACTGAGGAGGTAGCTTCTCTGTCAACTTGTTTAACAGATGCACGTTGTTGAGGTAGTCACTCTGCTTATGTCCCTTGATGCTAACCACTAGACTCTGGACACAACGGGCGAAGGACACTATGGACTCCGGCTTTCCAAGGTTGGGGTTCTCCACTCCTTCAGCAGTCTGGATGAGGCTCTCGATGATGAGCTCGGGTCGTCCAAACTCCATCTCCAAATTCTTGATGATTGCGTCAACATTATCAGGAGTATTAAACAAATACTTGACTGCATCATGTGCTTTCCCTGTGAGGGCTTTCCGGAGGCGGTACAAGTTGTCGCTGTCGTCGAAGCGGTGTTTCTTGGTTGACCTTTGGTACTGGCATTTGAAGCTAGTCCATTCCTCTGGCTTTCCATCGAAGGTCGGAAGGTCCTTATCCACACTGGAGTTGACAATGATTTTTTGTCGTTTGTTGTTGATGCTCATGGCCTTTCCCAACACTTTAGCCAATTTCTCCAGTTGTCTGTCTTCCTCCTCATCTTCACTAGAGGGAGGGTCTTGGTCGGAGTCAACATCCACTTCGGGTTTCTTCTTCAAGGTGGAGTCTCTTTCCTCATCGTCAACACACCGTTGTGTCTTGGCACTATTGGAGTTGGAGTCATCAGTGGTGGAGCAGTCATCTTCCATCAGGATTTCCTTCTGCAACGAGAAATCCTCAGTGGCGGTGCGCTGCTCTTCCAAAAGCTCCTTTTCCAAATGTCCAATTTTCTGTTTTGCTATTTTAATAGCTAAGTTGGAAGTCCGCTGCTTATCCAACAGCATCTGGAGAACTGTCCTGTCACTGCTACACAACTCATCTTCGGGTATAGCCAGCAGTTTATTTCTCCATCCATCATCATCATCGATCATCGTCTCGTTGTAGGAAATCTCGGCCTCCAAATCCCGAACTTGCTTGCTGTAACTTGCGTTGAGGGACGACAGCTTCCTCCTTTCCTCAAGTTCCAGTTTCTTCAGCATGGTCTTGGTCCGGCTGGACAACGAAGCACTTCCAGGCATGATGATGATGACGATGAAACAACACTATACACTTCACAAAATTCCAATTTTAGGAAATATTTGCTTTTCTACAAAGCTTACAATAATTTTACGCAATTCCAGGTTATCCAGGAGCTATATATCCGGGTTTCTGGATCCGTTCGATTGACCACAATATTATTACCCTTCTTGTCTCTGCCTTCCTCCGATGATATTTAAACTCTGCTAAATGTACTCCTCCACTTTTTGTCAGTTATGGATGCTGCCGGCTTTATTAGCTATGCTCTACACTCGACACAAACTAACTTTATGACAAATTAATCGTCGCTAAAACCCGATAGTTTTAATTAACTATGACCTACGACTTTAATAGGAGACACAATAACTTTAAATGACAAGATTAAGGTATAATAAGAACAATTAATAAAAGGTAAAAAGATCACTTCGTCACTGCAATGAAATGCGGACGACAAATTATGTATTATATTCTGCTCAGCTCTCTCACTTCAACTGGTGAGGTTGACACTGACTTTTTTCTTAATGATGATATCAATCCTCCTCTACCATCCAGTTCTACTTGCGTTTCTTCTCCAAAATAATCAGCAAAATGGTGGTCACCCTCCTGACTATTGGTGGTGGTGGTGAATACAGGTTGATAGGAGGAGGAGATTGGCTCAACTCTTCTGCTGCAACTTGCTGTCATCCCACCGACACGCTCTTGCTCCTTAGCGCTACATTTTTGCTCAATGGGCAACGGTCTTCTTCTGCTTGGCGTGTCAACAATGATGGTATAATGGGGAAAGACTCACCGGTAACAGATATTATGGATGGCAAGTCAACTCGTTATTTTGTTTCTAGATTTTTTAAGGAGTGGTGGATAATAGTTTGAGTTTACAGCATGTTCATGACGGGGATGGGGAAGCAAAATAAATCCCTGACCTCTTGTTGACCTCATCCCATCATTATCGCATCCACTTTGCTTTCCCTTTGCAGTAGAAGCAAGATGACGTGGGATACTTTCTACACACTGATGGTGCGAGCTTCAGTGAATTCATTCCAAATTATGGGACAGGAAAAGTTAACAAGCTATTGAAACAAGGAGTGTCGATGTCGATCCCAAATCCACAACCAGAATGGACATGGACATATATACACTAAACAAATATTATATCTACGCACACCAACGCAACGCAGTAGCGCACACGTCTTCAAAGCAAAATTTGTGGAAAAAAGATGAAAAGACATAAAGAGTGAGCTACAGCTCATTACCTACATATATCTGTCTAAAAGGATCTGCGGATTATAATTGTACACTATTTCTCTTTGGTGAAAAGGAAATCTAAAAAAAAAAGCAAAACGAAAGAAAACTAGAGAGGCAAAGCGCATTACATACAATACGCGATGTTTGATTTGAGATGAAGCGGTTTTATTAACTTAAAATAGATACATACCTGATCTGGTGGCAGTCGGTCTTCGCCTGCAATACAGAAAAAAATCACGTTTTATGAGCGTCAGTCGGTTACATGAAGTACGTGCCGAGTCAGCACCGATGCGCATCTTCATAAAAAAGACTGCAGCAGCAGTAGTAGGAACTTACTATACGGATCACTACCATATCATATTGTTATTACTGCTGACTTTTATTATTACTTTTATTTAAAGTTCAAACAAAAGGGAAGAAGGATATATCTGACAAGCTTAGGATTTGGATTTACCATATTCCAAAACTATTAAAAAACAACTACAATAACTAACATTACACGATATTATTTATTATTAGTCACCGCGTTAGGATTTTGAGATGTTCATACTAGTGTGACTGGTTCTGGGAGAAAGAAAGAATGAGAGAACACAGGAAGCACGCCTTGCATTCTTACACCCGTTTCTTATCATAATATCCTCGCATTACACGCTTTTGTTTCTTTAGAACCGGTGTCAGAGACAGAATAGGACATCAATGATAAAACTCACAATGAAAATGTAAACTTTCAACGTGTTCTACTTCTACTTGACAATAAACACCTAAGCTGGAAGGGGATTTGAGATGACGGCCTTTATGATATGCGCTCTCGATGATTTTAACGTTTATAAAATTCAATGATCTTAATTTTCAGCGAGGCTGATTCATAAAATTAAGTTTGTACATTTGCTATATATTGGCGTGTTAAATTGTATCTGCGAAAAATTGCGAATCAGTAATCATAACTTGTATGTAATCCGAATTGATTAAAAATTAGAGACACCATATCTTACAAACATTTATCATATTTGTCTTCGGTGTCAGTATCTACTTCTATCTACTGCACAGACAGTGGAAAGGTGAAGTTGTGCAAAGATCCTAATATGGAATTTAAGCATTACTAATTTGCAATTAGTAGTACAGCTCATTTGTGGATAAATAATGTATTCTCTTTCACATGAAGTTTTCAAAATGAGCATATAGTTGCTAGATAATTTTAGGGCATGAGTATGTGAGTGTGTGATCTATTCATATTGAAATTCATATTTGGGAATCCTTTAAGAGATGCGAGGATGAACCATCTGATGAACCATGAAGAGGTTTCAAGCACGGACCACAGAATGAGCAATGAAGACACGCAAGATATATCACATTGTTTGTAATTTTAGACAACAACCAAACCAAAAAGAATCATCATCATTGCTTGTTTTAATTCTGGGAACGCCACAACACAACAGCAAACTTCAAAGGTATACTGATGATGATAGGCGAATATTTTATTATTTTACTTACGAATTATATGCATTGTATGTATGTATGTATGTATGTAGAGTCACACAAAGCATGACAAAACGAATTTTTACTGGCTGTTGCAGACTTTCTTTATCCTGCTGAACTGAGATCATCCTAACTTATGAATATTACAAATCATGCATCAAAATACTTGACATTGCTAAAACACTGTATAAAACAGATCCACGTGTAAAACATCACTGATAATAATGGTAAAATGTTTTAAAGCTATAGATATTAACAAAGACCTGATTATTCAGTAAAGAAATGTGATCCCATCAGCATCATCATCCATAATGCCGATTTCATGGTCTATCTATTCTAGAATGTTCCTTGTCAGTTGATTCTGAGTAGTCGAATTACTCAATTTTCAGCTCATCTCCATTATGATATCACTACCATGCTTGGGTTAGTCATACATTTAAAATACTCACATTTTCAATGTGTTCAAATGTTCAGCAGGAAAAAACATGAGACAGAATTCAACATTATAACCTTGCATATTACACAGAATTGCTCATCCTTATTGACGCAGATGCGCAAATTTTATTTTAACACAGGTAAACGTTGTAAACATTGCCACAAATGTAAATGATTTATGAACGAAATCAATATAAACTTAAGTAAACATAAGTTTTCCGTGAAGTAGTAATCCATGCCCTGGTTTGCTATAATAATGCAAGATAACTTTACCAATGAGGACGATTAGGGTTCTAAGAAATTGTACTAATATCAGTGTTGACTGAAAAGATCCGATAACCATCATATAATTTTTTTTGTATATTGCGCAACAAAATGTTATCTGTTTTAATGTTGCACGCAATCGTTTGCCTTATCAAGAAATCAGCCAAAGACATAAGCGGTACTCAGACAGAATAGTAGGATGAATACGTGACAAATTGTATCATCAACTTTCGCAAGTCGCCCCAATGAAAAGACAGTATATATCAAATCATATTACACACGTCAGCGTTGCTTATATTAACCGAAGATTTTGTCTTTATCTCATATTATATTACGCAAAACGTTTAATCGAGCATAAACATTTTTTCGTGATCCAATTAAATGCAAAATATAGTAAAAATATGTAAAAAAACAAAAAACAAATAAACCCAAAAGCTTTCTGTTAATTTAAATGCAGAGAAACATGATTTCAATATTTGTCTATGAATCACTGCGATAAATCCGAGTAATTCATTTTTGTATTTTGCAGTGCTTGACTCGAGTTTTTTTTATACAAAATCTAATAATCTGATAATAGCAATATTGAGGAGGCAGATGATATATAATTTATGACAGTTTCAGAAGCGATGAGCGGTGGTGTGTGAGATGACGCGAAAATTCATGCATTACATGGCAGATATGAAGCGCAGTGGGAGTGCAACACGGATGTAATGTTAGAGATTACGGGACACTTTGAGGATCCGGCTTGGGAGAAAACGATAACACGACAGCTCAATGTATGAACATTATCCAGGAAATATCAAAGCCCAACTTTCACAGAAAGGCTGAGGAGGATGATGATGAGGATGATAATGGGATGGGGTCGCATCCATAAAGATGTCTAATGCACATGTTGCTCCCATGACTTGAAACGAAAATCGGTTGGATCTATATGTTGCCTCTGACTGTTACATTACTTACATCTCTACTTTCCCAGTTTACATCTACTACAGTAGTTATACAACCCATAATGCAATCTTATCTGACATGATCCATGATCGTGCCCCCTTTTTCTTTTTTAAAGGCTGGAAGTAAAAGCCAAAAACTCGCTAAACTATAGTAAATGGAGCTCCCTTCAATCTCAAAAAACTGGCTGTTCCATCCGCTCTCTTGTTTTGTTCCCAAACCGAGTTTTCCAGCTCAAAGACTTTCACAATCCGCTACCGCCTCTTCGGATGATATATTGTCTTGTAGAACATATCATTACCTTGTCTGACCTTCTCCAGCCTGGGTCATTTATCTGTCGAGTGTCTGTGACTGACTGATTCAAAATTAATCGTTATGTTGTTATTAATATTAATAATAATAATGATAGAGCTCTTCCTCTTCCATGAAATTTGGAAGTGATTACCTACACGAGGCGCAACTCAGCCAGACGCATTGATATTAACAAAATGAATTACATGGGTAAAAACTTTGATTTCATTTCCACCCAACACAGCACAACACCATCAAATTTCATACTGTTGTGGAACAAACGAAACAACAAGAGGAAACTTTGACTTGACAGTGTTGCAATTATATGGGCCAACACAGTTGCTCTCTCACTCATGTCTTATTGTGATTGTTGGGAAATGAGTTGCGGAGAAAGCACACTCGGGTTTATCATATTTATTGTTTGAGCGAAGAGCTGTTGGTTAGAGAGACATGAGACGTAAAAGATTCTTTGAAGGAGGAAAAGGGAAAACCAAAGTTCTTAAAAACTTTTCCGTTCATCAACACCAACTACCAACTTTTGAGCTAATGAAGAGAATCAGAGAAGCCCAAAAAGTTTCCAAGTGGCTCCAGCATTAACTCTACAATGTTGGGCTGGCATAATAAAATGAAGAGAGGACAAAATGTGTGGCAAAATTACGAGAAAGCACCCGTTGTTGCATTTTAGTGCTATTTAACTGGATAGCTCGTACGTTTTCAAAATGATGAAACGAGAAATTTTACACGGGGTTAAAAAAATCTGAGCTTACTACAACATCCTAACATTGTCGCTTGTCGTTTTCGCTATCGTAAAAGTCGACTACTTTTTCCCAGAAGTTTCATATACATGTCTCCACTCGCTGTATTGGAGAAGAGAGAGCAGACTGTGCAAGAGAGAGAGAGAGAAGAGGTCGGAGGAATGTAACTAGATCCGGCTTAATTAAACCGGGCATTTCATCCAACACTTTCCAAGTATTCAGAAAGAGAGAATGAGAGTCAACAAGGAGCAGCAGCATCTGGCATAAAAAGTGAAAGAGCAAATGGAAAATTACAAGATCAGTAGTAGTAATAGAAATGTAAGGAGTAGTCACAAGCCTCTCCTATGTAATTATCACCAGGTCTAATTAAGACGTGCGACGCAGATTGTCATAATGTGATGACAAGACGGGAGAAGAGAAGACCTTTTCTACCCTTTTTGAAATTTCAATGAGTTCTCATCACTCTCATTTCCCAGAATCTCTCTGGATGTAATATTAAAGTGTTGTAAACAGAATCGAAAGTAGTAAAATAGGTTCAACGGGCTTCATCCCTTACGTTTGCTTATTACGACTTTCTACAAACTGTTTCTCTCTCCTCTCTTTCTCTCTCTTTCTCTGATGATGGGCTGCTGCTACAATGTGACGAAACAAACAGTAGAGTAGTGGAGCTTAGTAGTGTAGTTATGAATTTTCAGCCTTCAAAAACATATTTAGGGAAAAGAAAATGTATGATAATTTTCCATGTTCATTCTAAATTAACAGCAAATGATGATGCCTGACACGGCCCATAGGAATCTCAACAAATGCATTTTAGGGCTATTTCTATTTAAAAGTGGGGAGCTGCTACCTGCTTCGTCTTTTCAGGAAAGTTGAAAAACAGTAGCGCAGCAGGAAACAAGTTAGAACCAAGATTGTTAAAGAAATTTATAATTTTGGGGATGATTTCTAAAAAAACTGAAAAGGGGAAACTATACAGCCTTTTGTTTCTTCTTATTTCTATTATTTGCTGTTTTCCAGTTTTTAGAATAAAATGCGTCTTTTAAATCAAAAACGGAATTGAATTAGTAATTTAGAAGAACAGGTAAAGATGAACTTAAGCTTAAAAGTCGTAAGAAGTTAATCAACAAATTTCCCTTGAATTCTACTTATTAAAATTTTGTAGCTGACATTTTAAAGGGAAAGACCAAACCAATTAGCCAGAAAACCATGCAAAGTCATTGTTTTTATTTATGCTCCGTTTGACATTAACATTTCCGCAAAACACTTTTGACTCAATGAAGTTTATAAACAATTGCCAAACATAAAAGCTAAACAACTACTACTCCTTCGGAGTGAACTCGATGAATACCTTCAAGTTAAATTACAAACCGCAAAAGAGTGAAGAGCGGGGAGGAAGTTTTCTAGCTTTTGGAAAACTTGGCTTTTATGAAAATCAAAAGAATTTTGATATTCTCCAATTTTGGTTAGAATAAAAAAAGTGCAAGGAAAAGAAAGAGGTTGTCATTCAATGACAAAATGAAGTTTCATTCTATAAATTTATTTAGAGCAGAAAAGATCCTTCAGTTTATCGTATATATAATATATTATTGTATTATGAGGCAGCACTTCTATACTGTGCGGGCTGCTAGACAAATCATCCGGGGATCAAACGAAAAACGAGCACAAAACAAACAGATGAATGAATTCAATTATAAGGCAGAAGAGGCTTCTCCAAGGCTTCAGGCCTTTTACGTTGATGAGAATATCAAAATTTCAAAAGAATAACTTTCCACCATGCGGAAGGGACGAATGAGATGAACAACCATCCATCCGACCACAGACGTGTGGCACGAGGATCAGGATAGTATATAGTATACGGTATATGATTTGTGTAAGGTGACATTAAGGTACGTACATGAACATAACGTAAGTATTGTATAATGAAACAGTGGCATTTGAATGTACGTAAAGTATATGGAATGAAATAGGCATAGCTTCTAAGTATTAAAATGAAAGTTACTTCACTATTGTTAACCACGTCGTATTAAATTTTTCCAAGCACATCAGTCTACCCATCCAAAACTTGAGAGTAAAACAGCGGTAAATACACTAGCAACTTTCCATCGTCCGTATATATCATCTGCCTTACTGGCATCACATCGCAATGTTGAATGTGATGTGAGCCCCTTTACCAGTTATCCGGTTAAAAATGAAGATGAACTATGAAAGAGCCGGGGTCTAAACCCTTGGGACAAGGTATCCAATTGTGATAGGACCTTCTCTTGGGATTTGCACACCCGCTTCCCGCATTCTGTATACTTTTTTACTGTTTATCCAAAGTTTTTTTTTGGGAAAAATATGTTGAAAATTATACATGGAGTATGGAGATATGTGACAGGATTTGGATTCACGCTATTATGCCACAAAACGCTCTTTTGCAGACAGATACACATGATATTGTGTCATTCATTAGTTATGCATGAAGCAGTTTTGAGTTTCATCCCGAACCCAAACCTTACAAACCATTTTGATTACAGTTGAAGCTGGTGGGATAAAGGTGCTCTGCTCCTCTGTACTACTAGGCCAGGCATTCATAGTCAGTTTGACGGATTATACGTATGTAGCTTTGATTAGATCAGGATGTTTTTTTACGCACATAATTATAAACAATAAGTTCTATTCTAAGCATTTTGCTAATTAATTCAGATGAATCTCTGCTAGAATGAGTTTTTAACTTAATTTTCGTCATTTCGAAAACCAAATCATGCATGAAATTTTGTGATTTGCAATAAATGCCGTCGCTGGAAAAGAGCAGTGAAATGACCCGACATGATTGTAACTTGAATCTTGTGTGTAACAGAAGTACATTCCAAACACAATATGAGCATTAGGTACGATATCCTTTTATAACAGTTTTTAACAATGTCTTCAAAGATCACAAACAGAGAATTGAAAGGCCATGGACGAAACTAGTCCTTTAATGATTCCCCCAAAAGCAATACCTATACAGACTCTGCAAAAGGATATGTTTTTTCTGGGAACTTCTTGAAGATCACAAACTGAATCACATCTGAATCTGAATTCTAAATCGATTCCTTTTATTCTTTGTTCCTTTTTTTTGAAGTCCATCTATTCTGTTTTCCCTTTTTACGTTTCTTCAAACAACTCTTTCTTTGTGAAAAAGTTACTCCCAGTTTTTAAAGCTTGGTAATCGACTTGATATGGTCCTCCGATTTGAGATGGGTGTCCCACTATATTGCTGCATTGTATTGTATTCATATATCGAAATATCTTGGAGCGCATACAAATGTATATACTTATATGCACACAAGCAAAATAGCCTGCAACAAGCACAATCCGTTTGTGTAAATGGCAAATAGCTCCAGAATTCTCAAATAGGGTGATCTGGAAAAAAACTATGAAAGGAGCTGACTTTTTTTTGCCATGCCATACACAATATCAAAGTGAATTTACGGAAAACTTGCAAGAAAGAAAGTGTATATCAATGTATCTACTATACTGTACAAAATACAAGTATGTCCGCATATAAGCATAATTCAGGGCAATATCAGCTTCCTCACAACGGCTCCGGACAACTGATCTGACAAGATATCAGATTGTGTCATTACAAAAGAACCAGAAGTAAAAAGCTAAAGGATTTTTGATAGAATCCATTTCCTACAAAACAGGAACTCGAAACAGGATAAGACATAATAAAGCCACTTTTCTCTGTACAATACACAAAGTGAGATTTCTCCCAAAAAAAGTGTAAGGGCAGTCCGTTGGGAAATAGCTTCTTTTTATATCCTCGAAAATATATGCATTAGATTAAAAAATACGACCAAAATACAGTTTTTGGATTGATCAGTGGCATTTGGATTTCAAGCTTATATCCATTCGTGAATATATTTCAATAGGATCACAGAGGAAGAAAAAATAGATTTTCTTTTATGGCAAATGGCATTGCATAATAAGCAGTCTACATAATATTACGTTTCAATACTTTATTTTACTTGGAAAAACATATATGCTAGGCTTATGCCATCCTTTGGCAGCCTCAATTTTTGGCCGGTACATCCGACAAGAAGTCTTTTTTTAAACCTATATACTTTACGTCGAGTTAATAGCTGACAATAGCGTCGACATCATCTACTTAGCAGAATGATTGACTTCATTCTTTAATATTCAAAAAGTTGGGAAATTATTTTGAGAATCGTCCATTCAAAAATACACATGTAGTTGCTTTTTATTTATTCCTCTAAAAATGGGACAATGTTTTATATGAATGTATGAACAGCTTCTATTGTTGTAGTGAGAAGAGTGAATTGTATATTATCCAAATTCTTAAATGGAATTGGAATGAGTATGCAAGCAGATGCAATGTTTCCTCAAATTTTTACCCATTTTTTTTAGGTAGAAATAAAAATCAAAGTCTTGTGCAGATCAGAAGGGAACAGAAAATAAATACAGGGATGAAGGCATACATGTACATCTGAATTTTGAATACGAGCTTCCTACAAAAAAAACATCAATGAGAATGGGAAAAACTTTGTTCTTTCACAGGTTGTCAGACGAGCATCTTTTACTTTTTTTCCACAGATTCACTTTTTTGTGGGGATCATCAATACATCTCAATATTGTTGGATATGTATATGTGGCCTTCCTGCCTACATAATGTGACACAATGCTAGGGGAAAATAGCAGGGGGTCCTTTCTCAACCTTTGATGACTGAAGCCGTAGGGGGTAATGACAGTGTCCGTCCACTCAGTTACTTTCAAAGTGGTTGAAAGTCTAACCTTCCTTCCAATATAAGTACTTAATGCACATCTTATAGAATGTGTGTATGGAAATGTTGATGAAGACATAATATTGAACAAAGTTGTGTTGTTATTGTGTATATCCATTAAATCCCATTAAACTTTGTGGTCAACGTGTCTGATTCTTATTACGTATCTACACGCACTATCAAATATTTAACTCAATTTCCCATTACAACGTGTGAATACGGATGATTTTAGCCAACACGATATGACTTGGCAGCAGCACGTAGAAATGGGTTTAGTTGAGAGAGAGATATATATAGCAGCTGTCATCCGGGAAAATTGCGGTGACACTATCATTAGCAAGTTCCATTTACACAATCTGCCCAAAAACACTAAACACCTAGATTTTCCATAATTTCCAGGCATATACAGAGAAATGAAGCACAAAACCGAAATAGAAATGTTATGGTTGTATACAAGATACACGCATATATGCATTCATAGGTTGGTTGTAAGTAGAAAACCCCGAAAGGTCGACACTGATTTACTGCCTCGTCGGTGTCACGCAAAAGCCAATAAATAAGAGATACTAAGAGGAAAAGTAAATAATCAAACCACTGAATGAATAGAAAGACCCATAGGTCTGCAATAAAATAAAACGACAAAAAAGGTCATTATTGAGATGATAATCAACTATCTATCTTTGCATATGTTATGGTTTTGCTCCTTTTTGTAGCTGCTTTATTGTCTATACGTAAATTTGGTATCTGTTGAACAAACGAACATGAATACTGCACCCAAGCATTTCGCTTACAAACCCAAACTTGTAATCATTATGTAAGATGTAATTTATTGGCGATCGGCACCCTGCCCACTGATTCCCAAATATCTATTAGTTTGTTACAGAGCAGTAGGGATCATTTTCGTTGAATAACAAAGGTGATAATGTGCATCATTGTCATAAACTGACACAGCTTGAAAAATGCACCTACCATTGCTACTAAGGCATACTGATAATAATAGCCGAACCCCAGAGCAGCATTATGTTAATGAATAGTTAACCCTAATATCCTCATTTAAGTTCTGATACCTTTCGATTTTATATTCTAAAACGTCTTTTGGAAAGTGCAAAGGATCTATATCATGTTTATGATAATCTATATTTTTCATCGAGAAGACAACGAGCAAGTGGATAAATTGTAGAAATGCCTGTAATATCAAGTTAACCATGATAACGTGTAAAACGACTCTTTGATTGTTTTGTTACTCTTCGTGTGGTTGCATACATTCCTATAAGACCCTTCATAAAAACAAAACATACATAATGCACAGTCACAGACACGAAAAGAAGCGGAAGGCTTTCGTTACATTTTGAAAATGCCTTGAGCACAAAAGTGGATGCGGTAGACAATAGGGAGCCAGATGACCCTGTGTACTTATTTCTGCCCGTTACTTTGCGTCAAATAATTGAAGTAGATGCATGCACAAACAGGCAGTCAAAAATTTGTTGTTGTATGCAACATATGTACACATACTACATACGTGCACTACTCGAGCTATTACATATTATGTACAAATAGATAAACTTTGGTTGTTGCATTTATGTATGTACACAATGCTAACAATCAACTACCGCAAGCTCACCATTGCATACACAATGATTTTTTCGTTTCCAGCTTCCACCATGAAATTGGGAATTACTCTGCTTTGACCCCATAAAAACTTTGGGATCGGTATGATTATTAAATTTCATGGTTTGAGCCCTAAAACTACAAAAACTTGGTTAACCAGTCACTTCCGTACACATTGAAAGGATGAATATATAGAGGAATATTTATTACATGCAAGCAACATAATTTTTTTTTTAAAATATGACTAGACTAGATACGCATATTATTGAAAAACTACGTATTTAGATGTTTCCTTTAATTGTCAAAGCGAGAAGACAAGGAAAGATACTGTTTCATTTCTCATCATCAGTTGCTGCTTGTTTATCTGAAGAGATGTTAAGGGATGGATAGATATTATATGAGTTTCACGGTTGATCTGACATTTGACACTCGTTTAAACTAGGAGAAAACAAGGTTTAAAAAGTTTTTACAGAAGGAACATAAAAATTGGAGACGCTATTACGAACCAGCTCTATACCATTTGCTTTATCGTTTAAAAAAGAAACAACTTCATAACGCTCAAGAAATATTTTAAGTCCATATTGGTGTGAATGTGACATCTAACAGCAATACAACTCCGTGACAAACAAGGGCCAGATGCCAGGGCTAATTTGAGAATAAGAGGAAAGAACAACAAGCTGAAAGAAATGCCATACAAGTAAAATACATGCATTTTTAATTACTCCGATTCCAACAGAAACTCGACTCTTGTAACAAAGTGTGCACTGGATGAGGGGTAGACAAAGTCCTGAGATCTATTGCATACAAATATCTCTATTAAGTAAAGCAGGGAGCCCAGGCATTATTCCATAACTCTGAAATGTATATGGATGGAAAAGAAAACTGAAATGAAAAGCTAAAAAGTTCAAAGACCAGGAAGACAGCTTGACCCTTCTTGTACACTGTCAGTGAGCCCTTCTTTGTGTAAAGAAGCAGCCCTTGGTTTTGGTTGTGATGTGATGATGATGATGATGCTATGTCGTGTCCTGTCTAAAAATACAACCCTATTTTTCTCTCTCCTAAGGATGATGCTGTTTCTTTATGCATGATCATGCCAGTGAAAAAGATCCAGTGAGATAGAGATTTTCATTTTCTAAGAATGAAATTCGAGTGATAGTAGACCCTACACTGATTGAGCATCCCTTTTCCTCTCATCATTTTACATCACAGCTATATACCTTCGTGTTGTTTCCCTTAGTCAGCAGCATAAAAATTACAGAAAACAAAGAGATCACTTTAGAAATGAAGATGCGAGTGTTTTCCTTTATGAGGAGTAGCCACAGGAGGTCTCCTTCTCATCTTTTGGCCAGGAAGTCCTTTAAGGACCACGCCTGCATTCACGTGCACCAGCACTACATCTGCATGAATTTACCACTTCATTTTTCTCCACATAAAAACGTACTCTACTCACCACACTCGGCAGTCGATCATCACTTGTGGGTTTACTCCAAAATAAATACATTTAAACGTGCTCATCTCAACAATCCCCATGTTTTGCTTTGGCCTATGCCATACTGAAACCACAGGAAAACTTAAATTTTGACGCATGTAATTTTCGTCATAAATTTTTGCATTTAAGTTTTACCTTCTGATAACCGTAACCGCATGATATCGCGAATTTACATATTACTAGCAGTGATGAATGTATGGAACTATTTTGTTTTTGCAAGAAACTCGGTTGTTTCTAAAAAAAAATGAACACTTTCATGAATGTTGAATGCAGACATGTATATAATATGTTCACAGTATGAACTAGCACAAATGTTTTTCATATCGATGCGACAAAAGGGAAGGGATCGTACTTCAAATTATCTTTAAAGTATATATTCGCACAGGAAAGTCAAATACAATGAGCGGCTGGCTGGACAAGAACAGGAATAAATGAGAAGACTGAAATATCATCAAAAACTTTTGAAATTTGTACTTGCCAGAGTATTCATTCCTTGCCTTGGTCGTTGGTACAATACCAGGCATGTCGGAGAAAGGATAATCAAAAGCGACAGAAGAGTGGTACATCATATCACGAGAGAGGAAAGGTGGGAGAGAGAGATACCAAGTTTTATGAGGGTAAATAACGTGTGTGTCTCTCTGACAAATTGCTCAGAATTGACTCTAGAGAGAAAATTACCTGAGTTGGTTAGCTCTGACAAAGAAGTGGACAGTATCGATTTAATACATGGTGAATTACTACATTTCCTCACTTCACTATCATGATATCATCATAAAGTTTCCGCGTCATCATCAAGAGCACTTCTCTCATGTTGTCTCATCTACCGTGTCACCCACTCAATTGGAAGCACTGCCATAATGTTTGCTCAACACGATCATCATCATCAACAACAGGACGACGACGACACTCGGACAAGCCCATCCGATGTCCAAGTCTGCAAACAGTGCTGCAGCAAGAAACCTTCTTCATTTTCGTATTAGAGAACAAAGAGCGTCGTGTTTTCCTCCACTTAATAAGCTTCCCACACTCCAACACACTTTTATGATATGGTGATTTTACTTATTTTATTGATGTCAGGCTATCTCGCCCCAGTATATTAAAGAGGAGGCTTTATAAGTATGTGCATTTTGTTTGCAAATGAAAGGAAAGAAGAAGGGTCGATTTCAATTACGATGGCCCAGCCACCACTGTCCACATATCATCAATATGTGCTGCTGGACAAAAACACTTGGTTGAGCACACACGACGACGGTCCAGTCCAGCATTACAAACAAATTACAGTCGCATTCAGTTGACAAATTACCCATCTCCCTGATATCTAATACAACTCTCGTGGAATAATACGTTTCATAAGGTGCAAATATAGGGAAACGGTGGGGGTTGCAGACAAATGTATAAAGTTTTAATATGCTCATCATCATCCATGCATTTACATGAATATTTGGCTGTGTAGTAGTAGCTATCAAAGAACTTGCCAAGATTCTTGATTGTAGAGAAATATGAGGCTCTCCCAGACAGCTGAATATCATTATCATTTCTCAATACAGAAAATAGAGAAAGAAACTTTCTTCTTTGTCATTTCTGATATTAACATTATACTTTACTTATTTGTTGCCAAAAGTAGAGTATGGCTAGGCCACTTCAAACTTCACATACAACACATTGATGGTCTTCTTAGAGAAGGAACAAAAGAAAATTTGTTATTATAAGCCACGAAGCCAAAAAGTGACCGAAACTTATAGTTTCGTATGACAAACTCAAGAGAAAATTGTAATAAATATCTTCCTCCCATTTGTTCAAGAAAAGTAGTGTCTTTTTTCCCTTGGTTGCTATCAATTCCAACAAAACTTTGGTTGACTTGACCTTATACCTGCGCGGTTTTGACAATGGAGCTTAGCGTTTCAAGTTATGTGCTGTGTTGTCCCCCTGTCCTACCTACTTTACATGCATTCTTGTGATTTATTCACCTATTTCAGAAATCCCTATTGTTGTGTTTTGTGTGGGTATATTTCATGAATGGAAGAATGGTGGGAGAAGAGAGCACAAACAAGAGGACATGATCATATATGTTCACAATCCAATCTAACCATATATGAAATGAAATATGAAATGTACATTCTCCATATAAGAACTGATATAACATCTTATACAGTGTTTATCTTTTGTCACCTCATGTCAACAAATGCATCACTTGTAAGGTTGTATTTCATATAAAAATCATCATTCGAAACGATTCATCAAATGATACACTTTTCAACAATTCCTTGTGGGGTTGATGAATACCGAAAAAGTGATGTGGAAATAGGGTCAGTGTGAAATAAGGTTTCCACTTCCACCTATTATTATTGACTGACGGCAATAATTCAATTTGAATGATGCGATAAAGGACGTGGTCAAGTCTCATTTCTAGTATAAGATATTGCCATCCATTTATCTCTTGGTTTTGCCCATTCATACCTAAGTGAATAATATTCTTCTCCGCTCAAAATGTGTCTTGGAACATGCACGACAATGAAAACAATCCAATTTCATTCAGCTCAACTTAAGATTAGAAGCACACGAGCAGAGTACAATCAAACTAACCCTTTCTCAATGATCACTGCGTTGGTTTATGAATGGCCACTGGTCTTGGTCTTTTACTCTTATACTCGGTTTTCAAAGAACATATATAGTATTGGATTGGCTCAGAAAAATCGTGAATGAATGAACTTTTGTGGTCAACGATTGCCACTACTCTTCACTTCATTGATTAACAAGGAAGGACACATGTAATCCTATGGCTTTTCTCGTGTCATCCCATAAAAGCCGAAAAGCTTAATCTTATTTTGGTACCTTTGCCTCTCTTGTAATTATATGAGATGCCTGTTTTACTCGTTGATTGTGTGTGTACATATAGATCTTAACTTGTCCACAAAATTCCAGAGTAACTCATGCGTACATCCTACAGAAAGATTATGTATCTGTCAAACAATAATATCCCAGTTTGAATCCTTTTACTACGCCGAAAAGGTGATTGTGCGTATCGGAAGTTAAAAAAGGGATGTGATTCAATTTTCTGTGCCAATGACTTACTTTTAGTGTCAAAACGGAGAAAGCGTACATGCTAAAATTAACTATTTGCAACTTTTTAGTTGTTTTTTTTGCACATATTACGATGAATGTGAACTTACTTCGGGAAGTTTTTTCTCAGGAAGCCATAAAAAACTATGAAACCTGTGTGTATAGTATTTAGCTTCACTTAAGAAACTTTTTTCTGCTAGGCTGATTGCTGTGTATTCTTATTATATCAAGCTGGGTTCCTTACTTGCAAGTTTTTTTTCTCTTGCTCACGTCACAGCAATATGTACGTGCTAAAAAGACCCTATCGAATTATTATGAAAAACCATTCTCTCTCCTGCACTAATTAAGACTTCCCTCTTTGGTAAAAAAAGAAACAAGTTCTATTGGTGATTATAACAATAGTGTATATGTGTATGCTCTACAAATTACGAATGCTGTTTACATTATTTGCATTCTTTTGTTTACACCATTCTTGTAAACTCAATTAGGAAATGATTGGAATACGACGCGATCTAAAATATAGAAAACAGGATTCACGGATTCATGTTGCATAAATAATAAGTAAAAACTTTGCTAAATGCTCATAGCCTATAATAAATAAATTTAATATTTTAAATTTAAACTACTTTCGTTTAAATGAAAATAAGTGTATTATTAAATTACTTATTACGCGCCTAAAAATTACTTTTTTACGCGGAAAGGTGAAGAAACTATAGTTAATTGATAAGAAATGAGTGTAAATTGTCGGCAACTGATAAGTTTGCTAAAAATTGATAAGAAAGGTATGCAATTTCTTGTACAAGTCTGATTACGTAACTCGGAATTTCCCGATGCATTATTAGCTGACGTTACAACAGGACATAGATCACACCACCTCCTTCAAATGTAAATTGATATTTATGGAAACGCATTTACTAACGTTACTGCTGCAGGACGAGATCACACCACCTTCAAGTGTAAAAGTACTTGAAGTTGAAATAGAATGCGGCACGTACTCCCCTAGCTAACGTGTCAAACATAAATATTATGCGAATTATAGATTGTAGTTGAGAGGTGGCTTACCTTGATGATTAACTTTTCTGGCCACTGGCTTGCACCGCATGATTATCGGATGAGTCAACGTTAAGTAGAGTGTAGGCACTAGTCCATACGAAGGGTCCTTTTGGGCTAATGTAGATTGCCAGAGAAAGTCTTTTCACAGTAATAGTTTCAATAAGATAATAACTTTTCAACTGTCTATGAAAATCTAACATAGGTCAACAGTAACAACACTGAAAATTCTTCAATTCGAATTGATGCGTCTTACATTGCTCCAAGTCAAGTACACTACGAAACAACTCTGTTTATGAGTCAAGAACTGTTCGACTGTTTTGGACAAGTTTCGTTTTGCACTGCTACTGCTTCACAAAGCAAAAAAGTCAGCTATAACTTGACTTTTTAACAGTTTCGCAACGTTAATGGCAGTTAAATTAAAATTCTGCGGGAAAGTTTTCTTTGAAACGTTTGTTTTATTTAAATATTCATTTGCTTATTTAGCTGTGATTCACTTTTCTTCTATTAATTTTTATTTATTTTTTTGCAAACTGGTCAATTAAATTAATGAAGGGATGAAGATTGCATTGGTTAATGTCTACTCGCCCATGTAAGTAAACAATAGGATGGGATAAATATTATGTTGATAATATTTTGGGGGAATGAGAGGCTTTGTGGTATGATATGGTGCGCTTCGACTACTGATTGCTTGCTCTTAGATGAGTGCGTGAGAGTGAATGAGGAACAGTGCTGAGATTCATCGGCACATTACATGCAGATATTCTCCATGCATATCCACATGATATGATAGGGACAGTGGGAGAAGGGAATGGTAATATGTTGAGTAAGAGACATACGGAAAGAGCAAGTAGTAAACAGAAGTAGTCAGGACAAACGACCAAGTTCACAGTTTCTCAAACACAATGGTTATTCACTTTTATCGCTGGCAAAAGCTCACTCGCACCCTATATACTACTACTACTACTGTGTCGTCGTAATAAAATGTTTTGGGTTGCTCTTGTTTAATATAACCCCAGAGTTTTCTACGGCAAACGACGATGATTGGAACCATATGGATCTAGCATGTTACACAACGAATAGATATTATAGTGGATGGATAAAAGGCCATATAGATATATAACTTGTTTGTTTAAGTACACGAGCCTTTCCAGTAGTCTGAGCTGAGTTTAAGCTTATAGATTCTTTCTGTATCAGTTCAGTTTTTGGTTGTATTGAATATCAGCATGCAATTGCTTTTACGGTATATTATTGCCATTGCTGATGTCTTGTCTGTAGCAGCAAGCAAAGCATTCCAAAATCCAAATCCAATGTTATATATACCATTTTTGGGTGGTATATGGTATGCCAAGTGTACGCTCAATCTTATTCACGTCTCTCTATCTCTTTCGAGATTACACGGTAAACGAGACACACAGCTAGAGAGGAGAGCTTTTTGGGTAGAAACTCTGATATATAACAATTCGTTTTTGGGGGATAACGAGCATTCATTCATGGAAAGGCATTCTCACTTGGGTCGATGATGTTGTTATGTATCTAAATGCATGGGTATCTATCTCTCCCTCGTATCTTTACAATAATTCTATATATGTATCTCTGCATGTTTTGCTTCCTGGATAACCATCCGTAAGAAGACGAGACGAGGAGAAGAGCTGAGAGTGAAGAAGATTGTTAAAAGCAAAGGATGGGGCGCAGTTCCCGCAGAATGGACATTGGGATTGGGGATGACTCTGGGATGGGACCCGCCTTCTTCCCCTCCTCATCACCAATCCCTATCCTATCTGTCCAATCCATATATCTGTCCAAATATTATATTTTCTCTATCTCTTCCACGACGTCTTCGTTCTCGTCTTCTCTCTTTCTTTTCTTTCCGTTTTACCCTAAACTGGTGTGTGTGTTCTCGTTCTCTCTCTCTCTCTCTCTTTCGCTCTCTACAATATACAGGGAGAGAGATCTTTTGCCCTTTTCTTCTCAACTTTCTTCTTTACCAAGCAACTTTGTTACTCGACAAAGTTACTAGGCATTATCATTCTTTCTCTTCTCGCTCCTCTGTATTTCCAGAGCTTCAATATTTTTTCTTCCTTTTTTTCCTTCTTCTTTACACGAGGCACCCTACCAACTCCGTGGATCGAACAAAAGGCTCCTCTTCGATGTGACAGACAAACTTCCTTTTATTCAATATCTCCCACTTAGTCTCCCTAATGTTGTACTTGAGTTTAATAGACATGTCCCACCATTACTGTAAAATACGCTGTGTGCTACGCTACAGCCCCAGCACCGTCAACCGTTCTACTGAAACTCTCACAGCGTGCTGATAATAATAGTCAGTAGTCTTTTTAGCTACCGTAGGAGATCAACATAACCATAACATTGTTAGGAATGTAAAGTGTGGAAAGCACTCACTGAGTATAATATATCGTAGATAGATATACATACATAAACTACCAGCAAGAAAAATGATTCTTCCTGAGGAGAAAGGGATTGCTCACGATCCTGATGGGAAAAAGAGAAAGTTATCTGAAAGACTTTTTAGTTGGAAAGCTTCATGTCAGTTGAAAATCTGGTGGAAGATATATATTCTCCCAGAATCCTTTTATGAACGTACCAACTCGTCGTACAAGAGAAAACTTTTTGATACTTTTTTTTCTTTCTTCTACACTCTCCACATCCACACTCCTTTACAAACTTTGAGATGAAATTGGAGTTTATGTATTCTGCGAGTCCAAGGGAAAAAGATATCAGCAGATAGCACGAGCACCCACTTGAATTCATCTGCTTTTTTTGCTATAGCACAAATATATATATGGATAAAACTATAAAGCTGTGTGCTGGTATGATTGCCTGCTGGGAGACTCGTTGCTTGGCGGAACAAGGAGGGATAATCTACCAGCTCCGTGATACTTCCTTTAGGCTATTGAGTAAAATTATGGATATTTTCCATCATCACCAGAGTGAATGAAGAGAATACGTCTTGCTTCTTGCATTATGTGCTTTAGGGAGGCAGCGAGCAGGTTATGTCATTTTATTATTTCCTGAAACCCAACGAGAAAGAAACTTTCTTTTGCTTTCTTTCTTCGTCCTCAAGCAAAGTGAAACTGAGACGGGTGTTTGAAGGCTAAGGGAAAAGTTCTGTTACCAATGTGGAATAACGTCAATAACGATTCCTTGCGTCTTCTTGCCGGTTATAGTTAGTATGAAGTGGTAGGGAGCACTTGGCTTTACTTAGTGAAGAAAAGCACAATCATTTCATTTGGCCTGCTTCCTTACAACCAAATTTAAGAGCTGGTTTGTATATAGATCCTTGCATTGTGTACTTAACAAAGTGCATTGTGTATGTACTGTAACAAAAAACAAAAGGAATTCAATGAAATATATAAATTATAAACTAAAATTCTCGAAAATAGTAACCGAATAAATTAGTGAGGATTTATTATTGAAAAATTATTTTATTTTGAACGTTAACACTGCATGGTACCTACATTTCAGCGAAATAATAAAGAAATACGAAATAAGTAAAGTTTAGTTTTTCGTAGTGCGAAAAGTAATTGCAATTTACAATGGATATTGTGTGTACGTATGAATTCAACGGGTGCATAAGAAAGCATATAAATATATATCATGATAAAAGTCTTTCTTATATATCCTTTTATAATCCAACTTGCTCGGTCGAAAAAGAACCACATGATGAAAGTTTGGTTTGGAATATGATCATAAATTTATATATGATTTTAAGCTATAAATACCATTGGTTTTGTCATATTAGCATGTAAAACAAGTCCAATTTCTGGTTGGACAGAGGTATTGTACAATTATTGTATTTGTCTACAACACACATATACGTACATGCATAGTAAAGTACAAAACGAGGACAACGAACGACCCACGCCAAGCACAATACTAGGTTTCATACCTTCTTTCCCCCTCATTCAGAAAGTAATTTAGAGGAAGCCGAACACGTAAAATCTAGATTCTCCCACTCATTTCCCACACCCTCGTTGCAAAGTGTCAGAGAATTCAAAAAGGAAAGAGTAATGGAGGATGAACTGCATGTGCTGCACATTTACTTTCTGCATCCAAAATTGAAATCGTTCTTTCCTTCTAATCCAGATCAATAATGCCGAGGAAAAACAGTGTAGATTTTTTTTACTTTGATCTTCTAACCGATCAGTGTAAATTTCTCGCGCAAGCAAGGATTCAGAAGCTAGGCCTTAGTCTGCTGCATCGCATTCATGTCATTTACATGCTTACATAGATTTTCAAACTTCCGTTTTATATCAAACTGTTGTTCCAATAATGATTTTACGCGTTCCTAATGTCACCAGATGCATGAAATGTTGGTAAGGACCACAAAGTGTTTTTGGTATCACATAACTAATCGATAAATTCCGTAACAATGATAAGTAATATTTTGCTGAAGACAATACATATATTCAAGGTCATTTATTAATTGGGGGAACAAGTACTTCGAGTACATAAAAACGAAGCTGCTCCTGATATAACATGGCTTCATTTTATAAATCCGAGCTTTGAATTTATATTGTGACGCTCCTTGTTGTGTTCCTAACATTGTTTAGATACAGTCAGTGATGGATAACAACGCAACGGTGCACACACAGACAAATTAAAGCATGAAATTTTGATGATTCAACTTGCCCCCTTTCACCATCTGCATCTCTCTAAATTTTTGTCAATTGATTTTTCATATCAAAAGATTAAACTTCTGCAACGTTGTGTTAGTAGTATCATACGGTTCTGGCTTATTTCATTCAGTTGGAGTAAAGTCTCTAAGAGTTTATAGCTTTTGAATGTGTCACAATCATTTATCAAAATTACTTTATTTTTCCTACCCGTTAAATCGTGATGAAAAATATCAAATTTCAATTTTACTGAATTGGAATCATTATAATTGATATCTATTGATTTTGATTCCTCAACTATTCAGGCAATGGACTTTATGCAAATTGAATCCAATCTCAAAAAGATTCGTAATAATATCTTGCAACAATAAAAAAGTTTTATTAGTAATACTTGGTCTCGTGGATTTTCTTAACGCTATTAGTGATGATGCCCTTTTTCCTACCAGGCATCATAAACCATGCCTTTGCAAGAATTTGGAAGAAGCTTTGTGAACAAGCATTTTCATGTACGCACACAAGTTGCTGATGCATAAGACTGAGGTACGTAAGGTGGATTCATACGTAACATGTTTATAAGTGAGGTGCTTACAAGGGAAGTCAAATATGCACAATTTGTGTAAGTAACAGACTTTTTTGACACAAAGTATATTGTATTAAAGTCTTTTGTTCTGGGTTTGGTTTGCTACTGCACCAAATTATTGGCTCATTGATATTATTGTATATTTACTCATGGATGTGGGTCAGTTATTCGTGAAAAGCTTTTAGAACTGTTATTTTCTCACGAAATCAAACAATCACACGAAAGCGCAACAACTACTAGATCGACATTTTTTTTCCTAGAAAGATCGCAGGTAACATAAACTGCGATACATATGTACATGTTGAAGCTGGTAAGAGCATCTTTACAAATCTCGCCGTCAAAATTAATATGAACATGTTCGACATATCTGCTTAACTTCTGTATGCCATTGATTTCTGAGCGGAACCACTTATACGGGGAAATATACATAAGTGCTCTTTAATATTCTCATTCCCCTCTTATATTAAATCATTTCGATTGCCTTTCAACTTTGTTATCGTGGCTGATCGGCAACCAGACCATAACGAATGAATGCAAGACACAAGTTGAACACCTTTGTGTAATATGCAGATGATCGGGTTATCCTTTTTTGTCCTGATCAAAATTTATGCCGGTATTCTTCCCCTGATTGAAAATATTAAAATATCAATCGAAGGTAACGTTTTAATAAAGCAGTAAGAGTGTATATACATAGTAGTGCCTTCATCGAATGACATGCATATATGTTCGATTATCTTTCACACGTCGTATAGATTTTATGCAAATGGTACTCCAATAATGCAAATCAAATATCATGTGTGGGATGTTAGAGTATAGCCGTGTGAATGGTTACACCTTTCTCAGCAATACTTGAATAAAATCGGCTATTAACAAACACGATTATTACAAATGCATCTGATCAATTAAAGTAGGGGTAGATTGTAATGAAATCCAGCAGTGCCAAAAGGATCTTCATAGATCAGTTTCGTTATTTTTTGTATGCAATTTGCATATACATGTATTTGTGCGTACCAATAAAAGAATGAATTTGTTACCAGAAATATGAGAACAAGATAAGAAAACTTTGCCATCTGCATTTCTAATTGCAATCAACTATTGACTCTTCTGATCGAAAATTCTACATTTCTTATTGTATCTCGTACATACATTTTATATTATTCTTGTTATGTTCTTTGAAGGGTTTCCAATGTCAGTTTGTCAATGTATGTATGTTTGTATCTCATATGTACCATAATTTTTAAAGAAACGTGTTGCGTCAATTTTTTTTAAAGAAAAAAATTAAATTGGGAAAATTGTGTTATACTGATTGACATCTATACGTGTTTTTTGTTCTTACATTTATCATGTGTGTATAGTATATCCGAATCAAAGTAAAATTATGGAATCGTTTGTGGTTTGATTCAAGAATTGAGAACTGCATCTGATTTTCTTTGTTACTTTTTATGTTAGAATTCCTGATTGTGAAGCAAAACCAAACTTATGCATGTATAGTGGCTACCATTCTAAAGCTCAGAAATATATTTTTAAGACAATGATCCGTCATCATCATACAACCTTATATTCATTTCAGTTAGTTTGTAGAACCAGTAGTTGAAACAGACAGAAAAAAGGCTGGGGCTGTTTGCAGAGAATGAAGAAGCTTTTTTGACTGATATTTTCCATATTCACTGTTGCATATCTCAGCATTCGTAACGCTACTTCCAGTTCCAAGCTCTGGGCTGTGTACATGAAACATGACTCCGTCTCTCCTGTTTTCTAACTTACAATGGCGGCTCCATTGACTGCTGCGATACGTGAAGTAGGCCAGTGGTTATTCTTGCCTAAATTTAATAAAAAGTCAACTATGATTGAAAGGTGATTTGTACTCATCATCTTGACAGGTAGCACTGAAAGCATCTCCTTTTCAGGCGCACAAAAATGTATATGGGTGATGGTCGTGGTCATTTTTGGAAACGCAGTCTTATATTCAAAAAAAAGTTGTCTACCTTTATAGATTTGTGCAAGTAAGCATTCTGTGTAAGTTTAAATTTAATTCCGAGAATTTGCTCTTTTGAGTCTGAAAATACAAAATTTTACCAAAAAAACACCAAAGAAGCTGGCCGTAAGTTCCGTGTTGTTGAGTTCTGTTCTCATCCGAAGCTGTAAATTTGAATTATATTTCTCTTCTTCCTCGGTAAAAATCAAAGTCTACTGGATACGTTTCGTAAAATTCAACCTTAGGTATCATATACATCATGTACTTATACCTAATATAGAAATAAGGATGAATTGAGACGTGAAATTTGAGTACACAAATATCATGAAACATGGAAGGATGGAGTAGGCAAACTTGATATTACGTTTGAGTTTTTCCTTTTCATTTCCATCCTCATTTCGATTGAGAAGCTACTTTAGATGTAAAAATGGTTTGAAGAAGAGAGAGAGAGCGAGTAAAGGCTCGAATAATATTTTTTTAGGTTGCCGATGTACATAATATTTGATGTTCTTGAGCTTCTGTTCCATCCTTCATGGGTTTGTCCTATCTCATCTCTGTGAGTTTGAGCTCGCATGTAGTTGAAAAAAGACTGAAAGAGAGAGAGAGAAAAAAAAGTGAGACTGTGAGAGCTACAACTTGACTCTTTCGGTCGGTTTAACTTTGCTTTAGCTTTGGTCTAGGGCCTTTCGTTTCGGTTGACTGGGGAGTTGAGAGATCTTCTTGTGTTATGTAATATCATATTGGATGTGTAATGTGAAAGTAATATCTTTTTTCGTTCTTCTCAATGTCGACTCAAATGATATGATATTATATGTGATATGAACGAAGCAGGGGAACTTTTAATAAAGCATAATACGTAACTCAGTACAGAAGAGAGAGGTAAACGGTTGGATTAACTTGATTTTCTGGTAAATTGGCTCTTGCCATAAAAACCACAAGAGCAATTTGAGACGAAGGGACGGAATCTCCATTGTTTTTTATGAACCATTTGCCTCTTCACAATATTGATTTTTTCATCTTTCTCTTTACTAAAATAATATATAAAAATACATCTGGAAAAAATCATCGTAGCTTCACTTACTTTGGCTTTGACTTGAACATACGTCGCATGAGAACGCTATATTTCTCTCTCTCTCCACAATTTTCTTTTAATATCATGTCAATTTTTCTACTGGACAGTAAGAAAAAATTGCCTGTGGATGTTGCTTCTGATCGCATTAGATAACATGTAGCATACTTTTTGTGGAGAATTTTTCCCCTACTGGAAAATGTGGCTCGGGTGCATAAGATGTGACTGTTTTCGGATGACTGGCCGAGTGCCCACTACAGGCATTTAGATCAAGTTCTTGACTACTCAGCTGGAACATGAAAAGCTTAGCAGCATTCGTTGACAGAGAAAGCAAAAGAAAGCTCGGGACAGGGCTTTATGGATCAGAAGATTTTGTAGGATACAAGATTTCAATATGCTGGAAAAAATAAGCGACCAATGTTAACTGCATGAAAAAAAACTAGAAAAAATACAGGGCTAAGACTTATACACAGGGGTGTCCTATGGAGGGACAGATGACGCAAAATCAAGATAGCTTATAAAATTTTAGAATTATACAGAGTATAATGCCCGTATATGCCAAGCTATTAAACGCTCTGTGGAAGGAGGACATGGGACGTCATTGGGTTTCGGCTGTAAGGAAGGGAGGGATGTGCATATCATACAATAGATATGATAGTAAGTCGCATCAGCGCATCCTTTTCTTATTTCGTAGGCGGAGGGGATGAGCTTATTTCCATGTGCAGGCCGACCCTACTTCCTACTCAAGAAGAACGTGCAATGCTGTTTGGTGTGCTCATGAGCTGCATTGCATTCAAGCTGTTGTTTTACCTGATTCCTTGCAAAATTTGTTGTTAAATTATATTTAAATCGAAAAGTATATTTTTCGGACTGATATGAAAGTGACGAAGTATGAATAAGTATTATGGTACAATTGTAAATTTGATAATCTAGGATTCTAGGAACCAGTTTGAATATGCCAATGCCCAATGCAAAGTAAGTTACTACATGTCTATAATATTTTAGAGTAACATGTATCTACTATATTTGATGATTCATGAATGCATACATCAGCAATCCCCTTTAAATTATATGCATAATGTGGCCCCTGGAAATATCCGAAGAAAATAATAATTTTTTTGTAAATGGCAAAATGCATTAAATTGTCTGACCACCTATTTTTATATGAAACGCAAAGTTGAATTTTCAATTCTATGATGTGTAAATGGGCTTTGAACAATATACATCTAAATTGAACTGACAAAAAAAGAGCTCACATTTCAAAGTTGACTTCAGACTTCAATCAAACTTGGATTGTAGTCCGATTTAATGTTGATAGAAAGTAAGTATATCTGCAATACTCGGATTTGCATGCATCAGCAGCAGACAGACAAACCTCGCAAACCAATATATTACTACGAAAGCACTTCCGCTCCGTAATAAGCGGGTAGTGAAACTGATTGTCATACTGTAAGTAAATGACAAACGGATGTCGTTTCGTACGACTTCCTTGTGCGAAAGTCATTATAAAAAGATTGATTACGACCTGATTTTATCTTTATGAAATTGGTGCAACGTACGTGAAGCAGATTACACAGAGAACGAATACGTAAGACTAAGACCATGTAGTTTAGTTGCTCACCGATGAAGTGTGCAGTGTTTAAAAGACATCGAATATGAATCAAATATATGAAATGCATTGTATTCTAGGAGATTGGTGAAACATTATAGTAAATCATATTTCGTGGCATAAGCTATTCGGAGTCTACAGCGATTCCTTTTCCGTTCCAAATATTTGGAATCAACCATATATGTATGGCTCGGTCAGTTCACTTCACAAGGCACACACACCTTTTGACTTTCAGAAGACAAACCATGATTAGAGACAACGAAAGTCAGCTACCTACAACCTAATTCACTATATACTTTCATGGTTTAATTTATACTTCGAAACGGGTTCTAGTTATACCCTTCCGTATGTATGCATGTATACTTGCCTATTTTGTGTGTATAAAAATATTGCTTGTACTGAACTACAGGAAACAAGTGAAATATCCTACATATGGTAAACGAGGTGATATGAAACTGTGACTTTCTACTTTCAAAGTACTTTTTACTACGAAGTATTCAAGTGTTCAGATGTCCGATAAAGGCAATAAGCTTGCGAAATCAGCATATGATGTGAATTTTCTTTAAATTACTTTTAGCAACATATGCGTAATTAATGTATTATTTAAATCAGATTGTAATTCTGTTTTATAAAGTGCATTTTATTCATTTATTTGCATAATCATATTAAAAACTTACTGCAAAGTTAATGCACCAAGGTTTTGATAAATATTTTATTATTTTAGAGATGAAAAGCAACACAGTTTATATTTTTTTAATGTGTTGTAACAACGGAATCAAAAGTATATCATTGCTTAGTCTATCGGTTTATCATATATCACATATCATTGAGTAACGATGCGAGTGAGATATCCAGTTGACTGTGGTGGATGTGCGTTTCATCATCATAATATCAGGAATATCAGCATCCAACTTGATCGCGGATAGCATCGCATCGTGTCCCTCGTCTCAGACGAAGCCTTGGAAATCGATCCAAATCTCGGAATTTGTAGGATCCCTACTGTCACAGCAAAAGGTTTGCTTAATTAATATTTCGTCATTGTCAACGGAGTCTATTCTGCTTCTGTCATATCATCCATTTCGGAGCACAAAATTTTCCTGAACTTACATATACTATGCGAGAAATACGAATAAACGCATGCATGTTAATCCATTCCAAGCTTCACTTAAATAAGCATACTAGTACATTTTATTCTATTGCCATGCCGTATAATGCTCGTCAGTGTAATACTGAGTTAGTTTTTCGAGATAGACAAGCACCTCCGAATTAACTCTTTTCATTTAAAGATAAGGGGAAAGTTTTATGGGAGCAGCATGGTCAAATATACATGTTTTGCCACAAAGACTTCATGACGTGTGTCAAGAGCGTGTGTGTGCGGGTATGAATATGCAATGTGCAGGTAGGTGGGTATCTCGTATCATTTCATGATTCCTTTCCCAAGACATGAAGTCGAAGGAGAGGAAGTTAATTTCATTTTGAAGTAAATGGATGTAGGATTGTCTACGGGTGGATAAGCAAAATAGATTACAATGTGTGCATATTACACGACGATGCTTTCCCCTTTTAACCCCTCCCGACACAGCGGTCTATTGAAAGCAGATAAAAGCAACTGCTTAATGAGGGAAGCAATGTGATTTATAGGTGAGCACTTGATGAGAAGATGTCGTGATTGTGTACACAATAAAGGCGAGTAGAGGTTAGGCGATAAAAATTCGGTCACGCAGAACCAAACCATACATAATATCCAAAAAAAAATCCTCTTTCTTTCCTTTCTCCCATTTGGAATATATATAGTTTTTGTATACACATGAAAGTATATATAGCGTCTTGCTTTTTAGGATTTCAGGATAGAAAACGGTAGTTACATATTATTACTCTGCCCCCTTCATGATATATAACCAACGTAATATTGCAACTAACACAATACGTCGTAATATATAACATACCTATTGTCCGGCCCCGTTAATAAAGGGAAGCGCAGAAGAAAAGCTCGTTCTCTTCCGAAATATGACTTTTATTCACAGTGGAATACCGGGAAATGAAGAGCCCGAGCTCATTGCTTCAAGTCATAAAGGGAACTGATTTATCTTCAGGATAAGAAACGTTGGCACGCAAAAATTTTTGGCCATGTTCTCGTTCTAAATAGCTTGAATACTACTTTCATAATAATAGAATACAACAACGAAACGGTTCCTCTTTCACTTTCTCTCAACTTGTATTTTCCTTTTGAAATACATACACATCGTCTTCGTTAACTTTACAAACAGAGACGTGGTGGTGGTATCGTGAAATGATATAATGGTACTCCTCTCACAGACGTAATCGTTCTACAAGCTCCTCTGGGATTCGGGTATTTAGGTGGAAAAATCATATTACATGGTGCTTGTACATTTTAACAGTAATGTAATATGTGAATATAGATCAATGCAGAGAAAACAAAGAGAGAGAGAGAGAGAGAGAGAGAGCTCCTTCCCCCTTTTACTTTAGCTGCTATTGCTATTATATACATTTTCAGTGGATGACTTTCACACATGCAATGAGCCCATTTGCCCATGACGATTATGACAAATGCCCATCGCTTCTTATCAACCGTCCATGGCTTCCGGTCTCATCGAGAGTTCTTAATATTACGCAAAAGTATTATAGAGTCAAGTGAAGTCAGTGGTCTGTTAAGACTACATGGTATTTGTGGCTACGTGGGCTACACACCAACCAAAAACTCACCTACTACTACTACTCCCAAAAAACTAACCTGTCATGGGAAGGGCATTATTATGTATTCCTTTTTCTTCATATATAATTCCGGGGGTATTCTAATCCATCCATCCATTTCACTCCTACTGCCCCGTCTTAATGTTCACTCTTTTATTTAATACTCATGTTCCATCCACAGTTGAAAGTATGTACATTCCTTCAAGTCATTGTGCTCCACTTAAAGTAGTTGCCACTTTCATTTATTTCGGTTGCGCTACTTACTTTTTCCTTAACGATTTCGTGCAATCTCACAAAACCAAACTGAAATTCGCAAGACGGATGTACTTGCTGGGTTGAATTGTAAACAGTGTTAGAGGTAACGTAACATAATATTAGGGAATAGATGGATGATGGCATATAGCAGATGGATGGAGAGGATTTTCATAAAAGCCAATTTATCCCTTCAAGCAAACACAACACCATTACACAACTAGGACTTAATGACCAGGTAGGAAAAAAGACTTCCACTGAAATAGAAGCATGCATGTCTTGACGAAGTTATGTGATATTAGGTCACAACTTAAGCAGGTAGTTAGTTTTAAATACCATTCCCCCAACCAACTGTAAATTAGATACTTATCTGTACATATCTCCAACTATTTTCTTCAAACCTTTAGTCCTTTTCCTTCTATGCTACATTTTATATTACATACATATTATGTATGAAATGAACATGTGTATCTCCGTGTCCATAATCCTGATAACTTGTCAACTGGCTTAAATGTAAAAGCTTCTCTCTCTCTCTTTCTTCTGCTTTTACATTTATTTGGCTGAGGGCAAAAACTCATTTGGTCTTCTCGTCTCTTTAACTTTCCGAGAAGTGAAAGCTTTTTTTTTTGACAATCTCTAACAGTGGACAACAACTCAGCTACCTTAGTTTTAGTTGTGTGATTCATGATAAAAACCTTCTGAGAACAGGCTCTGCATGCTTTCCGTTTTTGACATTACGACTATCGTCTCATCTCAGGGTATCGGGTGCTGCTGAGGTATCAAACAAAAGTTGTTAATGACTAAAGGTTAAAAATGTATGAATAATGAAATTTAACCATTCAATGATGCCAACAAAATGGAACAACGATTCCTTGAAAAATCTCTACTCTTTGAGTTTGAATGATTTTATCAGTGATGTCCAATGCAAGTAAGTATAGTTACTGATACTTCTTTCAGTATTTGGTTTGGAGGAATGAAAAGAGTAACTGATACGGTTTTGGTTTTGAAACTCAAGAAATACTGAAGAAGAATGAAAATTCTTTACTACTGTTGATATGTGAAATATGTATAAAAACTAAATTGTGTCGTATGCATAAAATGGAAATATATACCTAAAATTGAAAATCCTAAGAATCTCTGAGAAGTCCAGTATGAAATAGGAAAATGTGAAGGGGCATAGTAAAACGCTAACCATCCAACAAATCCTTTGTACCTGCCATCTACCCAATATCCGCCTAAATTTTCTTCTGTACAAAAATATATTAATATGCTTATGTCCTTACATTTTATACGTTAAATCTCACTGTTTGTTTGTGTAAGCGTATACCTTATTTTTGTGTCTTGTGTGTATTGCGGTGCTTTGGTTTTGGTATTGTGCATTTCTGCTCATACGTAATGCATCCAAGATCCAAGTTGAGCAACTACTACAAACAAAACTTTAGCGAGTAGTAGTAAACAGATGATGAGGCTGCTCGTGAACTTGACTCTTGTTTGTAACGTGCATTTATATTTACGGTATTGCAACGCATTTAGTATTATTGTTGATTAATGTTAGTTAAACTTTAAGCCTGTGAAACTGACTGTCGCAACACGTGAAAGTGTTTTTACCACTTTAAACAAGTATTTTTTTTATACCAAATTGTACTACTTTTTGCTGGAAGGAAGGCCTTTAAAACTGGATTAAATAGTTGGTAGGTAAGTAATCAAAGTGGATATTTAATGGAAATACTGTTTACTGGAACATTTTACATTGATTATCTTACAATTTAAATTTAACTTTAAACGTATTTTACTTTGCTTTGCAGTAAAATGTACAATGGCATCGGTCTGCAAACTCCTCGTGGAAGTGGCACTAATGGATACGTCACTAGGAATTTGTCAGCAGTGAGGAAGACAAAAGAGAAGGTTCCTGAGTATAAAACCAAAGAGGATGCAGCGGTTCGCCCCTATGACCATGAACTAATTGAACATGAGCGTCGCCGACAGGCAGAGGTAATTGAATTGGTTTAGTTAAAAGGAGGAATATTATAGCTCATCATTCATTTGCCGGTCACCGGTGTCAGTAAAACATTCATATTATATTTAATTATCTTGTATTTGCGTTTTAGGTACGATGTATGGAGCTCAGGGACTTGCTGGAAGAAGAAAATCAACCTGAAGAAGAGATTGACGAAAAGGTAAACGCTTTCAGAGCCAAGCTGTTGGCAGAGAAGAAATTATCAGTTGCGAAGGATGCCTCTGGGAGAGCTATGTAAGTTTAAAGATGCATGGTTGCAATGATATAATACGTTAAAATTTAGTAACAACATATTATCGCGTCGAAAGGTGAAACATATTCGAGTTGCATTGCATTATTTGCATTTATTACTTCAAACTTGAGGACGGAAACGGAGGTAAAGTATCAATTTATAAAATAGTATATAAATGTTTATCTACTCTTTCGTAACTTTTGACTTTCATGTTCATGTGTAGTATTTGTTATGAATGACATTATTAGCACCAGCATTTCAATTCCTATCTCCTTAATGATTTTGTGAGTAAGTTTGCTTTCAGAGTTTTGTCACGAATTTTTATCCCAGTTTCGATTATTTACAACTGAATATTTATGTAATAATAATAGGTCATCTTTATAACAACTGGTTAATTTTAAAACTTGATATAAGCAAATGAATTCTATCATAGCAGGCAGATGCGTTCTATTGGGCGTTTTTTTAGTTGTTCTTCCATTAGTTATAGTTATCTTAGCGCATTGTTATGTACTGCATGGGTGTAATTGTCGATGAATTTTAACAAAATCCCGTCATTCCCATCTACAATCAAATGCATTTGAAATTCGTTAGAGGTCTAAATTCTACTTCAAGCTATTATGCTAGTACCATGTTAAAGTTATATCTAATGAGGAACCAGTCTTTTTTTATTTAACTGGGCATCTCAAGTAAACTATCTGATTATAAGGGTGAGTCATGTCAATGTCAAAATTCTGAGTGCTACTATAAACTTGTGGATTTAAAAAAAATCCGAAATGTTTAGTATAAATTTTATCTATTTGTTAAAATTGAGGAAGCATGTTATATATTAACCATTTATACATGTATAGTTTTGCTTACATCATAACATGCATCGTATAGTAATAGAGGGAGAGGCTTAAAATTATGCATAATTCTCGCTATTTCATCCACTTTTCGCATAATCCCGAATCCCTTTTGTTGTATCCGAATAAGTATTGATCCGTTGGCAAGCTCAAATGTTGGAAGACAGGGAAAACTTTACAACTATTTCATGTTCAGTGCGTCGTTGGTTGCTCAGTGGGGTGGGTAAGTGTAAAAGTATGGGATAGTAGCGGTAGCATTATTCCTTTCCTTGTAGTAGTGCAGCTCTGGAAAAGTTCTCTGCTGCTGCTGCTGGATGCTGCCACAGATCTGCGGATTCTGATTCCGTGGTTAGGGATTTCTCTAGGGTGAAAGAAGCTGTATAGCTTCTCTGTAATGGGGTGAGCTCCTTTCGTTTACTTCTTATAGTAATATATCTTGAGAGCTTTCCTATTGATTTTCTCAGTGGGCATCATTGCTTGCTCCGGGATTCCTTGCATTATTGATCAGCAGCATTAATAATGCAAACGCTATTTTAATTTGTAGCATTTTCATTTCCAACGGATCAATCCACCACTAAACGGATTATCGTTGCGTAGATTACACTTAACCAATTGTACAAAAAAATTGTAAAAATTGGCTAGCTAGATACTCAGCAGAGATAGGTTTTCTTAGAGAAAACATTATTGCTTTTCTTAAAATAGAAAGAGAAGTAACAAGCAAAACAATCAAATGTACAATGTAATTCAAATTACACTTCCTTAGCATGTTAAAAGGACATTCTTCTGAAATAACCGCAGTGCGGTGAAACTCCCTGAGGGAAAATGTAATTTTACTAGATTAGCAGATTTTAATCAAGTCTTCCAGATTTAAAATCAACATTAGTTAAGCCATGTAACAAAGAGTCTTCCAGTTGATGTAAAATCAACACTAATTATTATTATAAGTTATGTAACAAAGTCTTCCAATTACTGTAACACAGTCTTCCATAAAATGTCTTCCGACAGTAATTCTACTGAAAAATTAGGAGCTAAGGTAGCGGAACATGATGTACATAGTGGTACAGGTAGTGTAGATAAGGTAGATGAATGTAAAATTGAGGTTTCGAGGGAAGGACAGGGTAAAAGCCCTTGTAGTCTGGTAGAAGCAGATAGAGCACAGGAGGAAGAGCCAAAAAGCTGTTTTCGTGAAAGTCATCCAAAGAAAATTGCCAAGAGTGTTGTTGTAAATAAAACAAGACGGCTTACATCCGGAAAGGTCAGCACAGCTCATAAAAATCGATGCGTTGAGGATAAACACAAAAATGTTCATAGGGGTAGCGCTAGTAGTGGTAGAATTGCAAAGAAAGTTTTGCTGTTACCAATAAGTACCAGTGCAAGTGACTGTAATAGAAATAGAAACAGGAATACTAGGGAACATCTTTGTCACTATAAACGGTCGCATTCACGTAATAGGCATTCACATGCCTATCATCATTCCGGCGGAAATCGAGTTATTCTGATTGCAACTCCTTTATCGTGTTGTTGTTGTTGTCAGCGTAAGAAAAGGTGACAGTGGCACGCTAAGGCTTTAATAATAATTATTGTGTGACACATGTATTGCGTAAATAATACTCGTTGAATGTTCATAACAAAATCGGTTATGTGTGTCCTAAGAAGAATATTTAATGTGTTCATCAGGGTGAAAGATAGTCATGAACTTTCTATGGCACAAGAAAGCAAAAATGAACGGGCAAAGGATGCATTTGGGATTCGCACGGATTTCATTCCTGGCTCATCATTCGAAGCTAAGCAAGCATCAGAAAAGTCTGCAGCTTCAACTTCTTCCAAGGTTAGTATTATACTGCTTGTATTTTTTTATGCCATGAACTACTTTAGAGTGATGAACCCCTAAAATAGAACTATAATCATGTTTTTATTGGATAATCAATATATCTAATCTAATTAATTGTTTTTTAGGACACCACCACAGAGCCTTCGGCTGATGCGAAATTATCGTCAAAACACGAGGATAGGTCGAGGAAACGAAAGAAATCGAAGAAAAGCAGCAAGCGGACGTCTAGCTCAAGTTCTTCATCATCATCTTCTGATGAGGAAGAAAAACGTAAGAAGCGGAAGAAGGATAGAAAGAAGAAATCCAAAAAGTCACATCACCATAGGTAAATACATGGGCCTTATCGTTGTCGATGGATTTGGGAGAAAAATAATAATTAATTTTAAATTAACACAATACATAAAGTTATTCCACTTTACTAAGCTAGTTTTTGTTGTTAACTTCAATTCATGACGCATCATGTAGCTAGATATCAGGTAAATCTTTGCTGTTCTATGTTACTTTCCATCCAAGTATGTTGGTTCACGTTTAGTATCGTATTCGTACATAAAACGTGTAATACTCATTTCTTCATTGAAATGAAACCCCCAAGCCCTTTCTCTCACTCTCTATAGATTTATATATATAAACCTCTACTACTTAATGGTACTTAACGTATTTTGTTGCTTATCTTAAGTCATCATCATCTGTGTTTGATTTATATTATGAACAAAGTAAAACCGTAGTAATTTCGTCTTTTCCTTGTTCTTTGCCACCTTTCTCGGCATCATGCTGGCTACTTTAAATGAACTCATGGGTTAAAGTACACATTGGTAACCAAACCAGTTTATATTTTGACAATTTCCTGTAAGTTCACTCCAATTTTTATTTATTATACCAATTGTGTTAAGCAAAAATAACGAAAAGAACTCTTTTTTCTAATTAATTTGACCTCTGGAGAAGTCATCATGGGGATAAATGGAAGGTAAAACAAAGTGAATGTCTAGTCACTCACACAAAACTCTTCCTAATTAAGCTTTTCGATAGGGTGTGTTTGTTCTAGTGATGTACATGTACAAGAATACTGGCCAATGGCGATGTTTCTGACTTCCTTCAATCAATCATTTTCCTATTTACCCTCTAACCAGTGTTAAAACCTTAAACCTTGAAAAGTGCTTTCCTACTACTACTGAACGTTCGTGAAGTGGTTCTGTTCTTATGTGCCAGTATAATAATGGCAGTGATTAGTTATGTTATCCACATTTTTACCTACTCAAACTTTTAACTCATTCACTTTAACAAACAAAGTCGGAAGTTATGCTACATAGCTTTCCACGTTTAGTATTATTTATTACTACTACGTTTGCCATAATTATCCTAGAGGAAAGCTTATTCTTGTCATTTACTGAAAGTCCCAGGAATTTTGTTTCTGTGAACGAAAATCATTTTTGACTGGTTTTACAATTCTGTGTACTTTTTATTCCTTATATTCTGTGGCTAATGAAGTTTGTTTGATATCTTAACAGGAGAGAAGATGAAGGTTCCCCTGATGCAAGGAGGAGGTGAGTCTGACTTTTTTTAGCATTTCTGAGTATACATATTAAATTCATCATTACGTAATAATTATATTATTTGAATCGTGTAGCAGAGAAAGTAGTATAGACATTTTTAGTGTTCGCGTTCGTTTAAACAGTAGTAGTAACGAGAATCACAACAACAAAAAGAAACTATATAAGATTTTTCATATTCTATTCTAATCATTTAGCTCTTCATCTTCCTGCAGTGAAGAATCTCATAATTCAAACCACCATCACCAAGAGTCAGATGATAATGATGGTGAAATAGTCACGAAATACTCTGTTGCAATACTTGACATTCCTAGTCATGGAGAAATATGCGCAAATACAATAGATTTGTCCGAAAGATCTCATTCGCCTGTAGATATTGTGGGAACTAGTCTTATTCCGGTTCTTCAAGCCACGTCAGAATGTATTAGCATTCATAATACTCCAAATTCACGAAAATCTTCTCGGAGCCCTTGTTCTGAAAAGTCCAGAAGTCATTCTGGCTCACGAGCCAGCAGTAGTAGATCCAGGTCTCCTCATAGGTCAAGGAGTCGATCTCCCTCAGTTACTAGAAGTGCGCATTCATCTCTTTCTAGATCATCTAGATCTACTTCTATTCATCGATCCAAATCCCCTTCAGTTTCTAGTCGTTCACGCTCAAAGAGTTCGTCTCGATCTCATTCAAAGTCTAGGTCTCGATCAAGGAGTTCTTCCTCATCGGGCTCCGCATCCTCTGCATCTTCTCGGTCAGCTAGATCCATACCACGCAGAAGGGGCTCTCCTTCATTTCTAGATAGGCGTCGTATTACCAGGTAATAATATTGTTAAAACTACTAACATTTTTTTTTATTTGTATCGTTTCAGATCTCGCCATCATAAGCACTGATCCGGCTTCTTAAATCTTCAAATTCCTTTGTTCATTCCGTTGTAACCTCGTTGCTATTTTCTTACTTTTAGCATTTATAAATCTGGATTATTTTATTGAAATCTGTTTATTATCTTGCTATAAAATAGATGTTCAGTTACGCTTATTGGACTGGACGTACATAATAATTATATTATTATTTGTTATGTTCACATAGACGTATTGCACATTTATTACCAGTTGCAGAATTTTTTGTTCGAATAATTTGAATATTCTTCGCTACTTATTGTTGGTTCGCTGAAGTATTTTTTTTGAAAAATAAAAGGTTATTTTATTTTTACTATTACACATTTATGCGAACTTTTGGTTTGTGTTGTATTCATGATGATGCATGTTCAATAAAGTCCACCCATGTTATATATTCTCTACCACCTTTATGATTTGCGATTAGTTAAAATTTTCTATTTGTGCACGCACAGGTCTAAAACTGCTCTATAGTATAGAATTTTGTTAAATTTACCATCAGTGAATGCATTATTTATTGTTTTTGCAGCTACATCATGGTATTTCGTTTTATTGCTATTCCACCTGAGCTTGATTGAGTGTGACTGTAATATTAATCCATGTTGTGTGTTTTTGTGTAATTAACCGGATATGCAGTGCAAGGAAGCGACCTATTCCTTATAAACGGAGGAACGGGTGTGAGTGGGATGTTTCTTCATCATCTTCAGATTCATCCTAGCTCTTCCTAATGGATCAAGATCTCTAGCATCACGCATATATTATGCAGCAGCAGCAGTAGTAACAATTTACTTATATTATTACCAGGCTGATTTGACTCATGTTCTCAGCTCTTATCAAAAATGATTGTAGTTGTTTCTAGTGCATTTAAAAAAGTCGCGGTCGTGTTTTTCGGTAACGTAAAAGTTAACATGATTCATATTCCCGTGTTTAATAGTCTTCAATTAAGACATTGTTGTTGGTTGTTTGTGATATAATAATTTTGCATCTTTTGAATCTCATCTCATTCGAGACAGACATTATACTTAACTGCTGCTTGCTTCAAAATCCATTAAAGTTAGGCGTACCAGGTCAGATCCCAAGTCGATGACATTTTGGCCCCTTCATGATTAATGTAATAGCAGTGTGCATTATGCAGGCAGGTAACAAGACCATTTTCTTATAGCTGAAGGCATTCCATATTCCATCACTCCTATTATACGTATTATTTTAGGTTTATATTTGTTTTAAATTTTTAGTTGATGTAGTTTAAGCTATGGTTCTGTTTGGTGCTATTTAAACTTGATTTGTAGTCAATTATTGTTGGGGAAGCATTTAGGTACACAATTTAAAATATCAGAGATTGCAGCCATTATTCATTAATTTTTTAAGTTGTTTTTTACAACCTTCAATGGAACCGACCACAAACGTTGAGCGTTGTACAAGGTGACTTTGAAATGGCTATTTTGAAACTAACATCACTGTTACACTGTGCGTTCCATAAATCATTTTTTAAAAAAAACCTTTATTTTCCGATCAAAGTGAGGTTAATAGGAGCATTATTTTAACTATTATTTAAGCCTTTGTTTCATCCTCATCATTTAATCTTCTAGTCATGGTCATTACTCTACTATTCTAAAAAAGCTTTGAGTAATAATGAAATATGGGGCATTGCGATACACTGACTACTACTATGCAATTAGTACTTAATAATGCGAATAGTATTGAACATTATGCGATATTGGTTTGTATGATAGCAAAATATACGCCTATTTATATATTTTTCATCTTGTTCACGAATGATTACTAGTTCTTAGGTGGAGACAGGTACACAAAGTAAACGGTCCAGTTATAATTTATTTAATTTATAGTTCCAGACTCGAGTTTTCAATTTACCAATTTATGGATATTAATGATGATATGTGTTTCCGTAAAGTTTGGGTCTTTTTTTAAAATTTTACTTTTCCGGATACAAATAAAGACAATTACCAATGCTAAAACCTTGCTCTCTTATACCCGGTCATTGTTTGACTAACTATGTTGCCTCATTTTCCATACGTGTGTGTTCTTTCGATTTATTCATCAGTTCTGTACTTATTAATCTCTAACTTGGACGTTTGAATTCATTAATCTGTAAACTCTCAGCGTACATTCACCATTAACTAATCAAGACATTAACACGCGTCAAAACAAAATGCATAAACGTCTTTCTGGTAAACAAGGCAAAATGAGGAAAAGTATATTTTTCAAGGTCTTCAAAAACCACGTGTTTCTCATAAAGTTTCGTCTACATTAATAAAAAACCTTTGCCGATTGTTCACCATCATTAAGAAATAATATATAAAAAAGTTTGGATTTCTCGCCCCTGAACTAACAAATTGGAGTGTCTATCTTTGAGGAAACTAAAAGTAGTGCCTTGCAAAACCATATCATAATGAACAAAAACTTTACTTCACAGTTCGATTATTGTTAACCTCATCGGATACATACAAAGACGCATTCAGGCCTCGTCTCATGTATCGTTAAGGTGCATGTATATGTACCCATGCTCATAATAAAATATGTATATGCTCCAGTCAAATGCAGTTAAATATGCTTTATACTTTTTTGTTGTGTGCATAGAAAGAAACGATGATGATGCAACGCAAGGTACAACACAGTAATAATATCCAACTACATAGTCATAATGCTGATGTTGTATGTGGGATGGGTAAAAATGTACAAAAAAACAAGTTTTAGCAACCAACTGTTACTCTTACACATAATGTTCATTTGTATTGTCAATATTATTATCTCTGAGTACACAACCACTGATGTTTTTACTGCTCCGCTCTGTGCATTGCATGTGTTCAACTTCTTTAACAAGTCAACTCTTCGTAGATACACGAAAGGAAGGGTTAAAGATGTCAACATTATCTTCTTTTTAATCCATATTCCCTTGTCACAACTTTTTGCACAACCTCGAATCGTACGTGGAGTTGAAAAAAGTTTACAAAAAATATATTTCAGTAAGAACAACTTCTTCCGAAGAAAATATCATGAAAAAGCTTCCGATCGTGTATCACAGCTTGGAACAAGTGGTGAAATGTCTGCGCAACTCGGAAGTAAGTTATTATAGCTAACGGTTTTGTACATAATTCTTGAAAATGGGCTGCGTCTGCATGTAAAAGCATATTGTATTGCATTGTTTGTAGGTAGGAAGAAGTTCGGAAGTGAACCAACTTCTGAAAGTATGCGCTACTGGAAGCAATGGAGTATTAGACTCAAAATCATTTTTACCCAGAACTCGACCTATTTCAGTTGTGAAGCCCAAAATGCCAGTTATCGTAATTGAAGGTCTTGATGGAAGTGGTATGTCATCATTTTATTGAATTTCTCTCACGAACGTGAGCTTCCTAAATTATCATACAATATGAAATGTCAATTTAGGTAAGACTAGGGTATCCACTGCGTTGGTGAATAATTTGAAGTTGGACCTGCATCATACTCCTCCAAAAAGAATAAAATTTTTAAAGTCCTACTTTGACGAGCAAGAAGAGCCAATTAGACGAGCTTATTACTCCATAGGAAACTATTTGGCAGCTACTGATATTACTGCTACCCAATTTCGCACTGGGATCGTTATAGACAGGTAAGTTTTGTTTGTTTGACTACAATTTTAACAATATTTACTTCTTTACTGTGGCCAACCTATTAATCTAATTGCTGCAAATGACATTTTTGTAAGGTTTTGGCCAAGTACAGCTGCATATGCTATATCTCACGATGTTACATTGAAAGGAGGCAGCGTGGAACAGTCCATTTATGACTGGCCATCCGATTTGTTGCGTCCGGATCTGGTTTTGTTTCTCATTGTGAGTGAGGAAGTACGAAGATATAGACATGCGTACAGGAATACTACAAACACCAAAGAAGAGCAACTTTTGGCTAACAACACAGATTTTCGAGAAAAGTATATTATTATGCAACCTTCAGATTCATGCATATTACCTGTTTCAATACTATACAAAACTTTTTTTTTAAAACTTAACAGTTTAATTCAAAGCTATCGCAGCATCCGTGGACCTAAACTACAAATTATTGAAGCGAATGAAGATATCAAAATTGTAGAGAAGAAGGTTTGCGATATGGTGCTTGCCAGTTTTCCAATTTTACGGTACGAAACATACAGATAATAATAACTGACCATGACAGATACGTAGTAGCAGCACATGTGAAATTAATTTAATTCATAATCTATCGGTGTAGGTCGACGTCTGCCGGTTCAGTTCCAAGGACAAATTCAACTATGACAGCTTCTTGAAAAGGATTTTATTTTTATGATAGTTAACATTAAATATATATATATGACGAAACGAAACACATCTACGTACTCGCTCTCAGACAATAAATATGATTCGATCATCATTCTCTTTATTATTAACGTACGAAATTTGCATTCAATGATTGTAACATTGTAAGTAATTCAGTTTGTATTAAAACGCACATAACGATTAGAATGAAAACAAAAATCATCTAAAACAATGCAAAACTGGTTAAATATGTAGCTCTGTTTACGAACTATGAAACACGGTCGATTTGCTCTAAGGATATTACATATATACTACCGTCGTCATAAACATTTTTGTATATTATATGTTTGTATAATACAAGGAATCAAGCATTGTAAGTATATTTTTATTAACTGACAAGATATTTATTCTGCTCCGGGTTTTTATCCAGAGTCTTTGGTATCGACATTATTACACGCATATATGAAAAGTCAGATCTTACGAATCTGTCGCTGCTTAAATAGAGCAAATTTTAACTATACATAAATACCTGAATCAGAAGATTACATATCATTCTTTATACGTTCATAAGAAAACATTCAACCGATCCTAAATTGACGCCACAAGTAAATCTACCTAAAACTGCATGATTGACTTTTAGCGAGTCTACTACAGCCTGAACGAAAGCCGTTAGGTGCGAAATAAAATCATAAAAATTGGCCTTATAGAAAATTAATTATCTACAATGCATCACATTAGGTACCAATGTATTTGAAAGCATAATAATAAAATTGAAAACTACGCGTGATTATTTACCTTTTATGGTTACTTAAACTGATCAAATAATAGTAATAATAGCTTTTCGTAAGCTTCTGTTTAATACATTAGTTAGTAGTATTCTAAAATCTAATGTTTGTCTGTCTAATACATAATTTTCGCTAGACGTATGTATGGCGTATTCACAGACTAAACTACATTACTTTACAGATACACTGACATATTATGTAAGTATCCGAAAAGTTATTCGCTCATGGTTTAAGCGGAGAACCAGAACAGATAAAACAAGATCATTATTAGTAAAATATTTAAATCAGTACAGATTAATCTTCTGAGTGATCGGTGTCCTACACATATGACAAGTTGAGAGGGCATCCGCACAACGTTCACACGCTCCATGCCCGCATAAAAATGCGATATTTCGTCTTCTTTCCATGCATATTGAGCAACAGTATGTCTCTTCAATTTCCGCAAACTTGTTTTCCAAATACCGCAGTCGTTCGGCACTTGGATTTATACTTCCAGTTGCAGTTCTACAGTTCGAGCTAATCACAGCTCCTTGACAGGATACCTTCCTGAGTATTGGTTGATGGCAATTAAGACACTTTTTCATTCGAACACAACACTCGTCACAAACAATTTGGTGACCACAGGGTTCAAATAATATTAGGTCCATGAGTTCCGAGCATAATAGACATTCCCCTGCCTTTGGTTGGGGTCTTGATGCGGTCAAAGTTGTATTAGGAGAAGCAATACTACGCCCAGAGGATCCATCTTCGAGTCTTACTGATCTTCTTCTAACAAAAACAAAAAGGGCACGAATATTGGATAAAAAAATAGTATCAAAGTTAATATAACTCTCACTTTACAACTTTGTACTACATGCTACTTACCTATTTTGTGAATAATAAACTAGTGCATCTTTCAAACGGTCAGAAGTGACAAGATCTAGTGGTATAACGCCGCGTCGGTTCCTTTTCGACAAATCTGAACCAGCCTGCGCCATAAAACAAGCTAATGCAGCAGCCCCCATCTCATTTTCATTTCCAGTCCACCCACGAGCAGTTAGAGAAACAACAATCTATAAACATTAAAAAAGGTAAAGGGGTTCAATTTTAATTTTCCTCAATGACTCAACCACATGTAGTTTTCTGAGTAGAATTTAAATATTATTGAATATTGTATCCTCCGTATATTGATACATTTCATTTACGAAAACAAAATGCCGTCCCAAAGGAATTTATCTCCGCACATTTCGGCACCATATGTGAATGTGTATTTACACATACGGAAATTTTTATGTGCGTAAAATTAGCTGATTATTGCACTGCAATCTGCATGCATAAATACAATAAAATTAACAACTTACCTCGGCTATGACTGGAGCGTTTTCATGTTTCCGGAGTTCCATTGATATCATAGGATTTGGTATATGGGCATGATTACTTTGATCTTGCGAGCTACTATGTCCATTAAAATGTTTTATTAAAATAGTATGAAGTGGCGTGTCACCATCCTCGTCTTCTGGGGATATCGCTGCTCCTTTTGCAACTAATAGTTCTACTATACCGCAATAGCCTTGTGATACCGCAAGAAGAAGAGGCGTTTGCTTTCTATTATTCCTAATATCAATTTCTGCTTGTCCTTGTTCTAGCAATGATTTTGTGACTGTAAAGTGGCCATTTAAAGCTGACAGGTGCAAAGCAGCAAAACCGTCATCTTTCTTAACGTCAACTAATTGTCTGGCTTTGCCTATTATTCTATCGATTGCACTGTTTCAAATAAGAAATTAACATTAATCTTCAATTATCAATACAAGTCATAGAGTATAATATGGTACGTCGTAATAATGTAGTTACGGAAAGACTTACTAATGGTTTCCTTTAAGGGCGGCATGGTGTAATACATTGAATCCTCGATTATTTTTTAAAGTGAAATCTACCCCAGGGGTACTTATAAGACAGTCAATAATATCACGGTGATCTTTCCCGATTGCATCATGTAACGCAGTGTCACCATACGAGTCCTGCCAAGCAAATAAAAGTGTTCACATAAAATATTTCCAACAACTGTAAATTCTTGTGGTTATTAATGTTAAATGTAGGTACACATTAAGTTTTACAAACTAACCTGGATATTAACATTACATTTGAATTTTAAGAGGGTTTTGACACATTCTAAATAGTTCTTATTCACTGCCACATGAAGTGGCGTACATTGTCCTTTGTTAACAGCATTTACTAAAGCCCCAGCTTTCAACAGTAAATCCATTACAATTGACTGATTTCTGGTAATTACAAACAAAAACAAAATTATAACCTGACAAATGTATTGGTATTAAATGTTTAAATGTGCTTTTTTTGCCTTACCCAAATGCTGAGTAGTGAAGCGCAGTATCTCCGTCATCGTCTGACACTTCCAAATTCACACCGGCAGCGATCAGTAAAACCACAATTTCGATATGACCTTGATGAGCTGCGACTTGTAAAGGCGTTTTTCCGCTGCTCTTATGGTTTAGCTGCAACATAAACAAAACATCATATTTTCTATTTTAATCACATTGTAAAACTCTATACTAGAACCACTTCTCTACTCTTCCAATTTATTAATTCTTCAGTACCTCATTCTGATTGGTTAGTCATCAATGATAGAATTCAGGATGATAACGCAGTGTTTTTTAATCATTGGCATACTTTAGCAATTAAATAAAACACGGAATTCATTACAATACGTACCCTATCTTTCATTTTTGGCAACATTTTCTTTACAGTTTCTATTCGTCCCTGAGCTGCTTCCTTGATGAAACGTTCAACCGTGTAAGATGTATCTGCAGACATGTCATCTAAGAAATGAGACAGCATTGAGGACATTGGATCCTGACCTGAAATTAAAACAACATCAAAAATTATTGAAAATGTAGTTTACTTTAGAACCTTATTTAATTTTGAAGTCTATAGGGATTATTTCAAAACTTACTGAGGGTGTCTTCCCGACGATTCGCATTAGCATACATTGAGTTATCTGAGTTAAATCTGTCGCATGGAACTAGTCTAACAGCCAACGGATTCATAGTCCAAACGGAAGGTCCAAAATTGATTCTTAAATCATTATCGGCATATACTTTCACAATTGTACCAGTTTTCCCTAAAATCTCCTTCATAACGTCGACCCACTCGCCGTGTCCCTTTTGTAAAAGCGCCACCTATAGATAGATAGCACATAATGAAAGTGAGCTACAACATATATAATATGTGTCGTGTAATACAATATTAATGGAAGACTGACTTTTGAAAAATCATTGATGGTTTGAACAACATCACCAACACAATAGGTCGTGTTTTTTACAACGGATGCTGGATTAAAAGTCCATCTAATTCCAGAATCGTACTGAACCCTTATATCCCCTTTGTCTGTGACTCTATGAACGGTTCCAACTTTGCCGATGAAATCTCCCATACGAGGATTCCAACCGCCATGCCCGTCCTGCATTTCTGCGCATTTTAATTATTGAAAGTTACATAATTGGTTTACATAATTCTTTTATTGATTATTTTAATTGTAGGAACATTTTTTACCTTTCAGTTTGGCAAGATCTTGAACTACTTGTACCTTATCTCCTACGCTAAAGTTATAGGAGTTTTGAGATTTACTTGAAATACTTTTAGCAGCAGTCGAAGCACTAGACCTATTTATTGTCGAGCCTGGCATTCCTAAAAAAATAAAATGCATTTACATTTTTTATTTAAAAATTGAAATGGAAGCAAATTAATAGAGTAAGCAGGATTTTTAGGTTCGTAGTACCTAACACTGGAAGGTGGTCAACATAGTACGAACCCGCAGACGATGCCTGTACACACTTTAGATCTACTTTTCCTTTATGTCCCAATCTATATACATTTGTTGATCCTGAACTCCATATTACATTAGCTACCGAGCGACCAGATTCATGATCCCAGCCACGAATATCCACGACTCGTCCAACTTTCCCTGTTTCACAATTTATTTGCTTATCACAATGCTTAATTTTCCACATGGGTATATTACGACGAAAGCGACCCTTCAAGTTGAGCGATGTGTGGTATGTCTTTCGAAAGGAAATTTCATGGAGCACAACTTCCATAAAAAAAATTAGTTGCGGCAACACTTCATTTTTGAGAAATGACCCGATTGATTGTACCTAACAACCCTATATGATTTAACTAGAGTGTGGAATACTAAAAGCGTGAGTATTTCTTCATAAAAATAGGTTAGGTTATTTTAGGTTAACACTGGTTAGGTTACTTAAGGTTAACACTCTGGAAGTGTGTACAGGGTTTTGAGGTTAACACTTTGGAGGTGTTTACAGGGTTTTGAGGTTATTTTAGGTTAACACTGGTTAGGTTACTTAAGGTTAACACTCTGGAAGTGTGTACAGGGTTTGAGGTTAACACTTTGGAGGTGTTTACAGGGTTTTGAGGTTATTTTAGGTTAACACTGGTTAGGTTACTTAAGGTTAACACTCTGGAAGTGTGTTCAGGGTTTGAGGTTAACACTTTGGAGGTGTTTACAGGGTTTTGAGGTTATTTTAGGTTAACACTGGTTAGGTTACTTAAGGTTAACACTCTGGAAGTGTGTACAGGGTTTGAGGTTATTTTAGGTTAACAATATAGAAGTGTGTACAGGGTTTTGTAAGCAAGTGTACAGGTGCCATGTTACTGTGAAATTCATGTAGTACAAAGAGTTAACAATAGAATTTTCAAAACCTAAATCGGGCCATTTCTCGAAAATAAAGTGTTGCCACAACTAAATGTTTGGTGTCACTTGTGCTCCATGAAATTTCCTTTCGAATGACGTATCGCACATCGCTCAACTTAAAGGGTCGCTTTCGTCGTAATTTTCCATCACGTTTTAATTGGTTGTTAAAATACAAATTCATGATAGTTAAAAGTTCTTACCATCTAAATCTTGCTGCCCCCAGTCCCAGTCTACGAGCGTGCAATTAAATTACCAATTAAGTTAAATCATTTAATTAAAATTTTAAAAAAAAATTTAAAAAAAATTTATAATTTTTTTTAAATTTTACGAATTTACCTGGACCTCTGATTACTCTGGCACCAGCAAATATACCTCTGGAAACAATTTTAGGACTGTCTAGTCTTGGTGACACATCCATTCTGTATAAGCCACATTATAATTTAATAAAATATTTTACGCATCTTTCTCCCACTATACTTTTGTGTACGTTCCTTGTTATTATAAGAACATGCTAAATAATATTAAATGAAAACTTCTTTGCTTACCCATGGGTTGAAGGGGAGTCATATCGTCTAAACGGATGAGATAAGTCGTGTGTATCATTCATGTAGCAAACCGTGCACAAGTCAAAGTCGAAGCAACGAACACATTTCCATAACATGCCAAAAATACCATGATCCTTGCATCCATCGCAAATTACATTGGGATGTCTAATTCCTATCAAATAAGAATTTAGAGACATATTTTCATTAGGAATTTCGAAACTTTGTAATCCGCGTTTCAATTCATATGTTTCTAGAGATAGACTTACCCGCAGGGCCGTTATCAAAAAGTCTTAAATCATATGCCTCCTGGTAACCTACACGGTAGTTGGTCCTCGATCCCATATCCCACTGCACAACAACTGTCTTATCAGGACTAGAAGTGCTTCCTGGTCTGCCCACTTCAACCAGACATAAAATTATTGTTTACGCACAACTTTTAATAGATTTTAATGACAGAGCGAATAAAAATCCATTAAATGGGAACATCAATACCTTCCACCACTGTTCCGACATGCCCCTCCCCATTGTCCTAATCAAAAAACAAGCAGCCACGGTTATAATCTGAAAAAATATTTCACTCACATTTGTATATAATTTTAGGTGTTAATTTAGCTAACCTGATTACCCCACTTAAAATCCGGACCCCGCACAACTCTAACTGCTACTTCAAGCATCTTTATTTATCCGAATTTTCGACAATGATGCAACAAAAGAACATCATTCATCTTCCTTGAAATTCTGCAATAAAAACAATGAACAAACACGATAAAAATTAAACTACCCTAATTATAATTACAAATTGCTATATTTATTTTTCATACACACACGCATATTCACAAACCTCTCACCAACCATAATTTCCCTAGGTCTTTAAAGTTAAGTTTAGTTTTTTTAAGATTTTAAAACTACAACCAATTTTGTCACGAATTGAAAGTTTGTATATTGTAACCCTTTACTTTGCTTTCACTCATGACGCATGCCACCATCTTGACCAGACCACCCGCAGATTTTTCTATCAGAAACAAGCAATTACAGAAATTGTACTGAACAAAAAAAATACTGATATTAGCTAACTTGATTAGGTATATGAAGAATTTGGGTATACGATTAGACGATAACCATCACTGTATCAGATCAGATAATGGATAAAGAAAAACGACAATTTCCTACAGCTTTTTTTTCTTGTTGCTTCCTTATCGTGAGTTCTCAACTTCTTATCAAATAGAGTCCCTTGCAACTCAACTAGCAAGTCACAAGTGGAATACTACTTGTATGAATGAGTGTGTAGTGAAGTTGAAACCAAAACATATTTTTTGCTTTTTACAATTTACCCCAAAACTCACCTAGTCGCAGAAACCCTTATCGAATATTTCATTCGTTTCTTCCTAACTGACCAAAACCTAATCGAATTGTACACCAACTTGTCTACTGTAGTGCACTGCTGCTGCACAAACTGTCAAATGCTATCAATATGACTAATATGCGGACACAAGTTTTATCGTCAATCGTGTTAAAAGCACCTGAAGTGTAGAGGATGGAATGGATTTAATCTTTAAATCCACCTAAACCACGACAGCGTTTTGACTGCTACTTCATTCACTCATTTAATACTTGGTCTTCTACACGTCAACCGGTAAAGTGCCAAATGGTTAAAAAAAATTGTTGATAAAATGGAGCTATACTATACAATTACCAATTCATTCATGAATTTCAATTACCTGCCCATTACTTCTTTAGCCCATTAAATATTAATGCAACTGACCTAATATATTTCAATTCGGAATGCCATTTTGGGCTATATTTTTGATTTCCTTCAAATTCACATATGTTGTAGAGCACATTGAGTTATGCCACTGTGCCAAGTTTCAAATTTTTTCAGCAACGCGTTTTGAATTAACGACCATTTTTTCGCAAAAAATGGTTTTACCAGCACTGCTCAAAGAGTATACATCCTACAGCCTTGAATCTTTTTTTAAATGAAAGAAAATTAAATTCTGCGGATATTGTTTCTTTGGATTTTCAAAATTCCTTTTTCTTCATTTTTAAAAAAATCATTTTGATTTTGAGTGTCAAAAATGCGTTTTCTCAAAAAGTATGGGTCGTGGAGTAGATTCTAAGAGTAGATTCAGAATCAGCGTGTACAAATACATGTATTTCTACCTTTAGTTGAAAATTTTTAAAACTTTGAAAATTGAGTTTGCCTCGTTTTTTTCAATAATTTTTAAAAATACATGGAGCCCTATTTTAAAAATTAAAAAGAAAAAGTATCTTTAAAATTTTATTGTCTTTCATTTAAAAAAAGATTCAAGGCTGTAGAATGTATATTCTTTGCGCAGTGCTGGTAAAACCATTTTTAACCTGACGAAGTCAAAAAAAAATTCGAAATTTTAAAATTTTTCAACCAAAGGCAGAAATACATGTATTTGTATACGCTGATTCCGAATATGCTATTGGTTTTTCTCCACAAGTGATACTTTTTGAGAAAATCACATTTTTGACATTTGTAACATCAATCATTTTTTTTAAAATGAAGGAAAAGGAATTTTGAAAATCCAAAGAAACGATATCCGCAGAATTTAATTTTATTTCATTTAAAAAAAGATTCAAGGCTGTAGGATGTATACTCTTTGAGCAGTGCTGGTAAAACCATTTTTTGCGAAAAAATGGCCGTTAATTCAAAACGCGTTGCTGAAAAAATTTGAAACTTGGCACAGTGGCATAACTCAATGTGCTCTACAACATATGTGAATTTGAAGGAAATCAAAAATATAGCCCAAAATGGCATTCCGAATAGAAATATATTAGGTCAACTACCAAACCAACAGAGGTTTAGCTTATATACCTGAGCTGAGCCAACAAATTCATAACAAAATGAGCTCTTATAGAGCCGATAATAGAATGTAAAAATTATACACCAACACAAGACACAAGAGCAGATGCAAGATCCCAATCAGAGTCGAGCAACACCATACCCCACCACCAATATATACTGAATACTCTGAGGTGAGCTGGTCAAATATGGTTTATAAAGCTTGTGTGTGTGCTTTTGCCTGCATAGAAAAAGAAGTAACAAAAAATACTTAGGTATCCATGATATCATCACAGGTACTGTGGTGCCTTGCCTAGCCTCAATTACCTGTATGTTGGCACCGTGAACCAAACTACCAAAAACAGAAGTTGCAAGAGTCATAGTCATGCTTATAATATCGTATCAGTATCATCGCAATCATCATCATATCATGCAAAACATGTTCGTGTAGTTACACGCTAATACAAGTAACAAACACCAACCAGAAGTATAAATGAACATAAAAACATGAGCAATATCGTCTAAACCTAAAGATTTACATGTGTTTGTGTAGTAGGAGTTAAAAAAATATCAGTCCTGCAATTTCAATTTTTTTTCTTTAAAAATAAAATGCAATTAAAACTGCATACATATGTATATCAAATCAGTTTTGTTTGGAGCGAAATGGCTCCTGCAATCCTGACTCCTCTCCCTATCAGAATCACAACAGTATGAAAATGAAACAAGCAATTAACTTTTTGTATAATTATAACCTCCTACTCCATTTAAACCATGCATGAAATCCACTTTACAAAAATCATGAAAACTTTTATATAAATTTATATTTATATTCTCTGTGTGTTCGTAAGTAAGTAATATTGCTTGCATGCATACATGTGAGCGCATCAATTTCTGCTTCTTTGGGGCATGGCAAAAAAGGCAACTTGTTATTTCACAAACATAATTCACAGTGTACCATCAGTCTTCTTTTAACTCTACTCTAAATACTCTCTTTATGACTTTACATTCGCTGAGACTTTATGATAATTAAACTGAGTTCATCCCACCGACACCAACCATAGTCACTTTGCCAGATATACTTGTGCACATTAAAAAATGAGTTTTATTAAATACGTCCATTTACCTTTAGTCATAAAGACTATACGCATACATACATATAAACATGCTACTCTACTGCTGTGCTGGTTAAAAGTTATGAAATGATTTGATTTTGATAATACAGAAAAATGATGATGATATGATGATGATGGACTCATCATGGAATGGATGGATAAGGTAAAATGGAGTCTGTACATCAAAATCTGTGTGCACTACTCCAAACTCCATGCAATCAATGACATTTATCTCATTCATACCACATGCTTTGCTTTTTCATGTTTTATCTTCGTGATGGTATGTTACGTATGATGAGTTTACGTACCTGATAATGATAAAGGACTACTCTCTGGCTTGAACTTCAACACGTGGAAGATCATTATCGTTGAGTAACAATTTTATTTCATTGTGAGTTAGAAATCGAAAGTACAAAGCATTTTGTGATATTTTTAGTACGCAAACCCCCAAAAAATGATGGCATAATGTGTGAGCATAATTTGTCGCAATAGCGAAAAAATAAATGTTGAATTGAATGTAAGGAAAGACAGCAAGTTTTTGCAAACGCAAGCTTTCTAAACCACAATATTTTTGCTGTTTTCTACGACAACCTTTGCCGACGAAATCGACGAATTATGTATGAAGTATGGGTGGTAAATAAATGGTGAGATGAGATAGTAAGTTAGTGTAATAATAATAACATAACTTCATAAACAAAGTAGACACTGCAATTTGATGATTGGTGTTACAAGCGTGATTTGCTTTTTAAATACTTGATAAAAATACACATAAATGAGCCACCACCTACCAACTTTGCTGAAATTAGAACGGATTTGATGAGCTGCCATGATGCTCAACCCTCAACTGTAATGTAACTCATTGGTATTTTGACGTTTTCATTCAAAATTATGACGGTTATCACATCACATCACAACAACATAGTACTTAACTGTCAGCAGCATGAAATGAATCATTCTATTTTCCACAGTCTCTACCTACTACCTACGCATTAAATTTATGCATGCCGATTGCCGAAGGTAATAGACACAAAAGTGCAAGTACCAAAATAAAAGGTAAAAAATAAACACAAATGTAGACAAACGTTGTTAAACTAACTGCATTATCTAGTTTATTTTTTATAGCAGAACTAATGCAACCCTTCGTTAAACTTTAGACTATTATGGCCCAAGTCATTGTCAGCAGCATTGTCAACATAAATGTTAAAGACATTGTGTATTTTCAACAGCACAGGTATAGTATAGTATATATGTAAGCTAGAACCACCATTTTATCACCTATTTAGAAAATGTCTTGCATTCTAAAGTAGTATATAATATACTTTTGCATCGTATCGCTTTCTAGCACACGACATACATTAGTCATTTTATTGTGGTGTCATTACCTACAAGATGTTAAAAAATATTACTATTACTCATCCGGCAAACTGTGCAAGACAACAAACCATTTTACTCACAGCATATGCCTACATTCTATTACTTAAAGTAAAGTATTAGGTTAAGCATAATAATAATGCTGATGATAGAAGTACCGATGCATGTGTGTACACTATCATGCGTATTATATTTTGTGTACACATTCAACATGATTGCACCAGGTTGTAAATTTATCTAGCAAGGTTAGCTTATATATAAAAAAAGAGTCTATCACAAAACATCACACCATCATCCATCCCCATCCTACAATGTACGTACGCAATATCAAATATCAATGTGAACCAGTTTAAAATAATTCACTCACCTTGCTGCTGCTCTTGATGCATATTGTTTCAGATGATGATGGGCGTCTTGTACACTTCAGTCACAAAAGCGACATGCTTTTCAATCCAATATGCGTAGCTCTTGCCGCAGAATAGAATCGTAAACTCTAAACTGCAATACATAATAAATATAAAAAAAAATATTTCAATGTCATTTGCTACTGTTGACTGTTCTATTGACATTAAAGGGCTCTTTTTTAATTATTGTATACTTATTCATACTCCGTAATCAGACTAGAGCTAGACTGGTATTATTTGCAGTATTTGCACTTGCAATTACAAACTAATGTTTCATATCTTTTTTATGCATGTAATTAATTTGTGTGCTCTTTACTTATATGCATCCCTTCACATAATATCGTCTCTTTTATCATCTTGATAAGGATAACAAAATGTTTGAACTAACATCAACAAATTTTTGCTCTCTAAATATAAAAAAATTAATGCAGTTATGTATTTACCCAACCTACTTTAATTGGATACGCATGTATACGAAAATAGATACTACTAACTACTACTACATGTCGTCGTCGACTCCTGTGCTCTGTTATTTACTCAGGAATAAAAACAGTATTTTTGTAAATCAGCAAATCTATATGCAGTTTTTTTTTTAAAATTGCTACAGCTGTATTATTTATAACATCATCAAGCGTGCTGCTTTTACTCTAACAAGGGGAGGGTTTGTGAGGCTGCTGACCCAGACAAGGATGTCGTAAAACACTTTAAACTTAAGTAACAGGGATTTTTTTAACCACGCCATAAACAAATTACTATTTGCATGAGGAAATTGAAGCCTTTTGTTGAGACACTTATCGCTCCACACAACAGTCCACACTGAATTTAAACTACCGAATGTGGATGCAATAGATTAATAATAATATGTAAGATTTTATGGTTCGCTTGCATATCAAAATTATGGGAGGGAGAAAGGCAGCATAAACAATTTCTGAAAGTAAGCAGCATTTTAGGTTTCGAAATAAGTAGTACGCACGCCTACTTTTGGTTACTGCTTCCGCTAGATGAACACTTTTTTATGCTTGACTTGCATATATTTCATTGATTTTGTTAGGAGTTTTCCAAGTTGTGAAATATTTTGATAAATCTTTAAGCATTCACCATTTCATATGTACAATCATAATGTACATGTTTGTTAAACTGACTTAATATTGGATTGTGGTTTAATCAATAATAATAATAGTGTATGCATTTTTGGATCAATATAGGAGTTACATAGTGCATATTGGTGACTCATTTACCTTAGTTATGGTGTCTTGATTAAGGCTGGAGTTTGTATAATACTTTAGGTAATGATGTGATGAAGTTTGCTTCTACGGCTTACATTCATACGCGTCTTTTTTTCAAAACTTATATATTTGCAAAGCACAATGAATGGAGCACTGCAAATTTAACAATAACAACAGACGGGATTCTCCTCAGATTTATCCACCCATTAACACACAAAATACCTTGAGTTGTAGCACACTAAATCTAAATTTTGGCAGTTTTTTTTAGCTTACACCAAACTTTTGTCTCTCACGTCTTTTGTTTGTATTAGCAACATGATAGTCTAAAAATACAAAATAAAAACTTGGTTTGGTTGCTTACACTTTTCGGAGTAGTTGTAAGTGTGTGTGTGTAGTGGTTTTTTTGGTGAATTGCAAAAGGAATGACGATATGATGATTGCAGTAGGGGATTTTGATATTATTGTTGGATGACAATATTTTATATCCGTTCTGTTTTAGTCATCAACTAGATTTTGTTTCACCACTACCACCATCATCAAAGCACTAGCAACTAGGAATGATAATATACAATGTGTGCACCACATCTCATTCCCATGTAGAGTTTGCAGTGTGCCCAAACCAAATACCTTGTATGTACATGTACATTTATGTATAATATGAGAGAGTGAGAATAATGTAATGCATATCATACTCCTAGAGAACCACGAAGAGAGTCAGAGAGCTTCTCTCTCAATTTCAGGACAAGAGGATACTTAGGAGGGCACACATATTGCTGTTTTGCTTATTGTAACAGCACAAAGAAACATAATCCCAACTCTTTTGCTGCTATACTATGTTGCATATATTCACATTCAATGCATAATGCATACCTACGAGTTTTTCTCTATGTATCCTTCTTTCTAACCATTTCATTCCACACACACACACCACCACGAGCCAGATGAAACCAAAAGAAAACTTGTAACTTTGTGTAAGCAAGCCATGTCGCAGCGCAGCCAAAGACCTCTTCTGTTTGTGAGAAGTGTTTTGCAGTTTATGCACTTAGCTCATGCCTGAAATATTGGATGGATGATGATGATGGTCTCTTCAAATGACTAGAGAGCATTACCAACTCCTCCGTCAGCGTTACCATTTGTTTGCTTCACTTATGACTGCCGTGGCCAGCCAGCAGCAAAAATAAAGTAGGCTCATGTAGTATATATAAAATATTATGAAGGTACATAGTAGTACATACCAACCATACGCACGCAAAGTTTTACTAGGTACACATATATACATATAGGCTCTCATTTATTACACACTTATGGTGGTGCTTTTGGTGTGATAATAATGATGTAAAATGTGCAGTGCATTTAGATTCTCACTGGCACTAGCACTACGATTGGTTTTTTGACTTGCTATGCCTCGCAGTGAGCAAAAACGAAGACATTATTAACTTCGTCTTTTCCAAAACACATAGGGGGACACATTGGGATTTGATACACAGATGTAGCAGGCAAGCGAGATTGAGTAGATACGCATTCATGATTTAATAAACCAAATATAAAATTATGATAGTTATTACACCATAAAATGATTAAAGTTTTGCATGTAAAAGCCCTGAAATTACAAGCCTAGTCACACTGGTCCTTGTAAATCCAAAACTGCATAAAAGTTTGACTTGTGACGTCAAAAAGTAGGTGTCCATATAAAATAAAAGTCCATAAAAGCTGGCTTATTAAAAAATCTATTGTAGTAAAGATGGGATTGTATCGTTTACTTATCAACGTGTTTAAGTGAATTTCCAAATTGATATAATCGTCCAAAAATTAATATTTAAGACAGTTGACACCACTTGACAGTTGCTTTCCCATGTATGTAAAGGTAAGAACAGGCTTATGAATAGTATACGGGTCCAGTCTAACTTTCTTTTCTACCATGAAACAAATGATATATGGACAACCTTGAAATTACTGAAGTGCGACGCATTCATAAACTACGACGTATGATGACTATTATGCTATCTGTGAATGAAATTCAAGCAATAAACTCTTGTTAAATTCTAGTAAAATTCAACAACAAACCAATAAAGCTTTCTCTGAAGGTCACCGAAAGAAGTAGGTTTGAGTTTTAACCCTTTGGGATTGGGAGTAAATAATTGACACATGAATGTGTTTTAGACTATGTGTCCTATGTGCAGACTATGAGTGGGTTTCTAAAGTAAAAAATCCGTTCCCGCTAGCATTTCTATTTATTTGTGGCTTACAGTATCTTAAGGCATCGAATAGATGTGGGAATAGATGCTATGTAGTTATAAACTTCTTGAGTTGAAGCAGATAAATGCAGATTTCATGGTTGGATGCAATAACTAGTATATGCATGGTGTACTGGTGCAATTTTTAATCAGATTTAACTTTTGAATATATAATCATTCTTTCTTCAATGATATGGTTGGAAGCATTAGTTGTAGAATTTGATTTTTTAATGCATTTCAAGTGTCTGATTGGAAATAATTGTGTAGACTTTTCATACCTCCAGATTAGGAAAGGATTTATTTCACCAAATTAAGACCTCTCAGATATACTGATAATCTTTAACAGGGCCATTGAAGGTGATACATACGAACCAATTTGAGCAATTTTGTTGGTACTTTCACTTGACCAGCTATCAAGTTGGCGGAAGACAACTGGCTCAACACGAGTGGTCATACCATGATTTAGTAGAAAAGACGAAGCATGGCGAGATAATATTATATACCTAAATTAATTCCATTTGATGACAATGCGTTCTTAGGAATTATTCTGTTCACGGGAAGGAGGTTTTGCCAAAGATGCTGTTTCCAGAAGCTGCTGCGTCATCTGAGCTGAAATAATCCTTCCAGAGACCCTCGTAGACCTTGATATCAATGTCGACCTTTCCATCCTGTAATTAATAGGTATTATAATTGTCAAAGTTCTTAACGTTTTGGTCAAAGTGTGACTAAAAATGTCAAAGTATTATTGTACTTACACCGGAGATCTTGACAAAAGCCTTCTTGGACTCGTCTGCTGAAATTCCGAAAGTTTGGCATACATTGGTGAACTCAGCCTCATCAATGGTTCCGTCACCTTGATACAAGAGAAAGCATTCAATTATAAATTCCATTTCACATCCCTGCACACTCTAAATTACCAAGCACAGATTTCAATAGCTTATTGAATCCCTATAATACCAGAGGTATCCTGAAGGCGGAACATGAAGTTCATGTACAGTTGTTTCCATTCATCATTCAAAGGCTCAGCCCACAATGCAAGCCATTCCTCTCGGCTGACCTTGTTGTCCTTGTTGGTGTCAGCGAAGATCCTCAGCTTCTCCCAGATTTGCAAGAACCGATCATTGACGTCCTTGTAGTTGGCATCTCCCTGCTTGTAGCCACGGATCCTGGCAATGTTCTATAATTCCAGGTAAAAGTAATGACAATTAAATGTCAGGTAATGCAATAATAATTTTCTACCTGTGAGGTGATGATAATAGTTAGTTGCCTCTGCTAGTACAACTTAAGATTAAGATTTTTACCTCAACTGCCAACTCGAAGTCGTTCTTTTCAATAGAACCGTCCTTGTTGACATCTGCGGAAAGAAAACAATATAAATAAATGTTCAGTTGACACACTGGAATAGAATGAAAACCTTTTGATTTCCGTTTTCAAAAAAATTAAATTCACTTATTCACTGACCAAAGAACGTGTCGAAGACGTAGTTGAGCTTGTTTTTGCGGAGTTCGGAAACCATCTTAAAGTAAAATAGATCAAGAAAATTAAGAATTAGGAGGAAATTCTAATTCAGAAAAATAAAAATTCAAGAAAACTGAAAGTAGTAGAAAGTTGTCTAATCAGAAACCTTTGAACGGTTTTTGTTGAACCTGGGGTAGTGTGCAAACTTTACTTTGTGAGAAGAGGAATGGAGAGATGCTCACAACTAAAGCTTTCCACACTAACTGAAGTCTTCTAATGGAATGGACCTGATTGACGAAACAATGAAACGTTTTTTAAGAAAAAGTTGGCTGGAATCGTCTTCGACTTGGGAGACCTAAAATAAACTTGAACCAAGCTATATCCATGTGTAGGAATTAGTTAAAATGTTCCATAATCCTGTTACTGTTAAATTTTTTTGTACCATGCATACATATATGTCGCTCCGCTACAGTTAATCCTCTTGATACTCACCATACTCAGAAGAAAAAAAAACACGAACGCAAGCCAAACCAATCCCATAGGTTTAGTAGGAAACCAGTTCCATTTACATTACATGTGGCTGCATGCTCATTTCCGTTTTTTTGATCAAAGCCCGTTGTCAGATAGATCAAGATTTTTTCTTTGTCTTACGTACATAACCCAGAAAAGCCGTCAATACCAAATCCAAATTGCAATCACATTCAATTATTTTATAGATCCCTTCCCTTTAGAACTAAAAACAATAGCATCTAACACTAAAAGCAAAACCAGTTTCATGCATGTTTTCACTAGGTATTGGCTCAAAGGACATTGATGATAAGCCCCCAAACTCTATAACATTGCATTTGTATACTCACACCAGGTTTTTTGGTGACCGAAATTCCTTAAAACCCGGGTGGCACACTCCGCCTTTCCATAAAAAATGATAGTTTGATCCCATGAATAGTCAACCTTCAGACGAGAAACAAGGCATTTGGGCATCATTAAGCCGTTTTTAATCAGTTGTAATCACAAAAAGATAGCTAAAGTCCGTGTACTCTTTTACTAAACCAATTTTGTGGTAAGTTTACATGAATGCATGTAAAAAAATATAAAATTTTTAGGACCACAATGATCATTATCGTCATCTCACCAAATGATGTGTTCTTTAAATTAGAAAATATATAAGAAAAAAAAGTCGTAACTGCAATATACATGAAAATGAATCTAATCTAGCCACGCTTTCGGGGAAAAGAGACATGCCAGTAGTAACGACTGACTGACATCATTCGCGCAAATAATACACAAGACACAAAGAGCCTTGTACAAGTAGACCGTTCGTCATTTACTAGGAGCACGTATAGGTAAAAAGTTTCATTGCAAGTATTTATAGTTTACACTGGACCTAGCGCGTGGAAGCTCCAACTTTTTTTTTATCTGAACAATCAAGGAATTTTAAGTAATTAACGAATGGGCTCGACAACTATGGATTGCTGATATGGGATATGCGTAATGCACATGACTTGTACATGTGTGTGTACTCACTCCCTTTTATGTATCTTGATTAGCCACAGAAATTAATGAATCAGATCATCCTTCACATGTCACACGATCAGTTGCCTCGAAATATATTTATTAAAATGGGATCATCCAACCTCCAAAAGACAATTATTTTTCTTTTTAAAAAATTGGACGCTTTTATGGTTTAAAATTACTTGTTCCCTTTGAACTTGGGGTTTGGAGCATGACTTTTCCATCAGAGTTGATGGTGCCGCATCATCATCAAAAAAACGTAGTTATTATTATAGCATTCTACATTCGTATAGTTTATAATGCAACCGCTGGCTTCCAACAGCTCATAAACTGCAATTCTTTAAGATGTGTAATGCGGAGAAGCGCTATCGTGCTGCTATCACTGATCGTGATGAGGAAAGAAAGTACACTGTACACTACACCCCATATAAACTGTCCATATACTCAAATATACTGTGCTTTTCTAGACGGTGACGTGACAAGTGAGAAAAGCAAAGCTCACTCTTTTGACTCATTTAAAAAATAAACTGTTCAATAAGTATGCTCTACGGACCAAACCTAACTCCAATATATTCAGATTCAAAATTCAGATGCTATTTTTTAATAATAAGGATAGAAGCGTTTTTTTCTTGAACTAATAGAAAACCTTCTCCCGATCCCGACGTTCATTACGGAGACAAAGCTTGTAATCAAAAGATCTTATCCGTTCCAATCCAAAGCAACTCATCGAGTCTTTTTTAGCCCTCAAAATTTACTTTGATTCAAAGCAGATTTCACAAGATTGTCCTTCTCCCGATAACGACAAGACGATAGAGGAGATACCTAAAGTTTGCAAAAAATCCGCAGAATCATATCCAATCGCCTATCCTAGCGTGTGTGCAGGAGTCACACACCACAACACTAGGAAACATTTCCTATATATACCATCCAATTTCAAAAAGTTTCTTTTTTTGCAACTCTTGCGAAACTGTCAGTGTGTCACTCTTTGCCCGGGTGTGAGAGGAGTCGGAGAATCAAAAGGAATAAATCGGGACAGGGACATTGAAGAAAAAAGTGACAACGGATAGGCATAGCACATAGCGTTAGAGAAATCAAGAAGAAAAAAAAAGCTTACATCTTTTTATTCTCTTGCTGATCGTCTGATATAAATACATTACTCTAAGGACAATCCGGTTGCGAGAAAAAAGAGTGAACAGAATGATCAGATACTTTCTTGAAAAAGAAAAAGACTAGGAGAAAAAAAAGAATAGAATAGTTGGTTGTTGTTTGTTCATCATCATCGTGTATTATTTTATATACTTGAAAGTTTTACTCACTCTAGTTCAAATCTTTCAACTGAATTCTAGCGAATCCGTACAAAAAAACGTAGAGAGTTTGATATAAGATAATATGTTTTGTTCTCTTCTAAAGTGACTAGTACATTACATTTGATGAGGGTGCTTATATAGATGAATGCAGCTTGATAGAACACATTTTGGCTTCTTTACCGCAATAAATCTCGGGGAGGACCTTGAATCGAGTCGCCAGTAACTAGAATGATTAAAGATCCATTCCCATGTACACAACGCAATACACTTATTCTTTGTCGTTATCTGCTGGTGGTTGTTCGTTCGTGCCAGCACAAAGAAAGTGAGGAGAAAAAGTCGTTGATACTTTAACAGACTTATAAAACAATCTCCACTTGAAGCATTTTCAAAAACAAATAAAAATTCATGTCATCATCTATAATGCTAGCAGCAGGTAGGCTAATTTGTCTGGAATATGATATCATATAGTTCGATTGAAATCTTAATTACCAAGAAAGCCTTCCTTTCCTTACATATTTATAGATTTATTGTTCATTTGTCAAGTGTAAACTTAAGGTTGAGGCTAGACCATTTTTTTAATAGCAAGAAAGTAATAGAGTATGCATTTGTAGGTTTCATTGAATCAAATCAAATTTTCCTCTTTCCTAAGGACACAATTAGGTTAAGGGGATAATAATTTTAAAATAAATATGCCTCATCTAAAATCAGTGAGGGTGTGCATGAATACTCCTATTGTAATTTAATAGGATAGGCTACATTGCATACATTATGTACAAAAGCTTTATCCTGAATGATGAAAAATGCGATATAGAGAGCATTTTCAGACTTTTCAGTGTCTTTGAATACATTTTTTGGAATTTGCGATATGAATGGTTGATAAGATTGACTACTTTAGCAAGTGATTCGTGGAAATCTATGACCCTAACTCAGAAAGTAATGGGACACGGTTCATTTCACCTGAATCATTCCGTGAGCTGTTTTGAGTAACGATTATTTTCAAGCCTTTGAAAAGGAAAATACCGTATTTTTTTTAACTGTCTCCTGTGATTTATTTTGTCTCGTCTGCATTTAGACACACGATATAGAAACACTTTTATAACAAACATCATCATGATCCCCAGGAAAATTAAGATGACCGAAAGCATGGATTCTCATTCTCAAATGTGGTAACTTAATATAACTGTTATGCACTTACATATATGATAAAGACTTTAGATTAAAAATAGCAGACAAGCAGACTTTTTCAGTGACAGAGATGAAAGGATTATTTGCATGCATTTGGAGTCAGTCTCAAAGGTAAATTGTGGGGAGAGATTAGTAGCTCTGTTGAAATGAATGCATCAAAATAACGTGATTAGTTTACTGGCTGCGATAATTGATGATGATGTGTATATATTGCCATTGCCATTGGTGCTAGTATGTGCTAAAAAAATCAACTCGCTTATTAAAATGGACACATGAATTTTGTACTGGAAAAGAAGGTGGTTTTTAATTTTGAGTTTTCATACTGTTTACAGAGTCATGACAGATTAGAGGATTGGAAAAATAGATATTTTATATTATAGATTTTTTTAGTTTGGAACGTTTTGGATGGTAATTTCAGTAGTCTTGATGTTGTTGACTTTGAAATTATCAAAGCATTCCTCTGGGACTTTCCTGTCGTAGGGGAATCCAAATGGACGCTTGTCGGGGTTAATTCCACCCAACTTACCACAGTAAGACAAAGAGTTGTCAGTGGTATCAACGTAGTGTTCAGCATGGAAGTCTTGCTCGGCGTCGGTGAGGACAACGATCAACTTGAACTTCATACCCTCGGGCTTGCCCTTAGGGAGAAGGAGACCTTGTGGAAGACCACAGTGACGGACTTTCTTGTCAACGTAGTATTCACGGTTTCCAGCAACAGCGTCATTGACTTCCTTGATGAGTTCCTTGAATCCCTTGCGGTTGGGGATTGTGACGGAAGAAGAGTCACTGGAACGACGGATGACGTTCTGTGAATTAATATAAGAATAGTTTTACAATATCTGGATTTAAAAAATAAAACTCCAACATTAATTTCTACAATGTAGTCTGGTAAGTTTTGTTAAAGCTATACCTGGCCATTCTTAAGCTTGATGAGGAACTTGTCGAGCTCGATGACTTCCCATCCCATTCTGCCGAGGTTAGTCTCTTCACCATAAATGTTAAGCTTAGGAGCAATGAAAATTCGGGCAACAACAGATTTTTCAACTTCAGAAGTGGCGGTGATAACGTATTCAAAAGGTTCGTGAGATAAACGGCGGACCTTGGCTTGAATGTCGACATCCTGTAATACAATAAACACACACATGAAAAATATCTCATTTGCTGGTAATAAATGATAAATAGTTAATGCTCCTTGCTAGCTAAATTTCATCTTGTTATGAAACCTTACCCTGACGTTCTTGGATGAATCCAAAGCGTTGGTAAGATCAAAGTAAAAGTCTTGGAAGTAAGTGACAAGGAGGTTAGGGGTGGAAGCCTTGCTCTTTCCGATCACTTTAACGGCATCAACGGTGACTCCTGGGAGTTCAAGTTCACCACGAGTGTAAGGAGGAAGCAAGTCCTTGTGTTCCTTGACAAGGTTGTCCATGTATTTGTGGAGCCGGAAGAAGGCTGGATCTCTGGTAGCAGTTTCAAAGTGCTCAAGAACACCGTATTTGATCTGAGAATACAAAATGTTAAAATTAATACAAATGTACTTTAGCAAATATCCTAAAAACAAATTCGATAAATTATTGTAGATTTCATCAAAAATATTATAAATGTGAATGCTTACGCCAAACTTTCCCTTGGGATCCGTGACACGAGATAACATGATGTGAGCATTATTGTGAAGACTGCCGTAGTAGTTTGTGTTAGTAGATTCAAGGGAAGATTCAATGATGTTTCCAAGAATGTTAACACCTTCAGTTCCGTTAAGGCTAATCTTTTGCCAGTGATCCTGTAATTTTAAGTCAAAATTTTAGTATGACATCTTTGGAAAACGTATTGTACTTGTCTTGTAGCATGAATAATAGGGGTTTATAAACTTACATCAAGAACGAATCCAGCAGCAATAGATTTACGGATGCGTCTTTCGTATTGTTTCATGTCGTTGACGGACAAGGTGGGAAGATCTTGGAATCTCATGTTATCTGGGCGACTTGGGAATTCATATCCGTTCTTGTATTGGGCCTTGGGTACGAATCCTTCAACCTAATGTAGATTATAAAATCACAGTTATGACACTGCTAATGCAATTCCATTGGATTTAGTTTACCAGAAATGCAAGTATTATTACTTACAATGGGTTTGTCCCAATGAAGTGCCTCAACATCAGCCAAATTGTTGGACAATCGCTCAGCATCGAAGCGAGCAGCAAGTTGATGATGCATGTACCAAAAGAGTTCACCTTTCCTGTCCTTGTGAACTCCGTACTTAGCTTCGTTCCACCAGAAAGGCCAGTCCATATGCCAGTGAGAATGATGAGCATTCTGATGAATTAATAATAAAACACAATTAGATTTTTAAAATGCAAAAAAAAAATCTGATACATAATGAATGTTTTTGAGCCTGTTGATATTACACATACCATTCCAATATCTTCACCAAAGTAGGAAACACGTTGTTCGGGATTACGGATGGAACCAGTAAAGTTCATGGGAATGACCACTGGGGTTTGAGTCATCTTAGCCCTGTAAGCTTGACGAACGACATCAGAGGTGGTGAAAAGATGAGGGAAGACTTCATATGGGGGTGGAAGTTGGAGACCCTCTTCCCTGTGGAGAAGAGCGACGCTGAAAGCGTAGAAAAATTGACCCTCATTGGAGACTTCACGGGCAGCGATAGCTGTCTTGTAAAAGAGATCCCAGTCCTTGGCGAAGTGAAGGGTCTCGAAAAGCTCAATCATTTGCTGCCTGTGAGTCCGCTTGAAAAGATTGAAGATTTCTCCCTTCTTTTGGTGACGCCCATCGCGACAAGCTTCAAAGTAGTGTTTCACAGTGTCTTGGTTGGAGTAATCGGCCAAATGTTCAAGAGGATGGTAGGATCCTGCAAGGGCAAGTTGAGCTGGGTCTTCAAGGGGGGATGAAAGCTTCCATGTAAGCTTCAGAACAGCTAACTGCTTATTAAGAAAAGCTTCGTCAGCTAAAAAAAAATAAAAAAATATATAGTTAGAATGTGAAAGTCTGTGCAATTAATTCCAAAAATGTTTATGCTATGCTTTCTGAATTAGGTAATTCAAGGTAGGTATACCTTTTTCAAGCTTAGCAAGTGCAGAGCCAGTGGCTACTGCGGCAAGGACAACAAGAAGAAGAGCGAACCTCATTTTTGCACAGACTTTCGGTCAAATCTAATGGAAAGTCGGAAGGAGATTGTCCATCCACCATCCTTATATACCAAGAAACTTTTGAATGTCCACATATCCAGCATACTATTAATCAATCACATATGTGCTAAAAAAGTGGTCTTCAAATTACCGCATTCATAAAGTTGTGGATAAGTAGAAAGAAGTAATGGTAGTTTCATCATTATGGGTGTCATTCTGCTTCGTGTATATTTAATTATTAGCATACACATTCATGTAAATTGTAGATTACCCTTCTTTTGAACCAAGCACTATCACTACTGCCCTTGGTTAATCTATAGAGAGCAATATGAAATGGGTATGGATATCTCCAGTGTTTTATACATCATATCAGACGCAGCACAAGCAATAAAGCAAGTCTTTGCAAAGAATCACGGAATCTAATTGCAATTATTGCATACAAACCTGTGTAATATTGTGAGCAATTAACCATAAACTAAAAAGCTGGAAGGGTCGCAGTTGCTGCCATGCAAAACCAGTCATGAGTTAAGGTACCTACCTGGGGGCAAAAGGGGAAGGTGATAATACCAGTGATAACCAAAACGATGTAGGATCCAATCTGTACATTACGTAATAGTGTTTTGCAATGTAAAATTATCCCCGTTGGTGGATAGATATTTGATTTTAAAAAGAATTTAGCTTTGTCTGCTATTTTTCATAATCATTTACTACATCTTTTCAGTTTACATCGACAGTGTTACTAATTACTATTATTGTCGTTTAACAGTTTGATATCGTAGGGTGTACACGTAATGCTCAAGATTTTATGCTTGTTTACTTAACTCAAAAATAGCATTGTATGTTCTCATAATATTTTTGAGATAATATTGAATATTTTGAATTGAAGCGACGTGCATTATCACCTTATGTAACGAGATATCTAAGATCCTGGATTCTGACATTGACACTTAACCTGACATTTTGAATGTTATCTAAATGATGTTTTTAAAAAATGTGTATTTTTGAACAAGTAAAGTTAAATGCAATCTAGGCGAAATTAATATGTCAGTGCTGATGAAATCATCCCCATAAATGCATAATATGGAACAGAATGCACAACCAACAACCTAACTTGTATAAACCGGCCGGCTTTTTTCACTTAAATCACAAGATGTTTTTCAAGGAAAAGTTCAGCAATGATAGATAAACTAATTTAAAAAACCATGCGACCGCTAGGTCATGAAATAATCAACGCCAAGATTTCGCGACAGGTTTGGCAAGCTTCAATTTACCTTCATGCATCTTTATGCACCATACTATACTTTCATGTACATTTTCTGTTGTTCCTTGTTCTTGACTGAAGTCAAGGCAAGTCAAGCCATGGATGCAACGCATGATTGTAAAGTTTTCACTCTGTTAATATGCAATGACGAGCTTTCTTATCGATGCTATGCACGTACATATAACTCTCTCTCTCTCTTGCTCCAGAAAATTCTTAAGCGATTAGATACATGTTTACGGGTATTGGAAGAAATCTTTGAAACACATTCACTTTGCTGATTACGAAAGAGTGGCGTGACAGATAACAACTCCTAGGTTTTTAATTTATTTTAATAATGTAATATTAGTAATATTATTACTAGTAATATTTTTATATGCGCAGTTTAGTCATAATATCTTGATCGATTCAAATTCTACATTCAAGGCCGTTTAAAGTCAGAATACCGATTTAGAATGGCCTTGGTTTAATGCTACTTTTTCAGTAGAATCTATGAATCTAAAGTATCCTGAGCGAGCCGAGATAACGCGGCTCTAAATCACGCATAAAGGTGCCAACAATAATATGAATGTAGTAAATTCCGGATTCTTACGATGTTTTGAAAATGATGTTTATTTGATCAATGAAGTTTAAAACATTCTGTGATGTCACGTCAATTATTGCAAATGACATGGAAATTGCAATGTCGCAAGGTTCGGATTGCCAGTGCCACCAAGCAATTTAAATGATACCAGATACACCGGACAAGATGATTCTAAAGACTAAAATACATTCCCTTTATGTTGAAAACCATAAAACAACATATACTTCAACAACCTTTAAACGCTGGAGGATTTATGCTTTTCTAAACATGTTGTTAACATGCCACTTTAATTTCGAATTTTCCCCTAACAATCTACGATGCCACTAATAAACAAAGAAGACAAACAAAATCCATATATTTCCCGATGAACAATCGTGCTTCTACTTTGATGCTACCAGTATACGATAATTCGATATATACGCGACGACATTTATTCGCGAATTCTCGTATGCTTAAAGAATGCTCGCCGAACTCGTCTTTTCATAATTGTAAAAGTAGTAAAATGCAAGCGATAACACGCATTCGGTTAGAATGCTATTTTTGGGAGAGAAATCGCATGCAAAAAGGAAATACAGCATGCAAAAACTTGCGGATGGCTCGCATACGACTGGCCTTCTCGTTGTAGCATTTAGATCTTTGGGCACCGGAGGGAAAAGTTAAACCAAGCACACTCACCTATAGCACACACACATCTCTTTATTATTATCATGTCATAAAGCCGAACCAAACTTCAAGTTTGACTGGTGTGATTTTTTGTGCTGCAATTCAGTTCATTGCGATTTTATTGAATTTCCACAATGCTTCCGTTTTCAGTTGTAGTGTTTTTAAACGAGGTCGCAATTGAGGTGATCTCATCATCCTGGCTAAATATCGAGAACAGTCAAACTTACTGGCCAAGGGCATTGGGTAAAAGCTTAATAAATTAGTGATTAACCATGCCAGTCATCTGCTGGAAGATAAAGTGAAGTGGAGTGTACATCCATGCCGAGTTTTAAAGTCATATGGTGAGTATTGTATTGCTATGTAGTTGTTCATTATTTATTTTGGTTCAATCAGTTTGAAATTTGTGTTTTTCCTGTTTTTGTTGTTCTTTAGCTACATACGATGCTGCTCGGAAGGGGTGCAAGAAAGCAGAGGATAACGAAACGTCTAACAGTGAGACAACCGACGTTGATGCAGCCGTTCGTCACCGGAAAGTAAAACAAAAAATCAAATCCCTAACCACTCCAGCTGTCAATCGAAAATTCAAGCAAAAACCTAAGGTGCCTGAACCGGAATCTTCAGAATCGTCTTCATCTGAATCGTCACTGGAGTTCATTGAAGAGTCTCTTACTCGGCCAGCTATACCATTCTTTTTACATCCGATGACAACTACCCCTGCCAATCGTAAGTGTTTTAAACATTCGCATATTCTTAACTATTAACTTAAATCATAGTATTAATTGCAGAGTTTTTGATTGTGCTTGACATCTTGCAGAAAATCCTGTAGCCGATATTTCTTTGTCAGAAACGGACGATACTTCACTAAATTCCACAAGACAAGATCAAATCCCTGAGCATGTCATTTGGACATTTGAAGGGACTCCACCACCCACCATCACAGATGTTATGACGTTGTTGAAGCAAGTTCAATCAACATTAGAAACCCAAAAAGAAGAAACAAAGCGTAAAATATTTATCTCGTGAATATTGACTTATTACTTATCATTACTGCTGATGGGATTTTAATGAAATATATGAATGTTCTATGTTTTCAGGATTACATGGTGACTCAGGTGGTCTTAGTTAAGGAAAAACTAAAAGAAATCCTATCAAGAACAACAAATCCCATTATTGATGTTTCTGAACGTTGTGAAGTGAAAATTCCAGCAACGACAATTGACGAGTTAAACTCACTTCAGTCGTTCCTATCATCGCCGGAAAATTTTGCTAAGCTTGTAAATAATCAATCATTGTACTATATCTTCCAAAGCAGAACAATTTAAGACCACTTTTTGAAAATGTTGATCTCTTTTATATTTTAGTCAAGACAGCTGGCCGTACTTGGAGGTGAAACCCCGACAAAGATCACAAGTAATATACTTGATGAACTTATTTTCAGACCAGTCAGTTTAATCACCAGTTTCACTGGAAAAGGCAAGAATGCTCAAGTTGGACTGAAGAACACCCCAGTGATAGAATTTTTATATGGTACAAAAACAAAAAGCTTACAACACAACTCTCACTATACTTAATGATGAACTCAAATATATAATAACCATTATTTATTTCCACATTTTTGTAGAGACGGTTCGCAAAACCAAGGGTGGAGCCAGTACCACAAATAAAGAAATCGACCGATTCTTGAAAGGATGGCTAAAGAAAAAAGGGGACCAAGAAAAGGAGGAAGGAAGCGCAGAAATTCAAAGCGAGAAGAAATGTCTCAGCAGTCACCCCAAGTCGACCAGTAGCCGCCATCGCCGTTCGTACAGCAAGCTTCCCAAAATGGACCGCAGCGACCCCAACTGCCGCCACCGCCGTTCGTACAGAAGTCTTCCCAAGTTGGACAGCAGCTTCTGCCACCAATCATTAAGCAACGCCCACAACCCGTCAAACCAACACGTCGACCCAAGTCAACGCAGATACCTCCACCACCTATCAAACAGCAGCAGGTGCAACCACTAGTAACTCAGCTTGTCACATCTTCGCTCAGTCAACAACAACAGCCAACTCTAATTCTGCACACTGTACAACAATAAGATTAGTTAGTCAAGTGTCCACTCGAACAAAGCAGCGTAAAAGAAGGGTTGAAATTAACGAGCGACTTGTTAGTTAAATATTTCTGTTTGCCCTACAGAAGTTCGAAATTGTGTATACCAATATAACACACTCTATAAATAGTTATTTGCTGTAATATTATTATTATGTTTGTAGTGTTGTAGATTTTAACTATTACTATGTATTTATCCGGTATATTTAACCGTATATGTACAAAATAATGTTAAAAGCAATAAAGTATACCTAAAAAATAATTATGTGCACCATTTGCATATTTGATTCTCAACATTCTATATTACGCAATATAATAACGGCACAGCTAAGCGGAACGTAAAAAGCGGACGGATAGAGTGCGATTTGCGTACGGATGCATGGCGCGTTTTCTACACGTAGCAGCGATATAGAAGATACGCGTCGCATGCGTTCTGAATGCTTTTGAGGCGACAAAAACGAATGTTTTCCGCACTAAAAGTCTCATTTAAGGAACGCATGTAAAAAGAAGGTGGATAGCATGCTTCTTGTTGATCGGGTTATATATAATGCTGGGTGTAAAATAATTGGATACGACTAGATACTGCTTTATGAAATGATTATGTCTTATGGAACTACTCACTCTTTGTTTAATTATGATGTTTGGTTTTGTAGGGAAAACAGCCCAGTGTGGTTGGTGCAATTAAAAACACTGTAATAAAGTCAATCAACAATGGATTTTATAAATTCATGCCATTAATCAACACTGTCTAATTTATAACATATACATGATGTGATCATGCATGCATTTTGATTGTTAGATTGCAATTTAGAACTGTAAACTACGAATGATATTCCACCGGAAATGAAATCCCTTTGGAAAACTTGCAGAAAATTGTCTTGTCAGAAATCAGGATGAAATGAACACGTTCATATTAAATTACTTGCAATATCTAGTTCATATGCTTAGCATTGCCCTTGCCTTGTATGCAATTTAGGAAAGCAACAATTTTACAAAATGTGGATTAAATTCAGCTTTACAAATGTGTGTTAATAACTCATAGATATATATGTATGAGACGAGGATCTGCAATCTTCTGCGAATGCATGCTACTTTATAAAGCATGAAAGCATGAATTGCACATTACATAGAGCCCATACTCAACTGCATTTTAGTTATTTTTTCTTTTCATTGAGGGTCAGTGGGGGTCAACATGTATATCTGTTGAAGTAGATTGGAGCTTCTGAAGTATAAAAGCTGGTGCAAGTGCCAGCTTCAACTCCAGAGCTCTTCGTGAAGTTACAAGACTCGCGTTATTCACCATGGCCCGGTTTGCACTCGCTTTGATTGCCTGCGCCCTTGTGGCAGCAGTTGCAGCCACTCCAGCAGATCCCGAATTCCTTACCAAGCAAAACGAAATTCTTAAGCTTTTGAACAAAGTTCATGAGCTTAACTTTTATCAAGACCAAGTTACCATTTCCAAGGAATACGACCCCTTGGCACATTTGGATAGCTACAAGGTATAACCATATTAATTTACATTTATGTATGTCATGTCTTTTTTTATTTCCAAAGTTGGCAACTTGCAAAACTATATGTATATATATGTTTCTGAATGGTATATTAAGTAATTTAATAATTCGGTTATATGATTTCAGAATCCCCGAGTTGTTAAGGAATTGGTCAAAGTAATGAAGAACGGAAGACTGCTTCCCCGCGGAGATATCTTCAACCTCTTCAACATTCATGATCGCCGTGAGATGATCCAGATCTTCGAGACTCTTTTCTTTGCCAAGGATTGGGATACCTTCCACAAGACTGCTTGCTGGGCTCGTGACAGAGTCAACGAGGGTCAATTTATCTATGCTTTGAGCGTTGCTACCCTTCACCGTGCTGATACTCGTGGAGTCCGTCTTCCTCCCGCATATGAGACCTACCCACATCTTTTCGTCACCAGCCAAGTCATCCATGATGCTTATGCTGCAAAAATGAGACAAGTATGATTATTCCTCATGACTCAATCTATATGAATACAACAATATATACCATTCAAGGATTTTGAAAAGATAATTATTTCACAATTTGCTTTTGGAAACAGGAACCAGCTGTCATCCGCATGAACTTCACTGGAACCGTCCGTAACCCTGAACAGCGTATTGCTTACTTCGGAGAGGATGTTGGTCTCAACAGCCATCACTCTGTCTTCCATATGGACTGGCCTTTCTGGTGGAACGAAGAGAAATACGGAGCAATCAAGGACAGGAAAGGTGAACTCTTCTGGTACATGCATCACCAACTTATCACTCGCTTCAATGCCGAGCGCTTGTCCAACGACTTGAACGAAGTTGAGGCCCTTCAATGGGACAAGCCAATCGTAAGTTATAGCAAACTTTATGCATATTTAAATACACATAAAAATTAAAGGGATTTATGTAACAAAGAATAATTTACTTTATTATTAATTGCTTTAGGTTGAAGGATTCTACCCCCAAACTACCTACAGGAAGGGTGGTGAATTCCCAGCTAGGCCCGACAACTTCAAATTCCAAGACCTCAAAGACATCCGCATTGCTGATTTGGAAGCTTATGAAGAACGCATTCGCGAAGCCATCTCCTCTGGAATTGCCATTTCTGCCGTAAGCGTTGCAAAGTTGAATTTTTTCTGGTTTGCTTTCCCAGGACTAGTTTCTAACTTTTACATTTTATACAGATCAACAACGAAATTGTCAGCTTGAACAACACCCAAGGTATCAACATTTTGGGAGCTCTGATTGAATCCAGCTCCAACTCTATCAATCCCAACTACTACGGATCCCTCCACAACCTTGCTCACATCATGCTTGGTCGTGTTGTCGACCCTCTCGGCAAGTTCGGTATGCCACCAGGTGTTATGGAACACTTTGAAACTGCTACCAGAGATCCTGCTTTCTTCCGCCTTCACAAGCACATTGATAATCTCATCAAGGAACACAAGGACAGTCTCCTCCCATACACTCACGAGGAATTAGATGTTGATGGAGTTGAAGTCAAGAATGTTGAGGTTGATAATCTCGAAACCTACTTTGAAGAGTTCGACATTGACATGCTTAACGCTTTGGATGATGCTGCTGGTCTCCCAGATGTTGAAATCAAGGCTCGCGTCCAACGTCTCAACCACAAGCCTTTTGGAGTTAAGATCGTTGCTACTTCCGCTGCTGAAAAGGTCGTCACCGTCAGACTTTTCCTTGCTCCCAAATACGACTGGTGAGTATACTTATAACCGTCAAAATATTATTGATTAAGGTGTGCTTAGTATAAATAACTCTCTAACGATTAAATTATTTTTTATCACACAGGTTCGGCCGTGAAGTCCAACTTGATACCCAACGCTGGAAGTTTATTGAGCTCGACAAATTCGCCGTCAAGTTGACTGCTGGTGAAAACGCCATTGTCAGGAAGTCATCTGAGTCCTCCGTCACCATCCCCGATCCTCTCTCCACCCGTGCTCTCCGCAAGCTTGTTGATGATGCCATCGCTGGATCCGCCAGCTTGGAAGTTGACAAGGACATCAGACACTGTGGAGTTCCAGACAGGCTTCTCCTCCCCAAGGGTAAGGAAAATGGCATGAAGTACACCCTCTTTGTCATGCTCACCGACTTCCAAGAAGACAAGGTCAATGATCTTCCCCACGATTATACATACGGAGGATCAATCTCATACTGTGGAACCATCAACCACAAGTACCCTGATGCAAAGCCCATGGGATTCCCACTTGACAGGAAGATCCCCAACATTGATGACTTCAAGGTTACCAACATGTACTTCCGTGATGTTGAGATCAAATTCGATTCTCATCATTAAAAGTCTCTTTTTGTTAAGAGTTAGATATTCTTCAAATCTCTATTTTTCGAGTCAAAATCATATCACCTCTACGTAACTCTTCTCTCCTTTCTACATACAATAAATGAACTGTAATTCTGTCCAAAGTTGTGTAGTTTGTTCTAACAAATTTTTTTCACACATAATTTCTATAAGCATAATTCATAGATATGGAATTTCATACACAGCCTGAAAGCAGAGTTTTTTTCCAAACTAAATTCATTCACTTCTCCACCATGCATTTAAAGACAATTCCTGTACATCATCATCAATCTTAACATGGGTTTCTCTATATAACTTTTTGCAACCAAATTTCTTCTCTTTTAAGCGCATAATGCCCATACTTGGCATACTTTCTTTATGTGTGAAAATTTCAGCAATATCAATACCAAATAGTTAGTGCGGATAGGATCCCATAACATTCATAACATGAAATGTCAGGTGAAATTTTAATCAACAAAAAAATGCTGAAGATTATTTAACTTTGGGAAAAATCTGTTGTTTTATCACAGATGCATACTTGCTAATGATTACACTTTTACAAATAATTTCTCATCATCAGCATGCGAGACATAAGCAAATACAGACAAAACCAAGACCCAAATACAGGGAATTTGTCTACAAAATTACACCAGGAAAATGGCAAATAAACTCGAGATATGATATATACCTAACACGCATTTTTCGAGAACCATATCATGAACACGGAACGGTAGATAAGTAAATATATTATGCAATAGTAAAGGCAATGTTAGTAGGTAGCATAAAATTCATAAAGTTGAAATTATGGCATCAGCAGCAGCCTCAAGTAGTGCATGTGCATGGAAGATTATTATGAAGAGTGAAACAGGAACAGCTGGTTTTTCGACAAAATCTTTCTATTTGTATGGCAAAACGAGGTATGTGCACATTGCACAACAAAAAGATACATGGCTAAGGATTACTTTGTTGAGTCTAAATTAGATCGGAGGAAAAGACGTAAATACGTGTATGGAAGGATGCTGAGATTATTTTATCTTCTACTTTTTTCCTTGACTTGATACCTGTGTAGTAGTGTGCATTCATTGTGATTGTGTATTATGTGTATCCCCATATCACCACACAACCACTACCAGACCAGACCATTTACCAAAACATGCGAGATGTGAGAAGAAGAAGAGCCTACGACACCATTTCGTGGTTCCATCCTCTCCTCCAAAAAAAAGCTATCATCTTCGTTTATCATTCATTCCTCACATCCACATCGCATCCTCTTGCTTGTTGCACACCTCAGTAATTTTTTAGGGAAAAGTCAATGCCCCATCCTAACATCTTGTTTTTGTGTGAGTTTTTGAATCACTCAGTCTGCGGCGATTAAAAAGATGAAATTTTGAAACTGGTTTATGGCCCTCTTCTGCATCCCATTTCTTCTTCAATACGGTACTGACACTGGCGTGAAGAAAATGTTACAGTCATCCCGTTTGGCACTCCTTCAACGTGCTCCTTAACAATCATCATCTTGTAACTAACCAGTTACCTGGATTGAATAAATTATTTATAAAATAAAATAAGTTAAAATTACTATAGACAGTAATCAGTAATGCTCATCTGTGATTTACCATTTATGCCTGCTGTTCGATGGATACTCCTGTTTGTGTTTTGTAAATGTTTCCGGGATCTTCTTCTCTGATGTGGATACTACAAGAATCAAGTTCATTTTGTACTTTTGCAATTTATTAACAGAGAAGCTTTGCGCTCCAGGATATATCAACATCAATCACCAAATTATTATAAATTGTAAGACATCATCACTGCGTGACATGTATGGTTGATCAATCATGATGATATGGGGGTCTAACTATGAACAAAAACTAATAAAATGTGGGTTTCTCTAAAACTTTTACAGAGCCGGTAAAAAGACAAGTTGCAGAGCTAATTGGGGGTTGAAATTATTATCAGAGTACTCGTGGGATCTTCCGTTCAATTTCTAAACGTTTGAATACGAGTTTATGGCTTTCCTTCGTGACCTTGACTAGGGAATCAAAGTGAAGTTAAAAGTCGTGTTGGAGAAGAAGGAGTTCAAATAGCAATATATATATAGCATTTCACTTCCAATAATAGTCAATAGTTAGTCAATATGGCATCCACGACCATGAATGGAACTGCGTCTTCCAGCTGCCCGGAAATTGATCCGGATCCAAATGTCTTGGAAGAAATGAGGAGGGGTGCCTACGATCGAAGTAAATGGCTGCAGACATACACCTTTATAATCAGTCAGTACGAATTCAACAAGGAGGAGATGTCGCAGTTTTACTCGGAGATGTGTGATGTGTTGGACAATATGAAATCATTTCTAAAATGTCCGTTTTGCAAACACACCATCAAAAAGGTATATACATGAATGCTTAAAAAATTATGACTAATATTTTGTAGCACGAAATCTCAGACGTATTCATTGAAATGATTTTGTTTTTAAAATTACAGTCTGCCATCCTCACATGTGGACATTTGGTTTGTCAGAAGTGTGTATCTAGAAAATTCATTGGTGCCGTTAAATCTCAGTGTCCAACATGTGAATGTGAAGTTGAGAAAACAGTCCCTCTTCCCGTATATGCTGTGGATGAGATTACCAAAGAAATTGCCCTCTTCATGAAAGAAGCTAGATTCTTCAAGGCATCACAAATGAAACCTGTAAAGGAAAAGGATGCAAAGAAACTTTTAAAAAGCATGAATTTTGTCTTTCTCCAACGGATCAAAAATTTGGAAGGTCAACTGATGTGTGACTACTGCTTCACTAAATTGAATACGGTAATTCATTACTGCTGAATCTTAGATTCTTTTGGTTTAATGATCGTCTACCACTATATTAATAAGATTTCTATGCCATGGTCTGTGCTAAGCTAAACAAATCAATTCTTTTTATTTATATATATACAGACATGCCTAGTAAGATGTGCTGCCGATGCTTTCACCGGTCGACCTCTGTGCGTTGGTTGTGATACGAAATACATTAGATTTTATCAAAATGAACAAGGAAAGACCTTTGAAGAACCAATTCAGTTCCCTACATTCGATACGATTGTCACCGACTTTTACGGGTTTTTAACAAATGTAGTTGACTACTGCAAAAGTAAGAAAGTCCCCATCAGACACCTCAACAAGAGCGGTATCATCAGTTTACGTCCTGTGTACAAGTTACTTGTGGCTGCTATTCTTATCGGAATATTTTTGATCTATTTAACAAACTAGCAAAAACTACATTGACTATACGTACAATGTTACGTATCAATGTATGTAAATGCTGTTCAGCGTCAAATCTACTTCTGCTCCTGCATTATCGCGAATTTACTTTTGCTCAAAGAAACCAAAAATATATTATACAATAATGAATAGATAGCTTGCTAATTGCCAATTTTATGATTTTATAGTCATGCACCCAAAAAAAATCAGCGATAGATTTTTGATAACGATCCGCTGTTAGTTTTTCAAGAAGAAGAAGAAAAATAAACTGTGCAATTGATAATTTTATATAAACGGAATTTTCAACAATATAAATATCTAGCTTACATGATCATTATATGATATATAAAGAGTTGTGCCTTTGAAAATGTTAATGACGAGTGTAGCATTGTGGTATTGTTCTTATAGCTTAAGGGACAACTAGCATATCAAAATTGATTGTAGATGTGTCGCTGCGCGAGCTGCAATGCTTACAAAATAAGTTAAGATAATAATAATTATTCTTTATTTAGAATACTGATAGTGCAGTTGTGATAACACTTAATGAAAACATCTTCTCATTCAAGTGCACCAACCTTTAATAATAATTATTGTCATTTGTAGCTTGATTGATTATGATATTTTTAATGTTGCATGTACTACAAATATAATAATTGATAACTGAGCACATTGCATGTGACTACATTTCGCTTAAAATAGATGTTTGGGAATAATAAGCGATTTTAGTTGGCAGCTAGATTGAATATAAGTTGTATCAAGTAAAACACAAGTATTATTTTACGTGTCTAATCCATATAAAAGGATTAAATAAGGGTTGCAACGATTTTGGTGCTATTTACTAGTTTCGCAATTTTGGGCTTAAAATTTATCTGTCTGTTTATTTTGCGAGAGCCATCCTATATATAATTTGTACCGCCTAATATAATTTTTGGACTTGACTCATTTCCGAATTCTGCACTCCATTTATGGCAATACATGTTGGAAGACTGTATCGTGATCTTGAAGTGAAAAATAACATGAAGTACGTGCACTAATTGGTTTTTAACTGTCAATAATTATTATTCTGGCAGGCAATAATACGGGTTGGATTGGAACATTAGAATTTAAGGGGTTATATTGTTAGACTTTTAGAGGCATAAATCGATGGTAAGCCAGACTTTGGATATGAATTTGCAAGGTGTAGTTAACTGTAATGTATGTATATATGATGTGTAATTACATTTACTGATTTACGCAACTGAATAAGCATACGAGTAAGGGAAAACTTTATATAACGCTATCTAGATTCTCGTCATCGGTTTAAGTTGTATAATAATAATGTGACTTTGCCTTGGTCATAAAATATAATAATAAGTGTTATTTTAATGCACAACAATAGTTTTTTTGTCAAAAACGTGTTCGAAACTTTTGAGGTATGTTTATTTGATTCTCATGGTGCTGTTTACTACGTGGTTTCATCTAACAGCGGAAACATCAGCATTAGTATCAGTAGGTTATATACCTAAATTATGTATGACAATTATTATATTATGCTCGTGTGAAATGCGATATGAGTTATTGAACGCTTACGCCTAGAGTTAAGGAAAAACACAAAATTGACGTGGAATAAAGTATTACTATGAAATTTTATCGTGTACTTCATGATTTGTTTTGTTTAGTCTTACAGATATGTAAGTAAGGTGCATTTCATAACATTCTACCTTTTACAGCTACAATTTCAGAGTCGGCATTTGATAGTCTACAATCTACATTCATTGTAAACACATTGAGCTCCTAAAGATGACATTATTATTATTATTATTTATTATTATTATATTTATTCAAAGAATGGCATCACATACACATACATATTTGCAGCAGAGTTACACGTTGGCTCTACTGAAGGTAATGAGTGTTACAGTTAATTTGGAGGAGTTGTGAGTTAACAAAATAAAATGTGGATACTTAAGCCTAAAAATACAAAAGAATCCAAAGATAGTAAAAGACAGAAATAAGGAGAGTTGTGCAGCCAAACAAGGGCGCAAAGGAAATCTTATACTATATAACATATATTACAATTTTAATGATTATCATGTAGGTATTTTATTAACGTAGGAATGGTTGATCTGCGGTACCTTTCTGTTTTACAGATGGCTAATCTAAAGTTATATTTATTTTGGTTATACCTTGAGCTCCTCTCATTTAATCTTATGATTTTATATGGCTCAAGCCAGAAACTGGACCGATTATTTTTCATCAAGTTGATACCAAACCTTTCCAATAATACCAATCGTCTAGTTTGAAGGTCAACTAAGTTTATTTTTTCACACACCTGCGTGTGCTTGTTTTTACTTACGTACCTGCCCGTTATTAAGGAGAGGGCTCTCCTTTCAACTGAGTCGAGTAGTTCAATTAGATTTTTATTAATGTTAAACGACCACAGGATACAACCGTATTCAAGTATACTTCTTATATGAGCTGAATATATACAAACAAGATGGGGCTTAGTTAAGCCAGCACCTTTTAACTTTCTTAGTATATACAATTTTTTACAAGCATTTTCAAAAGTCCGTTTGATATGATCATTCCATTTTCCAAATTTATTGATTAATATTCCTAATAATTTGCTTGCTTCGACTTTAGGTAATACAATATTGTCCACGGAGGCTTCGTAATTACTAAAACTTTTATTCTTGGAATTATCAATAATTATTACATTACTTTTCAGTGGATTCAGACGCATGTAGTGATTTTGTATGTCGGAGTTTATGTGACTAAGGTACTCATTCATTCTCGGATTACAGCCATATTTGACTGCCTCCGCTACACACATATCATCAACAAAAGCTTTCATGGTGTTGGTCTTGCTTTTATACTTATCATTAAAGCTCTTAAGGATTCTATTGACTAGGATAATGAATAACAGACACGACAATTTTGTCCCTTGCGGACAACCGTTTGAGATGTATAGAAAGGTAGATTACATTACAAACATGATCCGTTGTCTCTGTATTAACGATCAATGTAGCAAGAACTGACGTCAACGGATTTTGAATTTTGAAACTTTACCAAATTGGCTAATTGTTTTAAAAGTTTAACCTCGTACTTTAACATAGTCTTCAAACCAAGAGAACGGTTCTGGTATGCTAGATGTAAGCTATAACGTAATGAGATGAAAATAAAATCCATTGCATTCGAGAGAATATGCTTTTATTTTTACCCGGAGAATCGACAAACTCTTATTAAAACAGGAACCTCCACATGAGGCAGTTGAGAAAACAGGAGGTGCGTCACTAAACGCCAAGAGCTAACGATGAAAATGTAGCCGAGGGGCAATACGATACGGATGGATGTCTTGTGAGATGTAATTTGAGAATGAACAAGATGATGGGGTTCCACTGCATCATGTCATGCGTCATGACAAACATTTTTCTTAGACAATTTTCCAAGTATAACAGTATTGAATGCTAATCTGAGAATAACAGTTGTAATTGAACACGTGTGGGTTTATATTAAATGCCGCATTTAACAATTAATATGCACCTAATATACAATGCAATGCATTGTCAATTACAACGAATATGATGTGAAATATAAATTCAACATATTATTTTATGAAAAACATTTAATAGCAAACATCATGATGTTGTTCTCCCGATGATAAAAGGGATGTAATTCTTGAACTGGAAGACATTCCCATATAGACGTGTTGTTACTTTAATGTGTCCTTCCGTATATACATACCATAGATGCCTCCCGTTACTTTCCTTTAATTATATAAAACGTGAGATTCATTCTCCAGCATTTTCTTTGTCAACGATGTACTTTTTTGAGGATTAATTAAAGCCTAAAATTAATGGATGATTGCAACACTGATGATTATGAGAGTGACAAGTAATAACAATTCATCCATCCCCGACTGGTTCTAGGTTTTCAACATTTTATTATATAACGATACAGGTGAACAGTAGTCGATGAATTATGTTATTTAGTCGCTGACGCTGATTAATGGAACGCTGAATTTTCAGTCATCCATGAGATTTCACTTGTGTGTAGGGATTTACTTGCGTTCATTTGGCATTTCGTAGAGCATGGGGAATCGTGAGAAAACTCGTATCAGAGTACGATGTAATATAGTTCGCTGCAGTTTGCAGTACAATAAATAAACAAGTGTAATTTTTGGATTGAAACAGTCACTGTGTGTGTGCAGACACTCACGATCAGTTCATTAATCTCTCGATACCTTTTAAGCACCAAAAAAACAGAAATCAAATGTGAAAATGTATATATAAATTAGGCACCTGAAAATAACGAACTCTAAACTTTATTACTTGCTTAGATAATTCCATTGCTGCAATGTCATGAAAAAGCAATCAAACTAGTTCACTTAACTACTTTTTGTATCTCGTCTAGGCACTCAGCATTCAATTACATGGCCTGCTTACATCAGACACACAAAAGACAGCGTGCTTTCATTTGCTCTTGCTCTCTTTGTTTCTCCAAAACACCGAGCTAACAAATGGGCTGGCGGTTTTGCTGGGCCTGAGATTCTGCCACGGTGAAGTAATTTTTAAGACACAAACTAAAATTCTGCTCATATCCACTGGAGCCATTTATTACCTCGCTAACCATTCATTGTTTTCTATGCTGAAAGGGCTTTGGACTTTCCGAGTCAGAATATTTTCCATGCAGTTGTGAATGCTATAAATTTACATGATGGTAAATGATACAGTAAAGACAAAGTGGCAACTTGACTGGTTTTGAACTATTTCCCTTGTAGGAGGATGCCAGAGCAATTCATCTTCCTTTCTACACCAACCTTACAACAGTTTTCTATCATCTATATCCTTAAATCGGCTCGTTCAAAGCGACACATTCGTTAGGGAGACACGTGTATCAAGGACAATAGAGACAACTGCATCTTTTACGTTTGCCTACTCACATACATATACTTTTGGCCAAAATACTACCAAGTTCAACTAAATGTTATGTAAACTTTCACGGCAATTCAAAATGATGAAAAATGGTTATTAAATTCACCCGAATTGAACTCTGAACTCGTGACCCTGACCCTTTACGTTATTAGTAACAACCTTTCACTAAAAAAAACAGCATATATTCTAAATAATGGTGTACATTGGTGATACATAAGAAAAGGCCTTATTAACTAAACATCAACAACTGTGTATCGAATGAATCGTTCCACACATAGGAGTTTTATGACGAGTACAATGTACTAAAGTTGTAAGTCTAAGCATACTTTGATCAACAAAGTTTCTAAAGAATTCCACGTAACGATCCTTGAAATGTGGTTATAGCCTACAGCAAGGTGAAAGATGTTTTGAACGGTGGGATGTCGCATTTTGCACCAAAATTTTTATGTAAATGAAACAGCCAGCTACCAGAAGGAATGAAAGGCAAGTACCTAATAATACGACAAACCCATTACTTCAGGAGCAGCATCAGTAAACCACAAAATTGGTTAAAGTTAAACATAAACAGCAAAAACAGAGAGAGAGCTATACTTTTAAGTAACTGTACCCAAAGCCAAGCCATTACAGATTTGTAATCATGAGTTGTGTCTTTCATTTGTTTTTAGGAAGAGAAAATTTCACAATAAACTACTCTTCACTTTGTGAGACTAACAACCTCGCTACTCTAATGGTATATACATGTACTAGTACATTCCTCTCCCTCTCCCTACTACATTGATGGAGGACGTTTTGTGACTTCTCAAAGAAGCGACAGAAACTTTCTTCTTGATTGGTTTACTTTCATTGCAGGGGAAAAGGGAATGCGGTATAAATCGTATACTTCGTTTCACCTTCGGATCTACCATAAAGAAGCCGCAACCCCCAATCCTTTGAATATTTAATCATAGTCTACTAAAAGAAACGTGAAATGTAGATAGCCGACAGCAAGAAAGTGTAGTTTCGTATTTTCTCAAATATATGATATTTATTGTAAAAACACTGCATTGCAGTTTTATAGAAAGAGAAGGCAATGAGTGACGGTGATGGAATGGACAAAGTTGGGAATAAAAAGGAATGAAATAAAACAGAGTTCATCTTTTCTGACACATACACACCATCTCAAATATATGGCTAGGTCGATGCAGACAACTGTAAGATGTGGCTTTCTCTGCCCCCTTTGCTTGTAAGACTTATTAGCGGTCACGCTGCATTAAGAAAATAAGAAGCTCGTTTTAACGTGAGACTACAAGCTACAAATATCTAGTTTTCGATTTGTTACAAAAAGCTACACACGAGTTACACATTTCATTTTGAGATAAATAAATGCCTAGGGATGCCTTCAAGCATATCCATGAATGCAGTACACTAAAAGTTAAAGCTAATGCCGACAACATGCTCTTCCTGGAAGCAAAAGCATTTTGAAAAAGACGAATTTGATCTGGCGATTTGAGGGTTGAATTTATCTTCATCACATTACGTACGTCAGCATACTATTTAGTTGTGTATTCCAAATATATTCCCATGTTTGGTTCCCGTTCTTTCATTGTGAAATTTGTCCGTCTCATGAGATTTCACCAGAATCGTATGGGATTTATTCCTTTTTATTTTGTATATTGCATGATTAATGAGCTTCAACGGAATACTCTGTATACTGTATACGTATACATAACACACGCTCTGACATTAGTATAGGCATGTACAAAAAGTTTGTATTTTCTATATGAAGGGAAATGGGCAAAGAAAAATAGACGGAAGCTCATCTTCAGTGAAAGTGAGCAACTTATTGTACAACTCGTATAATTACTAGTTGCATTGGGAATTCAAAAGCTAAAATAGAGAGTAAAAAATGTTTCCGACACTCACTCTCAGTAACAAGTATGACGAAACTTTATGAAAAGTTAAGCGTTTTCTGAGCAATAAGTTTTATCAAGTGTTGGGATTCTTTTTGTCGAATTGCAGTAATTCCAAACTTCCTCGGATAATCGAATTTATTCTAATTATCCGCTAGTGGTCCTGGTTGTGCTGTACATTCAAAAATGAATTTCACTTGACACTTGCTCCAAGCTAATACTATACAGTCAACGGTCTTTGCCAACTTTCTCATGACATTGGATACACAATTTCTCGATTAAGAAATTTACGTTGGTTTAATGAAGCTTGCTTTCGGTGAAGTTGATATGGATGGTTTTCATTTATATAGATGTTAGTAAGATAAAAAAAATTTAAGGGGATAAAGAATAATAATGAAAATCGCATGACTTTGAAGCATTAACGTGACAAAATGAGTAATCAGCAATTTTAACACTTTCTGTTCAGTCAATAGTCTGATAGTCAATGATGTATATGAAACATTATAACCTTCTAGCATTATTGGTAAAAATCAAACTGCGGATTCAGCTTCAGTAAGATTTTCTTTGGCACTTTCTTTCAATGGCGCGTTTGAAGAATCGAATCAGATCTTTGCCATCTTGATCTACAACATGTAGGATAGTAACATGAACTGGAGATGAGTGGCAATACACACAGAACTCATATTATGAGTTTTTTGTGATAGACTTGACCTAAAAAGTATATCTTCAATTTTTTCCAACATCATATTTGAGCTTGACCGTTCTTTAGGTTATAGATTTTGGCCTTGAACGTTTGTTGATGTCCATAAGATGTGCTTGCTTGGTTCTTGCCCAATCTTTTGCAACCTCCCATAGTAAAAATTTTGAAATTCTCGTAAAGAAATTCAATTTCCTTATTACAAGTTATACAAGAACGCAGTGTAAGTTATCTAGAATACTGGCTACTCATTTCACTTTTGCTTAATAATACTTTAGTTCAATTCCACGTATGATGTCCTACTTCCTTTGTCATTCGATTACGTGGAAAGTTGGGAAACGACAAGAGGAGCCGCTATATATGTTTTCTTGTGTTGTTGTAATCCGATGATGGTTTGCAGGGTACTCAACAAACACAAATGCCCATTGAATGAAAGTGCCCCTTTTCCTGTCTTTATCGTCAGTGATAGGATATAGTATATAGGATACGTTGGTTTATATACTTTGAATTGAGTATATGGTTGAAATAAAGTAAGTAAAGCTTTAGTTCCGGTATAGAAGTATGTACGCATGTGTGTGTATGTGTGTAGGTATACAGTTATACTATAACATAAACTTTCAAGTGCCTCCTGAGCTGAGTGAAAATCATCAAATGAGTATTAACAAGATCTATAAAAGCCCTGCTAACCAAAAAAAACCTACCTGAAAATTAACGTTAAGAAATTTGTTAAACTATGCATTGTGATGCAACCTGAATAAGATACACACATCGTGTTGACATATAACTGTGTGGGTACTGCATCGTGCGTCAAAAAATCCGGTAGGTACTCATATTCAGAACTTTTTATTCTATATCCTCCGTTGGCTCCTTCCCATTTGTCCGGTTTATTAAACACTTATGCTACATAAATGGCCAAGTTTGTAAAATTGGGTTGAGGCTCACGTACATACTGCATAATATGCATGTATACATACAACACAATCCAATCTGCGTAAATATTTTGCTTGTACATTGCAAACAAAACATATGCTAACTTTCTCCCTCGTAATGATGAAACAAGGAGAAAAATGTTATCTAGCTATGCACCTATTAGCAATAAAAATGACGTGTTATACCAACCAACCGAGATAAGAAGTTGCACATTAAATTGCAACTCTAAGCGATATAATTTCGGGGGAGGATACAACATCACAAAAAAAGATTGAGAAGGATGAAACTTTCTCCTGTCTATTTCCTTGTGCTCTTCTGGTAATGAAGCAAGAGTGTGGAAAAAGTAGACCAAAGCAAGTAGTATCCATGTATGTATATAGAAGAATTATTCCACCCAGAATGGAGATGTCTAGTTAGTAGCATTATGTTTATTATTATTACCATTATTATCTTGAAGTAAAAGTGTTTTCTCAAGTTGAGTAAAAGAAATCATAAAGATTTTTTGTGTACAAAGATACACACATATAAAAACATATATATAATCTGTAGTATAAAGTTTGCATATTTGTGCTATATTAGAGTGTATGTCTTATCTTTATTGTATACGACTTCCATAGTTCCATGCCATATTCAAACTGGGCCAAGTACTTAAAAACAAAAAAAAATCATACTCAACCCAACAAAAACCCAGACAAGTTGTTAGGGTTTTGATTCAAGATCAACAATGAAACATAACAAAGGGGGAAACAGCCAAGGTACAAGTTCTCCTACGGGATTTCATTTTTGGTTAAGCACAGAACAAGCGTTATGGTGTGCATCAGAACAACACATAGATTTCAAGATCTTATACAAAAACATAATAAATACAGAGCTTTTATCCAACAGCTTGTTTGAAAACTTCATGATTGTATGGCTTCATCATCCACCTAAACCTATCATAGTCGTTTCTCGCTTCCCCGAGGGAATATTGTCTTCCGGGATCTAAACACAAACATGGTAGAAAAACTGTTAAGCAAAGCGGGCCCAAATCTATGTACTATCGACTTTCATCTCGTATTTAAAATCAGGTGTAATGTGCTCGGTTAAGAGAATTAATTTCAATATAATAGAGTTTCCTTGTGGCAAAACATTATTATGATTTACAATGGAGCCTTTAATATCAAAAAAACAAATCTTGGAGCAAAAACAGCAGCCCTCTTAAGCTGACTCTATATTGCTTCCTACTTCAAAAGCTGAGTCCAGGTGGAATCTCGGACAATTCCCAATGGCTCTAACCCAACTAACCAGTGCTATCATGCTAAGGTTTTAGTTAAAAGTTACGTGTAATACAAAAAGGAAAAAAAACTTAAATTATGGGGCATATAAACGAAAAGACGAGAAAATTCAAGTATGCCTATATGTGTATCAACTTGTTTGGTAAGAAAAAAAACTCCTCTCCTACTTATCTAACAAACACTCTTCATGTGGGAAATCTGACACAGTTAACTCGCTTCCATGATACAGTTAGGAAAAAAAGTTGGTTGGATTACATGCAGCAGGCATAAACCCGTCTTTTATTTATGAGGTAATATTTACCTACTAGAATTTCTTTTTACAACAAAATTGTGTACCAGAGTACTACTCGCGGTGGCATGGAAAAAGCTAGATATGTGTGTGTGTATATGTAAAAAGTCAACAAACAGTCTCCTTTTTACCATTTCAAACTCAATTCCTTAAACAAGTGCAAAATGTTTGTTGGAAAAAAGTAAGGAAAGCTTAGCTGATGCTGAGCGGCATGACAGTCAGTGAAAAGAAAGTTTCAAATAAAGACAGCAACGGTTAGCAACTGCGGAAGGAGGCAGTAGATGGTTTGAAAATTCTTTTTACAAGAGAATTGGAATAATGGATACGATACAATCCATATACTAATACTCAAGTTGATACATACATATATAATATATAGCATATAACACAACGCATCTGTACAAAAGGAGAAAAGATTTGTCAAGAAATCAGTTCCAAAGAGTACAAATGCTATCCACATGTTATTTTCGGTACCTCTAAGCTATCTTAAAGGACATTCAAATAGGAAACAAATGTATGCATAGATTATAGAGTTGTTATAGCCCACGGGTTTTAGCCTCCCATACCTTTCATTTCTATTTTTTTCAAAACGATACGATACGTCAACCAAGACGCAAAATATCAAAGCACTTCAGGTAGGCATAAAAATTTCCTGTCTTGCCTTTTCCTGGGGACTATATAATATGTTTCAAACGAAACATAAATGAAACTTCATTGGATTTCAATGATCTTTCCGGTTTAGTGATGCAGTTATTCGGGTTCCTAAAAAGTGGTGGCAAAGGTGGCTGTGTATGTGTATATAATGCCATTCACCATTCAGAAACTTGGAAAGCGCAACATAAAAGTAGCACATAAGAAACTATACAGCGCCTGGGAAAAGTGTAGAAATAAAAAAAAGTATAACATTTATTTATTCCTCTTGTAAAGGGAAACTGTAATCCAAACTTCAAAGTTCAATGGAAAGCCAAGCAAACTAAAACGCAAAATGGACAGTTCCTTGTTGTTTATATACTATATGTGCCATGTGAAGCTGAGGGACTAATACAATGAAGCAAACCTACGATGAATGCAAAAGAGTCTGGGAACAGATATTGGCTAAGGATATTATTGAGACAGCCGTTTGCTACTGATGGCAGAAAGTGCCAGGGCAGCTGACTATCACTAGGAGATGGAATTTATCCTGGACTTCGTTTACAACAAGCTTGTGTGTGTGTGTGTGTGGGCCGTGCTGTGCTGCAGTCAACTTAGGGAAGAAGTGTGGCTGACTAGGAAAGCGGAGCACTAAAAAGTTGGAAGCTCACCCTCAGCCAAGTTTAGTACACGTTTTGAGTTCGTCAGAAGCGTTTCACTCATCTCTTCAAGAGGGAAACAAAGTTTGTGCAGCGATACCATACCATAAATTCATCTACTTCTTCTTCCGCATAGCTCTCACACACAACCCAGTGTAGGTAAATGCAACACATTTTTTGTTTCATTCATTCTAGATTTTCCACTACTTTACATTTTATATTGGACTTTAACTTGCGTACTAGCCAGACGTTACGTGCGTTTTTGCAGAGAAAGTAGGGAGTAAAATAGAACCGCTACTGCGTTAACCTATGCAGACCTCAAACTAAAGCGTACATAATATGCATATCTGGAATTCTTTTTTCCAGTCAAGCAGTTTTCCCTAGAGGTTAAATCATGCATTTCCTAATGAAAGCAAAAATCAAGATAAATCTACAAATTCCACATACGTTTTTATTAGAAAAAGGAGAACTGTAAAAACCATATGAGTCATGGTCTACATGTTGTTCACTCAATTTACCACCACCATAATAAGTAGATCAACAAAAGAAGAAGAAAAAAATCCCATAAAAATAATAATTTTAGTAGTTTCACGTTACCCGTAAGGAATTCACGTAGTATAGTACCCAATTACAAAGCAATTGATGTGATCTTACTCGATTTTCTCAAAAGATACAAAGGAACTCGTTCACAGTTCACCTCCCCGTGTGGAACACGTATTTCCATGCTCCGTGTGCATAAGTATGTATGAGCGTTAGGTATGTTAAGCAGTAAAATGAGTGAGTTACTACATGAAAGTATGGAAATTTGTAGACTTCACTTCAGGAAAGAGGTTAAGGGCTCATTCATACTTACTTTCCTTTCACTATCTTATACTCAGATACAAAGATAAATCTTTGAAAAGGATCCAGCTTCTTACAACTCCCCATTTGAATCGTTATCTTATGGCAAAGGTATTATATAATATGTTATGTTACGAGCTACTTTAAGTACCTTACATTGAAAGTGCATATAGTACACACACATCCTAGTTTTATTGGAAGAAAATAGGTAATAGTAGTGACTAGTGACGGAGGAGTAAGAAAATGAGTGGAATAAAAAACGGCACAGTGAATTCACCTACTGTTTTTTTCCTGCAGAGCGTATAACCATTATTATCATAGTTATTTCATTCTTTACTGCTTTCAGAGTGGGGAAAAGTGGTGCACTTAAGTATTTCCTTATACCCTTTTACACATTATGTGCACGCGTAAACGAACGAGCCCTTCTGCTGCTGATATATTCTAGTGGTGCATTTACCACCTCACTTCTTTTCTCTACTTGCCTCCCTTTTCTTTTGTGAAGAATGCCGAAAAAAAACTACTATTGTCTTTATCACCAGAACACACACGAATGAGTCTCTGACAGAGTCGTAATAGTAAAGCGAGCAAATTCATACCTTCACATTCCTATTTTTTACATTAATTTTCTCCGTTTCGAAACAAGCTCCCTCCCTTGTCTTTCGTTGTGTATCTTGTCCTAAGAGAATACAAAAATAAAAGTGCTGAAAAAAGAAAGTTTCTTAGATTTTTTTCCCAATCATTCTCGTCATCCTAAATATTATCTTTTTTCTCAGGTTTAGGAGGGGTTCTTTCAAACTATCATCATCTCTTCTCATTTTGTGTGTACCATTAGTATTAGTAGCTTGTGCAGAAGAGAGGCAGCACTAGAATCAATATTATTATTCTTTGGTTTCCCTTGCTGCTCCCATGCTGAGAATTTGTATGGTTCCATAGCTCATTATATTGAGAGTCGAAGTTATCGTAACAGTGCAAGACACGAAGGAAAGAGTATTTTTGTATTCCAGCTTTGCAATACGTTCATTACAATAGTATTACTACCTGGAGTCATCGGATCTCAGAGATTTTGGCGTAAAGAAAACTCAGACAATAAAGAAACCCGTTCGGGAGACTATCAATTGGTGTAACTATCAGTATGAGATGAGATAACAGAGAGAGACGCTTTATATGAGAAATTCAAGGAAAGAAGAGGAAAATTGGTACGCGTGTGGAGGAAAATTGGTATAAAAGAGATACAGTTCTTTCAGATTTGTACGGTTGGAAAAGCGAATGCATCGAGAAATATTATTCCAAAGCACTTTTAGTCAATATAGATTGACTTGATAAGCTAGATTTTATCAAGATTACTGAATAAAAACAAGGAAAGAGTTGGAAGAGAAACGAAATCGTTAGTCTGGAACATGTAAGAGTGAAAGCATATATATAGTTAGCACTGGGCATCAATACAGCATACCAGAACAGATACCTCGGAGTAAAACATGGAATCAGAGAAAATAATACGATTGGAAACGAAACAAGAGTAGATCAGCGTTAGCTCTTGTATTTGAGGGTAATGGACAGTGTATAATATTCTAGGTAGTAAAAATTGGTCAATGAAAAACGGAAGACAAAGCAAAGGTAAGCAGAAACCACGCACCTCTCCTTTTAAACAGGCTACTTCCTCAGCAAGAGACTCTCTTGAATTACTAAAGAAAACATATAAAACAGAAGAGAGAGAGTAAAAGTATAAGGAACTTCAAATAAAAGTGGCATGAAATGCCCCTACGTGCGTCGCATTCCTATGCTTTCTCTATACGTGATTGTGACTTTGACCAGAGAGGGAAAAAGACTCACAAAACTTACTTTGTTACAGTTACAGCCAAATATATTTAAGGTTTCTTACTCAAGACTAACATTCTGTGTGATTGTATGTGTACATTTCAAGTTGTTGTTATTACATCACAACTTTGAAGAGCGAAGGAACACGAAAACAAACGCTAGAGGAAAAAACAAGAAAAGGGAATTATCTGGTGTGGGAGAGAAGAAAAAATACTTTAACTTGTGTTGTAAGACAACTTGAGATAATTGCCCAACACAGTAACCACCTCGTAGACGATTTCCCGTCTCTCTTGTAAAATACCGTAATTTGCTGAGAAACTATATAAGACCGAGCTACAAGGAGAAAAAAGAAGCATTTAGCAGCAACTTTGATTTTTCTTCAAGTTTTTACCTTAACATCCATTTCCATTGCTTACATCAATCCCACCAACTTTCCCGTCAAAACCAGAGGTAAGGAAATAAGTCTTTTGATATTTCAAAGTTTTTTTGTGGTAATCATTTGGATTACCTATATAAGCGTACAAAGAAAAGGAAAAGTTATCTAAAAACAACATTACACTCTCACACAGTTCCTTCGGCAGATAGAAATGCTACTATTTTTAATACGAGCCATATAACATAGAAGAATGATCCAACTAGGGAATCAAGCCTTTAGAAAGATCAGCTTTAACTGGTTTGTTGATACAGAAATAGGGTAGGCTTAAGAAGTACACATTTCAAGCACCCTAACTAGCCTGATTACTACAGCAATTTTACTTTTTCTGGAACTCAAGTAACAAATTTTCCCATCATGAACACGCAGCGTCACGTACACATAATTTAAGCAGAGCAACAAGGTAAACGAAAGTTAATTGATTCATTATTGGGAAAGCAATTTCTAGTCTGGAATTGAGTTGCCTTTACACCAGACCAATGGAGAAAAGATGTAAAAAAAAGTGGTAATAGAGAGAAGTTGCAGTTCACGTGTTGCTTATCTGCTGTTGAAGGAAATGTGAGCTTCTTATAGTAGGTAGAAGCAAAAGTCCCTTTCATCCATTTAATCGGGGTTGTGTTAGACGCAAACCACACACTAATACGATCAACTTTTGGATGAAATTTTGATCCCTAGCTTGGATATCATTTATGGGGCTAGACTTCAGTCCATATAGCCTTGTCACTGATGCTATTTGTCAATCGGTTGGTCGAATACATATCGTAGATCACAGGACCATTAACATTACACTCAGCCTCTTAGTTTTTTTTGTGTGGTACATTACTGGTAGTAAAAGTAACAAATACGAATAACGAGCGTGTCTCTTTTCTTACCTTCGTTCAACTACTTACCAGAAAGGGTTATAAATATAAAATGCATCGATGTATAGCACATTTGACATCGTACACGGGAAGCGAAAAACGAGTAAGGAAAAAATCAAAATTCCCCTGTGACAATTTCCATCGGGGCCAGGTCTACTAGTGGGAGCACCGACATATACTACTATGATTCAGTAAGTATGATTGGAACATCACGATTCTAATAAAAATATCATCGTACGCATCAAAAAAGTCAAAGGCTGAAAGATCAGTTTCAGAAGATAGAAAGCCTTTTAAAATGATACAAAGCGCTGCTCACTTGACTATAGAATGATTCGATGAGTGCCTCAAGTGCATTTTCATCTCCATCCAAGCTTTCTTGACAAAAAGACATCGATTCCAAAAGCGTGCATGTTAGTATTATTTTTTTTGCTAATAAAAATACGAACCTGACGTGATCAACCTGAGGAAATGATTGAAATGGTCTGCGGGATCGATGGCTGTCTAAACATACTCCAATTTTCGTAACTGCTTTTCTACGCTATGCATTGAGACAAGAGAAAGTAGCAAAAGGAAAACCAATAAATAAATAGTTGAAATTTAATAGACTTTGCTATGAAAATAATACAGAGTCGAACGAGAAAGAAGCGGAGCTTGTGAAAAAGCTCACTGCTTTTGCTTTCAAAAAGCGTGTACGCCGAGGTTAAGAAAATGATCCAAGATGTGAAACATAAAGTGAAAGCTTTTGCGTTAGTTAATGTATCTCAAGCTAAAGGAAAAATCACTTTACTTAGTTTCTGTTACTTTTAATGGTTTGCTCGCATCATTTTTTGCATTCCAGCTAATACAATTTACAGCATTTATTTATTTATTTAAAGTAAAGTCGTATTCATATCAGACTACGAACCACTTTCTTTCTTTGCTTCACACATTATATTCCAGTTCAATTTCTATTTCGGAAAGATTTCATGGAATTGTATTATAAACTTTTGCTTCTATTTTTGTGTGTATGTGTCGTGTGTCATAAACATATGTGTCTGTTGAAGTTCTGATTCTTGGTTTGGGCCAACTGTGTCTTTCAGTAACAATATTTATTATAATTGTGTCCTAATCAGTAGCTACCATAAAACGTATATAAATTTTGGTATACAGCTTTGGTTCACTTTTTCTAACATATATGGTTTGGTTTATACTTATATTAAAATGGTCCACCGAATTCTCTAATTCATAAGTTGTAATATATGGCACGGCACGCATAAAAGTTGGTGTGCAGAAATTCAATCCAATAAAATTCATTAAGTTTTGAAACTACTAAAACTCGTTAACGTATTATAATGAAATAAACCTATCCCACTTTTCCTACATGTTTTGCACATGTCTACTCCTTTCAATTCAGATGTAATTTTTAACTGTATCACGAATGTGAATTTTATCTACGATACTTCCCAATTGATCACATTCAAAAGAAACGCCCACGTTTACAACGACAAAAAATTATTAGTGACAACTCAAGCTGTTACTTGTTACATTTCAGCTTCTTTATTATCCAGTCTGAAGCGCAACACGGTCCACGTTCATGGATTGTAATAAAAAACATGTTGTAGCTCTAGAAATTTTCGAAGCACATAGTCTTTGTCTCCGTGATACTAGACAGCATACTTCTAATCAAAGTCATTATTTTAACTATCTGTTTCAATACTCCGGAAGGTTGTTCATTGTTCTATTTAAATTGGTTACATTCCAGGTTTCAAATGAGAAATATTATACACAACTGTTTTCTTCATATGATTGGCAGGACTAAGACAATGTATACTCTTCAAAATCTGTTAAGGACTATATCCCCCATGAAGTAGCTTTCTAATATACCAGAAATTTATTCCATCTTGCGGAAATACAGTTAAAAGCATTTGGGACCTAAAGGTCCAAGACAAGGGTTTAAACATGTATCTTACTTTATATCGCTAAAAATAGTTTTGAAACAAAAGTACTCGTTGTCCTATTATTGAAAGAGAATTTTCACTTTCATTGTAATATATATAGGAGGATAGTTATGCATCAAAATAACGAGACTGACTTGTGAGTGAATTCAGAACAGACTATCGTTAATCTCTGTGCCCATTTTTTTGTTGCTTCTAAGAAAAAAAGACTCCCCTCTGGGGGAATTGAATTGTGAAAGTATGAGAAAGGAAACAAGATTTCCTACATACAATTAGAGTCTTAACCACGTATATTCGTCCATATGAAATGCACATGTTATTGCATTTTCCCACTTAATTCGTTAGTCCTACATAATTCCATGTTTCTCATATTTTTTGGAAGACATTCATATTATAATGAACTCACACTGTGCGTGCAGCTGTTTGGAGCAACAGTGGTACGCAAATAACGTGTTTAATGAAGACTAAACAGCTTGCATAAAACAACCAAACAAAACGTAAGAAACCGTAATATTTCATTTTGGATAAAGAATGCAGAAACCCCTGGCTAACCAAGGCTTTGTTTGAACAATACGCTTAAGTAGCAAATTCAACTTTAGAACACCTTCATATCAAGATTTGTCTTCTAGTCAGGCATTTTCCCTTTATATATTCACTTCAAAAGTTCAAATGTACGTTCTGTCTAGATTGGTAACAACGAGCATGTTAAAATTGTAAAAGTAAATAATGGGTAGCTTGTGGTCAGGTATACATAAAAATTAGATACGAATTTTTAAAGGAAAATGGCGAATTGCGAACAGAAAACATTAAATGCTTGCCCTCTCCCCCGTTCACTAAGAAGGAGTATTATTCTGTGTTTTTACCCGTTAAAATTGTAAGCATGTTTACTTTGAAGAAGCCAAGTATATATTATAATACTCGCATGTTGAAACTAAGAATAGCTATTTTAGAAAATCTTACGGTTGCTCTTGTATGTTGTATGTAGCATTATTAAGGGAATGGATGGTAAAAGGTTGTACATGATATAGTGCATTATTGCATCTTTCAAGTTTATATTTATAACCTGTAAATTCACGGGAATTTTCTCTGTTAATCTCTCGGCCTAATAAATAACTTTCTCATTTCATTTCTTTTCCACAACCTCGTCTCAGTTTTCCAACCGCCTTTCGTTTCGAGTCTCACTCTTTACATTTTTCTTGAAATCTTGGAGAAATCCTTTCATGAAAGGAAAAGAACCCACCTCGGTTTCTCCAGTGTCACTGCACAATATACTTTATGTACACAAAAACCAGATGCGGCAGTCAACTTGAAAGATGATCTTCTCTCAGAAACATTCGCACGAATGCCTAGATTTTACTGCTGTTACAAAAACGTAAGAAATGTGACGTGGGCAACATGAGATTTACGTGACTGGAGAAACTGACTGTTGTGTTTTGCTTAGATGGTTCCCTAAGATTAAAGTGCATGAGACAAGAAAGCACAAGCACATTCAATGTTATAGACAGAAGAAAGAGCAACAGGAAGTTAGCAAAGAACCCCTTCTGGTTATGACTTTGTAAGTAATGGATACTTCAGCTTCTCTACCACATATTACACATTTCACAAAATACCCGTTCAATACATGTCAAAGGGCTATGGTTTAAAAAAGGTTGGTAAAAACTGTGCAAGACTTGAAGCCAAAGAATGTGTTGGAGTCATGGTAGGAAGGAGGATATAATATTTTTTTCTAAATAAAAGCCAAATAAAGTAGAGAGTGGAATGATCTCTAAGCTGAATGAAGATACCTGCTGACACTATTAGCATACACAGACAAGAATTTTACTAACAGCAAACGTTTGGTTTTGATGTTTTATTCTAGTGCTCATCTTGGGTCTAGTCATTTACTTTTTTCATGAGCATGAGCTAGCTCCCCAGGTTCATTTCATCGTGAAATAGAGACTTCCTGGCTTTCTCTTTTTTTGTAACTACCATTTTCAAGCTGTAGCTGTGGTACGCACTTCCTGGAACAAAACTTGTGCTTCCTACTACTTCCTAGGCAAGCCTAACGAGTAAATGTTATGCATACATTATAAAACTCAAAGCATTTTCAAAAGAGTGATGTGTTTGGTTGTGTTTTGTTTCACTTTCGGCATTGACTGTGGAGTACTTAAGGGGAAAGTATTATTACTACTATTTCACTTCCTTAATGTACACGAAAGTAAAAAGTACATTATTCTAAAGAGAACTATAATGTTGTGTGCTTATACAGGCATAAATGTCATCATGGCATTAGTGTCTCCCTCGTCTCTTCCGAAACAATAAAAATCCATCAGGAATAAATAGCTTTTGGTCTAATTTGAGTATCCACTACATTGGCTGGTGTCGCATGTATGTTCAAAAGCAATACCAATACGTCGACCAAACCAAGAGTCGAATGTGAACGTTATTTATGATGTTTTCCAGATTGGTTTAACGAGTCACCCTATAGTTGATCCACTTTTTTCAACTTCATTCTACCCCCTAAATTTAATTAGTTACGTAGAAATTCCTCCTCTTTCTCTTTCTTGGGGAAGAAAGGCATTGTTTTTGTCCTCCGAAGAGTTAGACAGTGCAACAAAAACCTAAAGCAAAGTAAGATTAATGAGACTGCCAAATTTTTCAAATTCATGAATAAGTGATCGCCAGTAATGTGAAAAGCAAGTCGGCATTCGACAAATATAATACAGTTAGAAAGACTTTCATCATATATAATCTCGTAGTCGTAAGACAAAGTACGAGCTAAAACAACTACGGACAATGGACGTGCTTGGCATGGCTATATGGCTAACACTACTGGGGCATTCTGTTCCTTTCCCCATTCACCACGCAATCCAACACAGTGTTCCATAGTCCGTGAAGCCCACGCTCCACTTTATACTTTTGAAGACAGAGATACATACAGCTAGCTACAAGGTTCAGCATCAGTCCTTGGCATACATTATAAGGCGTGAAAGGATATACTACTACAGTAGAGTACTACAAAGAGAAAGGCTGAAATACGAGATCGACAAAATGATGCTTCTTTTCCGTTGAAAAAGATGAAACATTATCATGTAATGCAGCTGTTGGAGGAAACTGGATCGTTTAATAATTTTCCTTGATGCAGTTTTAAATACGACATGCTCAAAGAGCTACAAAAAGATGTGACAGGGAAAACTCTTTCGTAAGGAAAATGAAATTATCGTCAGCTCGTCTTAAAACTTTACTTTGCCTGGAAAGAAAAGTTGAATTGTTGGTAGCATGAAGTAGGGTGAGCACAAGTTTATTGATTGCATCCAATTTCTATGAAAATCTAATTTCATTTAATGAAAAATACTGTGTTGAGTAAATGAGATTATTCACATTCTGAAAATTCCTTTGACTCATGAAAAAACAAGAAATTCCTTTTCAACGATTACTTTCTTTAGTAGGAATAACCCATTTTCGAAAGTACGTCGTCACAGATGTCGGAAATGCCTTACTAAACGCGCAATACAAGAAGAGAAGTTCCGAAATAGGCACTAAGGTAAATTACCTAACAATCTGAAAAGTAGATACAATCTAAAGAAAGTAGGTTGTAGATAGTAGCTTTAAGCGGTGTAGGCAGGTAAGATAAAAGTGTTCTACGATAGAAATCAAATAAAGTTTCAGTGGAATGAACAGATCTCTTAGATTTCGCTAAATTTAACTTTGAGATATTTAACTTTATCCCGGTTTATTTGATAATCCTTTAGATATATATCGTTTAACCTTAGGGATAAACAGTAGCAACTTATCTCGATCGTCGCGTTTAACAAATTTATGTAATTTTACAAGTCTTGCATTAATTTCAGGATTAGATTCTTTTTTCTTGTACTTCTTAATGCGTACAAGCAACTGCTGTCGACCTCCCTCTGTGCTAAGCTTGGATTTAAAATTCTTGAAAAACTTTGTCCACTTTTCATCCAGGCATACTTTTTTATTTATTTGCTCATCCAACTTTTGTTTCTTTCTTCTGTTGAGCTTTTCTTTTGCCATCAGAGTCCCAGATTCATGCACACTTACAGGTACTCCAAAGTCCTCTTCGTCATCCGCATTATCATTTAAGTCACGTATTTCAGATGAAGTGCTTGGTACATCAGAGAGATTTTTATAATCTTGATGCGAATCTTGTGAAGAAGAGCTGAACACTCCACCAAGAATCCGATCCATTTTGCTACTTCCTTTTACTTCCTCTGTCCTCAAAAACTGGTCGTAGCCCCTGTAGTTTGTGTGATGATGCCATAAAAGGATAAAAATTCAAATGCTCTAATGAATTCAAACATTTTCTTTCAAATATTTGATGGAAGATTCAAGATAAACATCTGTCATAATAACAATGAAGTAGTATAAACAATACCCAATTTTCGCAGGCTGAAAAGGGAAACCCAATATTTTCCCAAGCCATGTAAACAGGTCGTTCGGGAAATCAATATCCTCGAGCCAGTTGTCTGCTCTGGTTGGACAAAGTAGTGAAGAAATAAAACAGAGACTAGGATAGAGCTCATTTACATAGTCCTCCACCATTCCACTTGAAACAGCCCTTTTAAAAGGGAACATAATACGTTCGTAAATACCAAAACATAACATACGGATGTACAAAGCACAAGCTCCGTTTACTACTCACTAATAAACTTATTTCCCAAATGAATTACATACAAATAGTAGTAGTAGCACACACCGGATTCTTGGAAACAAGAAGAATACCGGTGATATGCATACATACATACTTATTTTGGAGTCTTCTTACCAGATACGAGATAAAATTCCTACAATGATTAGGGAATCCCCGGGATGATGCGAGCAACTTATCATGCCTAGCCAATATCCGACAGTCCTTTCGCTTTCCCACTTAATCTGCATTATTTGACAAAGCAAAAAGGAACGGGTGAAGCTTGACTTAATTACATCAAAGAACATGAAACATGACACAAATCTCGTGATGTCGTGTCTTGAGTTTGACAAGACAAGAGAGAATGAAATGAACTAGATCTCTATATATGTACGAGCTACTCCTCTAGCTATAGTTGGCCACGGACTACTTTGCTTTGCTTATTGTAGCATAACAGTACCCTTTATACTCTGGGCATGGGTACTTTAATACGGTTCAAATAATACGTACATTTACTTAAAAGCCCATACAAAAACACAAACAAATATCCTATCCAACGAATTTTTTTGCTACTTGTAATTCTCGAGTGCCATGAAATGAAGGGCCAAAAAGCATAATAATAATAATATAATAAATGTACGTACATACCTTTGCAAGAAGCAAGAGATCACGAAGTATAAGATACAACACCCAGTTGGCCCATTGCCGACTTGGAAGATGGATTTCTTGCATGTTACCTTTGACATGATCACTCTTTTTTCCTTGTCGCTTTTCACTCCTTTTCTTCGGCTTCAGTTTTGCATCATCCGACTCAAAAGCATCTTTAAACTTGCAAAAGTCACCCCAACACGCGTTAGATTTCCATCTTGAAACGAGTGTCAAAATTCTCCGGCTCAGCATCATCGCCTTCTCTAGTCTCAGCTGGGTCCCCTTTCTCAATATAAATGCGTGGAGAAGCTCCCCTTCACTAGAAAATGTACATGTCTTCTCCTCCAGTAAACATTTGCTGAGTTTTGACCATCTCTGGAAGATCCTCCTGTAAGGAGAGCAAAAGCAAATGCAATATAAAACACAAAAACAATTATATTCTAACATGTGTATAACCTTTTATATTCCGTATTTTATGCCAGTACGTAAAAACTCAAAAACTAAATAAAATATATGTCACTCTGTTAAGTTTAAATACCTGCGAACATCTTTATCCTCAACGGACACTGTAACAAACGGGGGTGGAACTAACTTGTCAACTTTATTAAAAGCTTTTGCCGACATTTTGTTGAATGTCGACGAAAATTGGGTTGAGAATAAGATGAATCGAGGAACAAGTAGACTGACGACTGTCACCAAACAGAAGAAAAATCACGTTAGTCTCATTATCAAAAAGACAAATTTCGTGCCCTCTTTCTAGGTCATAAATCTTACATTCTACATTCTAGGTTAATAATTATTAAACTAATTAGGTTACAAAAACAGCGTAAGATCACATTCACTTCACTCTTCATTTGACACGTTATGTTTCATGTGCAAGCATGTAAGTAATATAAACACAACACACAAAATGTGTTTACACTTCATCTAAAAGCACATGATGTTGATTGTAGGAGTACAAGTGTGTAGGTTGTGCTCCCGCCTTGCTTCTGGGTTAACCGGAAGACAACTTGATACAGAAAAGTGTATAATGTTCAGAGCTGGGGAACCGACCTACTTGTCGGTCTCGGTTCAGGTCTTCGGTTCTTTTGTTAAAACCTTTCGGTCCTCGGTTCAGGTCTTCGGTTCTTTTATTAAGACATTTCGGTCCTCGGTTCAGGTCTTCGGTTCTTTTAGAAAAACCTTTCGGTTCTCGGTTCAGGTCTTCGGTTCTTTTGCAAAAAAAAATCGGTTCTCGGTTCAGGTCTTCGGTTCTTTCAAATTTTCTTTGTTTCACTTTTTTGTGAAATTCACAGGAAAAAATAAGCTTTTTACGTTTGAAGTGTCATTTTGAACTTATTAATGAAAAAATAAAATAGCTAATTCAAGTTTTAAGATGAAAAACTGCAGAAAATGCAACCATAAATCAGTAACTTGTCAATAATGAAGTACGAATTACTAAAATTGAGACCCTAATTCATATTTAACTCAAACTTAAAGTGTAAAAAAGTAATTACGCAATGAATCTGTGCAATTTGTTAACTTTTTAACTCAAATTCTACACCTGTTCGGTCTTCGGTTCAGGTTCTCGGTTCTTTTGAAAAAACTTTCGGTTCTCGGTTCAGGTCTTCGGTTCTTTTGTTAAAACCTTTCGGTTCTCGGTTCAGGTCTTCGGTTCTTTCAAAATATTTTTCGGTTTTCGGTTCAGGTCTCGGTTCAGAACCGAGACCTGAACCGAAAGACCGCGGTCCGATTTTGAACCGCGGTCCCCCAGCTCTGATAATGTTCTTCGTCGCTTCCACTTCCACTACTGCTGCTACTCTGAGTTTGCTTGTGAGCGTGTGCTTGCAGCGTTTTTATGTATGTATGTCAACTATGTACTTCTTTTTGCATTGAATGGAATGATTATGATTGACTCGTTTCCTTCAGTCTTGTCTTGATTGTAATTGTCTTTGTGGGTGTGATAAATATAACGTTTCAAAATGCCACAACGCTATAATTAAAGAGATTTTTAGTCAGATTTAATAAGTCTTCTTTCGTTGTTTCTTTTTGTTCTATGCATAACAAAATATCCATCCAATTGCTGTTCCATTATCTCTACCATCATTCAAATTCAACTGTTGTGGATTTGAATTGTTGAAATCAGAGCAAACTGGAAGGCACACACACACGGAACGGTACACAATTTGTTTGGTAATTATGTTATATCAAACTGTCTACAAATAAACTCTCGCTAATAATAATACCTAACAGGAAAATGGCCCCAGGATAATCCATCATTGTTAGCTCAAATATATGAGATTACACATGTTCTAAATTAAAAGTGTACAACAAAATGGAGCATTTTGGTTCTTAGCTGAGCATTTTCATATTGCACCATGTATGAGTGGATGACTTTCATTAATACTTTTGTTCGACTTCTTCCGCTACGACGTAAAAACGCTTGCACATGCAGAAATCTCGTTTTTTTGATGCATTATGCAGTGTTTGTTTTGTTCCTTTATTGCTCCACAACAGGGCTCGTTGTTCCATGTCCTAGTGGATCTATATTTCGGATGCAAAGAATATTACCGTGTTTTGTATTATACTGAAGTTACTCAACTAAGACTTTAAATTAGTTTAGTTTGAAAGTTCACAAAGCTTTTCAATCCATCTACTGCTGGTGCTGACTGCATAACCACAGTTTCTGCGAAAGCCAGGAAAACAGGATTTAAAAGAAAAGTTGCCATTGCATTCCATGATGATGATGAGATTACAAATGCAAGGTGCAATGGGTTTGTAGCTTGTAAACTAAGTCTGGATGAAACTTTATACAAAACTCTGAGTGTTTACATGGTTGTAGTGCTTGTAGGCTCGCTGCGACAATATCATGCTCAAGAATGTGTAATAACGACATAAACACTTTATATCAATGTAATATTATACCTCTCCAGGTAATAATAATTGTTCTTTAGCTTGACTGTAATTATGGTCTTGGTCTGTCTTGTGTCGTGCTATAAATGCATGTAAAGATGATTATCATTGTTTTACATGGAGTAATTAAGGATTAAAATTCACTTTTAAATACACAATAATTACAACTCGCATGTCGCTTCGCTTGGGGTGGGCCTTGGAGAATTATAAATACTTCTCCATTCCTCAATTTGGTGCTTGCTGGTTCAGAAGTATGTACATGCAATGCTACAAAAGAAATAATGATACTCTTTCTGTCTCCTACTTGGAAGGACGGCAGTAGAAACGTAATTTACGAAATTGTGCAATGCAGTATTGCTAAATTGTACACGTGGGGCTCTAAACGTAACTCACTCAAAAAGATTTTGAATTTCATTCGTTTTCGGTCTAAAACACATGATGCACTCTCTGGAGTTACATGAAACCAAAAACTAACTAATTTTGTTATCCCTTGCGAATTTACCGTATTCTCTACCAACTAGTCTACTTTCATGTTATCCTAAGCAATTAGCTTCTCTATAGCTTGTAATAATGCTAACTCTCATCAATGATCTTTCCTACCTTAACCGCAGACTATAGAGAGTACAGTTCAATGAATGTGTTGTTGGAAATATCACCTTTTAGTTATGTTAACTAATTCGGTAACACATTTCTTCAGAATTTCATTATAGGATGAGTTTTCATGAAATCAATTTTCCAGCGACAACGAACAAGGTAATTCCAAGACAAGCGTGTAATATGGAAATTTGAACCATAATAATTTACTTTGCAAAAACCCGGGTATACAGTAATACCTTAATTTCAACTGTCACAATTTTGTTGATGAACCAATTTACGTAAAACATAACTTTATAAAATGGAAAGGCCGTAACTTGCAACTTTAGCTATAAGCATTTGAAGTAATATTATGGGGCAAAGTGAGACCCATTCTAAATCGATCATATATAGGTCATACAGCTAGTTTTGAAAAGACCATTCAAAAATGGTACACATCAACGTAATCTTATCACATCACTAGCCATTATTTTCATTGGTAACAACTTATCCTTTAAAAACTGTAATAGTGTCAATTCAACTTCAGTCATATACATTTGATACATTTTTACATCTATCAAACCAAAGTCCAAACAGAAACAGACAGACAGAACTAACCACAAACTTGCAACGCAGTTGCAAGTTAATAAAAATAGTAAAGTCAAAGCCAACCCAACTTCCCATCTGTCATTTTGGTAAGCAAACCAAAGTGACTTGACTTACAACAGAAAAGCACTGAAACTGAAAGCATATTACTACTACTACTACTACTGTCTAGTAGGTGCAGGGCAGTTGTCAGACCTTCTATATACTAAAGTCAATAAAACACTACACCTAAGCTACAAAAAGACTATAACCTTAGTGTTTTATTTAGTTTAAACACGAAGTACACAATGTGAGCGTCAGTTCCTTACTAAAGTTTAGATTACACACCTTTCTGCTTTCACCCACCGATCGTTTCTCTCTCATATCTGTATATATATAGTTTATAGAGCTCCAGAATGAAACGGACACAGTTAATTGAACTTAAGTTTCTTGGGCTTAAAGGGAATATACTTCTTACTACATCGTCTCGTCTCTTTTTTACTGCTAGCAATAATTACATCGACAAGTCACAAGTCGGAGCAAGCTGCAGAATCCTACAGCGACAGAGCAATCCGTACTTTTAGCTTTATCTTTTTTGTTTCAATGTATAAAACAAGATGCACTACGGCAGCTCTTATTCTGGCAGGAACGTTTTTGGAATTATTCCAGCCTTTTCACTGTAACGAGAATGAGCTAAGGTCAGATATTGGCTGGTCTTGGAAGAATTGAGATGTTGTATTATGTGTGAGTGTGGGTGCACACATTTTACCATCTTTAGCCATCAGTTTCCGCATCTTTTTTTGGAGACAAAAAAGGGGAAGTTGTAGATTTTAGACAGCCATATATATAGTACTCATATAGATAACAGTATACCTTTTACCACCTATGTACATGGAATAGAAGTCAAAGTCCGCGATTTCTTCTCCAGGAAAGACAGATGAAGGAACTCACCATTTCTCCATCTGTGCTCGTTTCATTTTCTCATGTGGGCTTCAAGTGACAAAATGTATTGTACCTAAGACTTTGTGAGCGAAGTGCTTGAAATGCGCTGGGGGGAAGCTGTGACACATTCCATAAATCGAGGGGTCGAACATGCTACATTCAAATGCATTATCATTGTAACTGCTCGCTTTTGGAATATAATAGTTGATAGTAAATGTATACTATACTTTCACCAAAAATACACAGAACATATAATATTATTGAATTGACGGAGCTGAGAAATACAATTGCTAGGTGTTGGGAAAAAGTGATGCAGTGACAATAACCGAACACTTGGGAACAATGCAAAGTGCAATTTAAAACCACTGGAATAATACACGGACAACACTTTATCGTCTCTGTGACTGTTCCTGTACAATTCCCGAATTAGCCCATTATGTGCAGCAGAAACGAATAACATGGAATTCTATTCATGTTGCCCTTTGTGTGTGTGTGTGTGGCATTCCTAGTCGATTTATAGATGGCATGTCCAAACACTTTATAGAATATGTTATAGAGTCTAGTCGGTTGTGGTACGGTTATGGGAAGCGGTGTTCACTTACAGTAATAGTTTGAGTTTGAGTAGTTAATAGTTGACAGCGTGTGGAGTGGGTTATGTTGTGTTGTACTCTTTGCTGAAAGTCAGGTGGCTAGGGAAAACAAGGGGTTTATCCTACAGAAAAAACGCACTGGAGCATATTACTTGTGACAACAAGCGTACTACTAACTTCTTTTTCCTAGAGATCATATGCACAGACACACAAAGTGTAGTATACCAAAAAGCTGCCATCAGAATTGGTGGAAACACAAAAGAAAAAAGTTTTTCCTTCTCGTTTTCTTCTTAACATTTGGAAAGTGGCCAAACAAAGGGAAAGTCGTGTTTTTCCCGGATCACTTCATGTACAATATACTTTAGAATGTGAGATTATGCCTTGGTATGAACGTGTGTAACTCAGATAAGCCTAAGAGAAAGCTGTAGAACTTTAGTGTCCACATAACGGAGAGCAATGTGAAATGGCACCAGGATGAGATATGTGTCAGAGGACTACCAGCACTGGCAGCGATTACGGCTACGAAAGACTAATGCCACATGACCAGTAGAAATCGAGCTTTAGCACAACTTAAGAGATCATGGTAAATACCTTTAGATCGACCATGAACTCAAGGTATAACAAACACACTTACAAGTTGTTGCAGAATGTATACATACATATATAATATCATATATATAATACACGTGTACATATATACACCTCAAACATAACTCAAATATAAAGAATAGGGAGAAATGAAAAGAAAAGAACGAGCTGTAGATAGGGAGGTTTTCTCTACGTGACAGGAAATTGTTATTCGAGTTAATGGGCTTATAGAAAAAATTTCGTTGGAAAGTATGAAAAGTAATGTAAGTAAGTACTTGGATGATTTTTACTGGGGATAAGCTCACTCACCTTCCCGTGTTCATTCCAGGTCAAAAAATTAAGCCAATTTATTCAATCACTTTGGGGTGGTATATATATTTTTGAAGTCTTGGGGAACCTATTAAAATAACATGCAGTAGTAAATATAATGTGGGAAAGGATAAACATAAGTATAGTGAATATGTACAACCACTAACCATTAAATAAGATTGGATTTTCAAGTTTTACTCATAATATTATACGCATATCAATGTTTGCAGACAGCCACAGGAGAGAGAGAGAGAGAAGCGGGGCAGTCAGGAATCCCAATTGATACATTTGCACCCATACCATTTGCTGGAGGAGGAAAGGAAAGCCCACCGTGAGCTACTCAACCGAACACCCATCATCACTACTACAACTATACATATTATTATTAGCACACCCCAGTGAAACAACGTTACGAGGTTTTTGAAATATCAACCCGGAATAATGGTTGGAATCGTAAGACGGGACTACAGACGTTGGGAGTACGAGGATGAAACGGAAATCAGTATGGAAGAGCAGCTGAGACTGGACGACCATGATCATGACCATGGAAGAGAAACTCCAACAAGCACGACCACATTTTCTCAGCCAACTATCATTCTGACAGCTTCTTCCCAGAATAAAAAGCAAGGAAGGAACAAAACTTGTCGTAAAGGAAAAGTAAGTAAAGAACCGTGAGAGCTGTCTGTCACTTTTTCGAGCCACATTTATAGCTGACGACCGCTCCTCACTTTGTCACAAATTCTTACAGTCAGACATACACTTGAGCATGTACATGCATAATACATTATTTTCACTACCTCCCTCTCTCTCTTATTCTTTCGTTCTTTTCAAAACCACGAGAACATGTTGGAAAAACATACTACTCGATATAAATATTACCATTGGAGTCTCCGCTTACAATAAATTGAACCCTTTGCCCATTACATATTGTATTGCCTTCCTTATTTTTCATCCACTTTCTCTCTCTCTTTCTCTCCAACCTCTCACAGACAGATGAAGCAAGTGAAATGACAAAATTTCTAAATTTGATTTTATCTCTTTAGCTCCTCCTGCACCTCATTCATGCCATTCATGCGGATATGTATATGCATGGTAAAGTGTATTACTCAAGTTGCATTACTTTACTTACATACAATTCAAACTTATGATGTGAGCCTATAAAAAGAGGAGAGTCTATTTTTCATTTGTAATGGAAAAGGGCTGTAGAAAATGGCCTTTTTCCCTACACAAACAAACAAACTATATATGTGTATACTCCAATACTCCTCACTTTTTTTCTCTCGACATATCGTAAACTTTCTGAGAAAACCCGAAGAGAGTTTTTTTTCTGTGCACTACAAACAAGACACTTCCGTGTACATACTTTGAGTAAATAAAATCAAGTACATACATTCCAACACGTCCGGTGGTAAGTGCATACTACTCGGGGGCATTGACAAGAGTTACTTGAGTTCCCCTGGCCCACTACTTGTTCCAAGTGCCGGGAGCAGCACACTGCTCACTACCGTATCCAATAAAGAATCAAATAGTCACAGTAATCATCAAGAAGAAAAGAGAGCATATAATGATGATGATGAGACTCTGCTGGGGAAAAGAATGAGAGCAAAAGGTTTAGGGGCACCAGTAAAGACATTCGTTTTTTATCCATCCTTTTTACCAATCCGTACATTTCTCATGTGGAAAAAAGAAAAGAAGGCCGGGATGCTTTCCATAATATCTGCTCTTAAATTCACTCACCCAGTTCCGAGGATAAGAACGACGTTTTTGACACAACCAACGACTACCTCTAGCTATAGGTATAGTATATTTACTCTATCGAGTTCGAGTTTCCTACAACGTCTTCCTCTTTTTTTTTAACGAACTCCAATGCATAATTCCTATTTATTACAGGATAAGAATTCGACATAGTTCCTTATTGCACCAGAAAACTTTACCAGTCATTTTGGCTAAAGTGGTGACGGCGGTTGATGGCGGTGATGTGGGGATATGCATGTAATAGATTAGTCTCTGTACTTGACATGGAAGTGAGTATAACAATAGAAAAGAGCTCTTTGAAAATTTCCCTCTGGGGATCGATAGAATCTTGGGTATGAAATTAAAATTATTTCACCACACTGACTCACTATGAGTTCCATTTGTATAGGTGAACGGAGAGAGAAGAGAGAGAGAGAAAGAGGAAAACCAAACGAGTGTTTCTTTCACCATAAGCACCAGATGAAATTGCTCTCTACGTTTCATATGTATTCTCTACACACACTTTTAAGGGACAAAAGTAGTTGGTATCTGCATGTATATATAGGTATTCTTTCTCTCGTGTCTATACAGCCAAAGCCACACACAGATGCTTGCATGCTCATGAGTGCATACATATGCATCTTTAAAACTATTGAAGTAAAAGTGCAAACAACGGAGCTGAAGAGCGAGGGAGAGAAAGTGAGCAAGAGGGATGAGCAGGCATTTTCTTTTTCTCGATGTGGAACCCATCACACAAGACAACTCGACCTATCACTAAAGACCCATTCTCTCTCTCTTTCAAATGCCTAAAATTTTAAGCCGGTATATATATTCCCATGCCTTCTCTTCAAAACAAGGGATACGGGGATCCATAGGAAACTACACGTAACTGTAATGGTAATATTCAGAAACCGAGACGGGATTATTATCGCTTAATGCCGACATAATTCAATGTAACAACTAAAGGTTTTTCAGAAATATCTGCGGTAGACTCTACACTTTTGACTATATAGTAGCCCTGTTCTGTATTACTTTTGTTGCCCCCTACTTATATATCATCATAATAATAATAATCATATACAAATAGTAGCGCAAAGTGGAGAAAGAGGTTCTAAAAACTACTACAAAATAGAATTCCATCTCGCACACACACACATGCGAAAAGCTTAAGAAGTAACAGTAACATCATCACATCATCTATAAAGTTCTGTTTGGTGGTGTTGACTGTTTTCTTGTGTGTACTTCATGGTTGCTTTCCTGGCTACTTCCATGAATTCCTTGCCTGTTTGTGCATACATTATTAAAAAGGGAGCCTGAAAAGTGAAGATAAAACATTCATTTTCTCCACTTTGTGTCATCATCACCATCAACGTCACGCACAGCAAAGCGTGGAGAGAGAGAGAGAGAGAAAGAGAGAGGAAAGAGAAAGTAGTGTGTGCGTTGATGATGGTGAAGCCCTTTTGTTTTGACTAATTTATCCTATTCAAAAAGCTAATTGATGCTGCTTTAGCCGCTGGCCCTTTTTACATTTCCACTCTTTGTTGTCGACAAGTGGATTGTGAATAAATGAATGAGGGAAAACCAATTGTGTTCCCCCCTTTGAGAACATTGCACACATCACGTTTATATAAGAACATAATATTATAATTCCATGAACTTTAGAGGATGAAAAAGAGAGAGGATTCCGAATATATATATACAAACTGGTTTTTGGTTGATTGAAAAGCAAGCAGAAAATTTTTCATTTTGCTAAAGTACATCCCATTACACTTTCGGCGGTTTGGCTGGCTGTGTTGATGTGAGGAGTTTTGTTAATGTATTACCATTTTGTATATTGTTTCCAGATACAACTAGTGTGCCTGTCAGCTGCCGTTTTGTTAGCAGGGTTCACAATAGGATTCACCATTGGAGCTCATGAAAGAGGAAAAAGTAGTAACATTAGTAGCAATTCTAGCAAATTGAGCGTTGGATCAGCCACCACCACCACCAATACCAACCTACGCTTAGGCGACATAGAAAGTGAGCAGCGACAGGAACAGCGGAGCAGTAGTAATGAAGAGAAAAATTCAGATTATTATCCAGCAACTGTACAAAATTCATCACCACCACACGATACTAATGAGCCTTCATTTCACAAACTTTTCATTCAACTTAGTGCCGACAATATTCGTCACAATCTCAGGTGAGCCATTTGCAAGTGGAAAGTGGGTAAAGAGGAAAATTCCATGATAGAATGGGTTTTTTTCTCTCTCTCTCTACCTCGCTCATTTCAGTGATATATGTATATAACCACAAATTTAGTCGAGAGGAGAAAATTTGTTGAAACCATAAAAGTAACGATGATGATGGTGGATAGTGCATCACCACCATTTATGCATGCATATAACTGACTACAAAAGTCGTAAATTCTCTCACTTATTTCCAACCATTCCCAACAAACATTGTGTGTGATGTATGTGAGTGGGGTTTGGAGCTTGGGAGTTCGTGATTTCTTTGTAATATATCGTGATTGAAATGAGTTCATGATAAAACAATTTGCGTGGAAATTCTGAAAAAAAAACTATAAACTGTAGTAGGTTCATTCCTCTCCATTCGAGAATGCATGTAAGAGAATGCGAATTTTTCATTTTGGAGGATGCTCCTTCTGCTATATGTATTTTATTTTGTTGAATCCTTTACTCACGCAACTTTTACTTTGCTGAAACGAAAATCCATTGTCTATCCAGGAAAAGTGGATAGAAAACTGCACGCTTACCTCTTATGAATAATACAAATGCGATATTTCATCCCATCATGAAAGTAATATAATATGGGCTGTAGATGGGCTATTCTTTATATCCTATAAAAGCATATTTTGCTTGTATATGTACTTGAGCCATTATTTGCATCGCATGTAATCCCTTCTCCATCTCTTTCGCCTTGTATGTAAAATCGGCTTGATTTGGCCATTTTGATTATAAGTATATCCCATCTGCTACAACTCAGTTGAGGGGGTTGTATCAAAGGAATGGGATTTTAATAACAGTTTTTTATCCTAAGTACATACTCTCTTCTGAGTGAGCATCCTTGGATATTAAATGTTATCATATGAGGTAAAGTTGCTGCTGCCTTGGTAGGTAGGTAGGTATGTAATAAAATGCATTTTATACCGAAACGTAATAAAAAAAATGCTGCAATCAAAACTGAAAGCTGACACGCGTGTGCATCCATGCAGTTCATTTATTGCTTTGCTTTTACAGTAAAGTTAGTCATGCATTGTAAGGTGCTATATGCGAATGATGATGAGAGGGGCACACTGGGCCTCCAAGCTTTGCTGTCACCATCTTCTTTCACCCAAGTTTTCCTATCTTTCAATTCAATTCACTTGGTGAAGTACATGTAGGTATCCATATCCTTGTTAGACCGATCTAGTTATGCCTTAGTTTCGTTTCCCCAAACCGGAAATTAATTATAACTTTCTCCAAGTACCTTTTTCGTTGCATAATGTGCATTAAAAACTTGAACAGGTTACTATCTAATGTATATTTTAGCAGTTGTAGCAAAATATACTTATGCATGAGTCAATGCAAATGGTAAAAGTTAGACTGTAGCATCCCATTTTCATCTTTCCGGTCGCTGCATGCGTACTACCATCAACCATTTGAAAATCATTATTTGCTGGAAGGGTTCCCCTTTTTATTCGATTTTCCCCTGAGCACAAAGTTTTGAAATAGGTAAAGCGAGACCGTATATGAGCATGATACAAGAACAGAGCATGAACGATATTATTCTATTTTTCTATTGTAAATGTCATTAAGTTAAAAATTAGAAGCTTCTATATATACTTTGAAGTAACATGAAAACCAGATTAAATTAAAATATTGTGGGAAAATTTCTGTGAAAAACCTTCTTAGTCATAACATCATTATTTGTACTAATGGTAAATGTATGTTTTTTTTAAGTCTTATAGTTTTTCTATATAACCGACGCTTTAGAATAGAATGAGGTGAAACAAATTTTCAATTTGTTGATACATTGTAGATGCATTATGGAATATCTTATATTATAATGCATACTTGAAGTAATGTAAAAGAAACTAGCATAAAAAATACATTAGCATACAGCATTATATTCATTTTCATTTATTTTTTTAAGTGAAAATAACTCTTTTCGACACCATTTTCATGCCGAGTGTTAACTTTTTCTAGACGAATGACTCAGGAGCCACATAATGCGGGTAGCCCCGAGGGAAAGTCAATGGCCATTGCCATAAGAGATCTGTGGAGAAGTTTTGGACTGTCAGTGCGAGTGGAACAACATAAAGCGCTAATGACCACGTAAGAAATTTCTGTTTTTAACTAAACTCATCATCAGTTAATCGCCATGTTCGTAATGCGTAATCCTCTATACACACACCGTGCCTATATATCTCACACCTTTAAGGAATATATATATACCATACCATATGCCATTTTGTGGTATGCTTCAGTACACTTTCCTAAGCTCTTCATCGCATCTCTTGCATTTACCAGTTGGAAGCTGCTAATTCACCGAGGATGGAAACATATTTTCCCATTTCAGCTTTTCCATCTAAAGCCAAAGTGGTTGGTTGGTTGGGTTGGAACTGGACTATAGTAGAAATTGTTATAACAGCAAAACTTTGTTATTTGTTAGCCAACCAAGTCATTTTATTATATTACATGCAATTAAGATTATGCTATATAGGCTCCACACAATACCTGGTAGTTTAGAAAGAGTTTTCTTACCACTAACATTAAATATATAAGGTAATTACACAAATTTGATGCTGTGCTTGACAAAGTCTTGTGAGTGACGACTGTGTGGATTTATCTCTACTAAACTCGTTCGATCGATGTAATAATGTCCTATATTTCCTTGAATCACCTAAACAAAAATTGTCGAAATCTCATTCTCACGAAATATCAATTTTTACCTTATTCTATAGACACCTTCAACCAGTCCGCGTAACTTTTCATGATTTAATTAAGAAGTTGGATAACCAATACTTGCGTAGAGTTTTTCTCATCCTCTCCAGAAAGACATTATTTATTTAGGTCAACTACAGAGAGTTAGAAAAAGGTAATTTCTTTTCAACAACCTTTGAGAGCACCTTCCTCCAAAGAAAGTGAAAAAGATTCTACTCTATATGTTGAGAATAGAGGGAGAGAGCTGGTGAATTTTCACTAAATCATTTGAAAGCATCAAGAGGTAAAAGATTATGAGGGGAGCATCGCAAAGAAAGAACTCGTTACAGAACATAATTTAGAATTTTGACCTAAAGTGAAATCCTTACGATCAGACTCACACCGGGACTGCTGGATGAAAGAGATCAATTCAATGGTGCTGATGGAAGCTTTGATGAAGGAAAGGTGTTGTTACTACTAGCTCGATGGTGTTCTTACAAAAGACTTGCTTTCGTTGAGACTTCGGAATGTGTGCTGCCTCTGTGTGCATTATATAGCCGCGTCTATTTTTTCATTCGATGATGTCGCCTAAAGCTGACTTTTACAATCCGTACTGATGAAAGGAACACACACACACATACTTTTGGAGGAGAGGTCCATCATTTTATCATTTTCTCACAGAATCCTTAGCTCATACAGCTCCTTGGGGACTAGCTCTAGAGGAGGATCATCAAGGAGCTTGCATCATTAAGGAAGCCATAAAAATTTCCATACTCACATTCCCTTTTTCCTTGCTGCTCCATGTATGTGTGTTAGTTACTTCCATAGAAAAGCACTTTCTTCGAGCTCGTATTTATCTCGCATATATAAACCTTCCAAAAAAGAGATTCATAATGTTGCTCTAGTTTGACTCTATTTTATCTCAATCAATGGAAATAAAGTCTTTTATGATGATACTCATTTGTATTGAAATATCTTGGTAGTAGTAGTGGTACTTACCCTATTCCCAACACACAACACGAGTCAAACACAGTTTATAACATGGTTTCCTTACACCGACTTGCACACATTTATGGGCTGAGGAACGGAAGAGATCCCAGTTTTTGTGTACCCAAAATCCGCAGTAAACAACCGAGTACACGATACGGCTTATAAAAGTCATCAGAAAATTAATTGAATTGAATGTGGTATTAAGAAAGTTTATTTTGTGGAGATGATAACATGGAGAGTATGCCACACATTAATAACCTCTGAAATGGCCATATAATTCGCCAACATATACCATTCCCATTTCCTCTCGGGTTGCTGTTCCACACAACACATAGTTTGTCATCCCACTTTTTAAAATGGGGTCGTGTCGTATAGTTTCCCCTTTGAAAGTTGACAATAACGACATAATAACATTATTATTTGTACGCCATAAGAACCTGCTAATATCATAAAAAGGTGGGGGTAAGAAATGTTGTGTAGTAGTTGATCCACAAGTAACGACCACAAATATGTATCTCCATAAGAATCATCATTATCGTGAAGAAAACTCTTGCAAAATTTTGTTGATGGGGAACTATTTTTGAAGCAGCTGTTGTTAGCATTATATAATATGTATGTTTGTGGTATGGTTTGGTGGTGGTGATGGTGCCACCATACCATGGAACAAAATCGTTGCAAAGTCGGATATCCTCAAACCAAAACAATGCATTGCAGTAGTTCTAGTTAAAAGGAGAAACGTGATAGTCACAAACACTAGCACAACACCATATCATATCATATTATATGAAATGTGTATCAAACACACTTCACACCATCTTTTCTTGTTCCAGTCCCTGAAGCAATCTCAACCTGCGGAAGGGAAGGGGAAGTTGAAGTGAGCCTATTTTGCATGCAGCATATATTTATATACTTTCTTCTCATGAAATAGCTGATTTGCTTCGTACACTTTTATTTCATGAGTTCTTCTTCACCACCGGTCATGTCTGAATCTGAGCACATATTCCATAAGCTTCAGATTTGAAGTGCGTGAGCATAAACTATGTATTATGGGGTACGGTCATGAATATCCTTGGGGCACAATGAATGTTTATAAAACGTAAGCAGTGCAATCGACTTTGCAAGGTACAAAAGATCTTTTTCCCTATATGCTATTAAGGTGGTGTGGTGGTTGTGTGTAGTGACAAAAAAGGATATTCATGTGTGCAATTTGAAGGAGTGCCTACGCATTAACATTTCACTTGTTCATAACATATTGTTGGCACGCCAAGCCGAAGACCGTTGCCCATTGAGCAAAAATGTAGCGCTAAGGAGCAAGAGCGTGTCGGTGGGATGACAGCAAGTTGCAGCAGAAGAGTTGAGCCAATCTCCTCCTCCTATCAACCTGTATTCACCACCACCACCAATAGTCAGGAGGGTGACCACCATTTTGCTGATTATTTTGGAGAAGAAACGCAAGTAGAACTGGATGTTAGAGGAGGATTGATATCATCATCAAGAAATCAGTCAGTGTCAACCTCACCAGTTGAAGTGAGAGAGCTGAGCAGAATATAATACATAATTTTGTCGTCCACATTTCATAGCAGTGACGAAGTGATCTTTTTACCTTTTAATAATTGTTCTTATTATACCTTAACTTGTCATTTTAAAGCTAGTGTCTCCTATTAAAGCCGTATCTTCATAGTTAATTAAAACTATCGGATTTAGCGACGATTATTTTGTCATAAAGTTAGGTTGTGTCGAGCGTAAAGCATAGCTAATAAGGCAGGCAGCATCCATAACTGACAAAAAGTGGAGGAGTACATTTAGCAGAGTTTTAATATCATCGGAGGAAGGCAAGACAAGAACGGGTAATAATATTGTGGTCAATCGAACGGATCCAGAAACCCGGATATATAGCTCCTGGATAACCTGGAATTTGTGTAAATTGTTGTAAGCTTTGTAGAAAAGCAAATATTTCCTAAAATTGGAATTTGTAAAGTGTATTTTTGTGTGTGTATTGTGTCATCGTCATCATCATCATGTCTGGAAGTGCTTCATTGTCCAGCCGGACCAAGACCATCCTGAAGAAACTGGAACTTGAGGAAAGGAGGAAACTGTCGTCCCTCACCGCAAGTTACAGCAAGCAAGTTCGGGATTTGGAGGCCGAGATCTCCTATAACGAGACGATGATCGATGATGATGACGAGTGGAGGAATAAGCTGCTGACCATTCCTGGAGACGAGCTGAACAGCAGTGACAGACAAGTTCTCCAGATGATGTTGGATAAGCAGCGGACCTCCAACCTAGCTATAAAAATAGCAAAACAGAAAATCGGACATCTGGAAAAGGAGCAACTGGAAGAGAAGCGCACCGTCATGGAGGACTTCTCGTTGCAGAAGGAAATCATCATGGAAGATGACTGCTCCACCACTGATGACTCCATTTCCAATAGTGCCAAGACACAACGGTGTGTTGACGATGAGGAAAGAGACTCCACCTTGAAGAAGAAACCCGAAGTGGATGTTGACTCCGACCAAGACCCTCCCTCTAGTGAAGATGAGGAGGAAGACAGACAACTGGAGAAATTGGCTAAAGTGTTGGGAAAGGCCATGAGCATCAACAACAAACGACAAAAAATCATTGTCAACTCCAGTGTGGATAAGGACCTTCCGACCTTCGATGGAAAGCCAGAGGAATGGACTAGTTTTAAATGCCAGTACCAAAGGTCAACCAAGAAACACCGCTTCGACGACAGCGACAACTTGTACCGCCTCCGGAAAGCCCTCAAAGGGAAAGCACATGATGCAGTCAAGTATTTGTTTAATACTCCTGATAATGTTGACGCAATCATCAAGAATTTGGAGATGGAGTTTGGACGACCCGAGCTCATCATCGAAAGCCTCATCCAGACTGCCGAGAAAGTTGACAACCCTAATCTTGGAAAACCAGAGTCCATAGTGTCCTTCGCTCGTTGTGTCCAGAGTCTAGTGGTTAGCATAAAAGGACATAAGCAGGGTGACTACCTCAACAACGTACATTTGTTGAACAAGTTGACTGAGAAGCTGCCTCCTCAGTTGAGACGTGAATGGATCCAGTGGTACCGCAACCAACCAGAGCAGACCAAGAACATGGAAACTTTTGATGAATGGGTGTCCATCCAAAAGGAAATGGCCTGTGAAATGGTGAAAGTTCAAATCCTGGATACCAGTGAAGACAAGTCAACTGAATCACGTCCTAAACGGGGCCGGGGCTCCGTAAATGCTGGAATTGTTCCTGAAATGGAAGAAAAGAAATCCTGTTTATTTTGCGAAAAGAATGGACACACCTTGGACATTTGTCGTGGATTCCGGAAGAAACCATTGCATGAAAAATGGAATTTCGTCAAGGCTGAGAACATCTGCTTCTGTTGCTTGCGTGGTAAACACATCGTAAAGAATTGTCCAAGTGCCAAGCCATGTGGAAAGGACAGATGTGACAAGCCACACCACCAACTACTTCATAGAGAAAAACAGAACGACACTCACCCACCACCTCATCCTAGGAATGAAGACAATCCACCTCCTGATGGAAACAATGTTGCTGGTGTCACTCTCATTGAAGGAGCAAATGGTCCCTTAGGAATCGTGCCTGTGAAAGTACGTGGACCTAACGGAGTTCGGAAGACATTCGCCCTCCTTGACTCAGGAGCCACTTGTAGCTTTATTGATGGGAAGCTAGCAGCTGACCTTGGGATAAAGGGAAGAGAGAAAGACTTTACCGTCACTGGGATAATGGGCAATGTCTCTCATAAACGAGTGGAAAGCGTCAACTTTGAAGTTGCTGGTGCCTACAAAGGAGCTTCGTATAATAAGATGACAAATGTTAATGCAGTCGGAAGTCTAGGATTCCAGCCATACAGTGTCAATGTAGATGAAATCAAGAGGAAGTGGCCTCATCTTAGAAAAATGAAGATGGGCAATCTCCAGAATGCTGTTGTTGAGGTTCTCATTGGAGAGGACCATGGATTCATAACCATGCAGAGGGAAGTCCTTTTCAGAGATGAATCTGCTCCAGTTGGAAAACGGACTAAACTTGGATGGTTTGTGTCAGGAAAAATCTTGGATGACTCAGCAAGTGGAAGGCTGTACCATGTATGTGGATCTGATGAATACCTTCATCAACTAATCAAGGAATCTTTTAGTGTTGACAATTTTGGGGTGCGTATTGTGAATGAAAATACTGCAGCCTCCATAGAAGACCGAAGAGCACAAAAGATCCTAGAGGAAACCTACAAGAAGGTGGATGGAAAGTGTGAAGTTGGTTTGTTATGGCGTAATCCTGATGTGACTTTGCCTGAAAGCAAGAGTGCAGCACGCAGGAGACTTGAGGGAATTGAAAAGAAGATGGTTCGAGATCCAGCCTTCGCCCTCATGTATTCTGCAAAGTTCAAGGAATATGAAGAAAAGGGCTACATCACAAAACTGAATGAAGCCAACGTTGCCACACGATCACCACGGGAATGGTATGTTCCTCATTTTGGAGTGACCAACCCCAATAAGCCAAATAAGTTGAGGCTAGTGTTTGACGCGGCAGCCAAGTCCCACGGAGTAGCTCTCAACGATAATTTGATGAAGGGACCCGACCTGATCCGTCCCCTCACTGAGGTATTGTGGAACTTTAGGAGACATCCTTTTGTAATCAATGGGGACATTGAAGATATGTTCCACCGAGTCATGATCCGGGAACAGGATCGCTCTTCACAACGGTTTCTCTGGAGGAATGGTGACACAACAAGGGAGCCTGATGAGTACCAAATGAACGTCATGATATTTGGAGCCTCCTCTTCCCCAGCATCAGCCATCTTCACAAAGAATGAGAACGCAAAGGAATTTGAGGAGGAGCATCCTGAAGCATGTCAAGCAATTTGTGATGACTTCTATGTTGATGATGTTCTCACTGGGGATTCCACAGTGGAGAAGACAGTCCAGTTGTACCAGGACATTGTGGAGATCAACAGGAAGGGAAATTTTAATGTAACCAAGTGGACCTCCAATTCTCCAGAGGTATTGGAGAAAATCCCTGTTGAGATGAGAGCGGCTGGAGCTAAGGATTTTGGTGTCAAGTCAGAGTTGCCAGCTGAACGTGTACTGGGATTATGGTGGGACCCTACTGAAGACTGCTTCACCTTTAAAGCCAATTTCCATAAGGTGAAAGAAGAAGTCTTGATGGGGTGCAGACCTACCAAGCGTGAGATGACAAGTCTTGTCATGAGCCTCTACGATCCATTGGGATTTATAGGCCACTATAAAATTAAGGGGATGATGCTGTTGCAGCAAGCTTGGAGGGACAAGATAGGATGGGATGACGAAGCTACTGATGAGCTTTATGACGACTGGAAGACTTGGGTCATGGACATATTTGGAATCGAGAAGATCAAAGTTCCGAGATGTTACAATTACAATCTACAGCAAGCCATCACTATCCAGCTCCATGTGTTTGTCGATGCTAGTTTGGAAGCATATTGCGCAGTTTGTTACTTGCGTGTTCAGTTGGAGGATGGAGTAACCCTTTCTTTCGTGGCTTCAAAAGTTCGAGTTGCCCCGCTCAAGAAGTTAACCGTTCCCCGAATGGAGCTAATGGCAGCGCTACTTGGCACGAGACTGGCGACAGCAATAGAAGCCGGTTTGAAAGTTGGAATGACGAGTAGGTACTTCTGGTCAGATTCCAAGACCGTACTGAGCTGGATTCGGACAGAAGTTGCCAGATTCAAGGAGTTCGTGGCTAACCGAGTGGGAGAGATCCAGGAGAGCACAAATTCTCAAGAATGGCGATGGGTGCCCACCGATTTGAACGTGGCTGATGAAGGGACCCGGCTACACACGTCCACCGACTTCCACCACGATTCGCGTTGGCTTAATGGCCCTACCTTTCTTTTGAAAGATGACAAATATTGGCCTGTTGAAGCCTCAAGTGAGGCGATTGTAGCAGTTCAAATTGACGGGAGCACCTCGGGGATGCTTCCAGAATCAGCTCCTCTTCAGGGGAGTGTGGGTTGGGAGCAGGCGAGGGGCGTTGGCTGCTCAATCACAAGAAATTCTCTTCATTTACACGTTTATTACGTGTTACAGCATCTGTTGTTGCCGTCGCGAAGTGGTGGAAAACTGGTGGTAAATGTGGGGCTAAGTCTCCTTGGTCAGTACGTTCATGCACGCCATTGCCAAAGAAAAATAGTCTGAATGATTCATGCTTTGCAAGGAAGCTTAATATATTTTTGTCTGAGTTTTTGGACTCAAATCTACAGCCTAGTGACCTGAAAGCAGCCGAACTCCTGCTGATGAAACTTGCTCAACAGGACAGCTATGCTCCAGAGATCCGAAGCCTGAACAGTGGGGATTCGCTCAAGAAAAGCAGAATTTGGAAGCTGTCTCCTTTGCTGGATGAGTATGGAGTTATTCGCCTTAGAGGAAGAATTGATTGTGCGCTTGTGGACGAGGCTGCAAAGAAACCTATAATCCTCCCGTCAAATCATCATATCACGGAGCTGCTTATTCAAGAGGAACATGAGAAAAATGCCCATCAGGGGCAGAGTGCTGTCCTTAACAACCTAAGGCAGAAATTCTGGATCGTAGACGGCCGTGCTGCCGTAAAGAAGCTGAGGCGTCGGAAGTGGCACGCGAAGGCTGAGCCGATTCGAGTTGGAGATCTCGTGGTGGTAGTAGATGATCAAGCCCCCAGGAGCAATTGGATTAAGGCTGTGGTTACGGCAGTGTTCCCTGGTCGGGATGGACAAGTACGTGTGGTGGAGGTTACGGCGAGGGACTTTGCCACCAAGAAGACATCCTGTTACAGACGCCCAGTGAGCAAAATCTGCCCCCTTGGACTTAGGATGGATTTGGAACCGGAGGTTCTAAATGGGGCCGGAAATGTTGGCACGCCAAGCCGAAGACCGTTGCCCATTGAGCAAAAATGTAGCGCTAAGGAGCAAGAGCGTGTCGGTGGGATGACAGCAAGTTGCAGCAGAAGAGTTGAGCCAATCTCCTCCTCCTATCAACCTGTATTCACCACCACCACCAATAGTCAGGAGGGTGACCACCATTTTGCTGATTATTTTGGAGAAGAAACGCAAGTAGAACTGGATGTTAGAGGAGGATTGATATCATCATCAAGAAATCAGTCAGTGTCAACCTCACCAGTTGAAGTGAGAGAGCTGAGCAGAATATAATACATAATTTTGTCGTCCACATTTCATAGCAGTGACGAAGTGATCTTTTTACCTTTTAATAATTGTTCTTATTATACCTTAACTTGTCATTTTAAAGCTAGTGTCTCCTATTAAAGCCGTATCTTCATAGTTAATTAAAACTATCGGATTTAGCGACGATTATTTTGTCATAAAGTTAGGTTGTGTCGAGCGTAAAGCATAGCTAATAAGGCAGGCAGCATCCATAACTGACAAAAAGTGGAGGAGTACATTTAGCAGAGTTTTAATATCATCGGAGGAAGGCAAGACAAGAACGGGTAATAATACATATTATGCATCCCTGCCCAACAAAGTGTTGTTTCCAGTGTGGTGAAGCGTATGCGAATGTGACTACATTAGCAATGGAATTTCATCAAATTGAGTTGGCTCAACTTAAATTGACTCCAGGGGCCTTTACTTCGAAATTGAGTCTTCCCTTAAGAGAATGGTACGTGTTTGTAGTTTGTGGTATACTATACGCTCTCCATTCCAGCTAGACGGAAGGAACGCGCGGTAGAAGGATGCGATCTCAGAGGGAAAAAAATAGAGAAAGAAGTGGAAAGAGAAGCGAACTGAAAAGCAACGGTTCAATTTTTGCTTCTCCATGCGTGATACTTTATCACAACGTTTTCCCTCCGATCATTCGCTCCACACAACTATATATATATGAAACCATCAACCAACAAACACTAGCAAACCATCAGCACACCGCTTGAATACCATTTTTGTGGTTTCTTCTCATCGGCAAAGTGAAAATGTGAAAGGAAAAAGGAGATGTGATGAGTAGAGAGAGAGAGAGAAGTAGTAGTATTCTTCCTTCTTTTCTACTTCCTTACAACATAAAATCATTTCTTAAGAGAGCCTTCATTCCTTTCCTTCTTATATTGCATTGGCGTCTTCTCAAATCCAAAAAGAACTTTTCATCCATCAGCTTTTCCCATTTCATCTCATTGATTTTAAGTGATACAAACACCAAAGCTCAAAGTACACACACTCACATTCGACGCTCTGATTTTCTGAGATTTGAATGTTATTGAATGCATACAATTTTAACTTATGAGGCGAAAACTTTAAAATACATGCTTTTCAAATAGGAATACTAGTATTAGCTCTAAAGCTGCCGCGTACGTTTTTTTCTAAATCTATATAAATGTGACTGTCTACATGAGCTTTAGGGTTGGTGGTGGTGGTGGTGGTGGTGGAACCTTATAAAATGTACCCAGATGCATGTAGGGAGCACGCTTCTTTTCAAAGTATTTTATTTTACACCACATCTACTATATATATACCCATGTAATGTATGCATGCATACCAACAGTGACTACCCACTGTCACTTGGGTATGATCAGAGAAAGACCTAAAAGAGAAAATCGCATTGGAGGAGTTGAGTGAACGAACCCAATAAAGTTTTGCAATGGTAATAAGCACCCCGATCACAATATCTATGTATGTATGTCTGTAGTATGTATGAATAAATCGTTCACATTCCTTCTTAAAGTCTTTACATTACAGTAAATCAGTAAATCCTTCGGATCATTGTACTGATTTCATGACCAGTTAAATCCTTTTACTGAATTCCACAAGATGCATTATGTATTCCCTTTTAAATGGGACAGAATCAGAGTCAAATTGCAGAATTTTAAGCAGTTTTGTCTTTTAGTTCAAAACTCTTTGTGAAAGTTAAAGCCGGCAGTTGGCAGTTCGTTGTAAAGATGCGATGCGATGCGATACAGACACACATATAAAGATTGTGTAGAGATAAGGCGCAAAAGGATTTATAAATTGTTGTGTAATGTCTATAAGTATAGACATATACAAGTGTCATTGTCATTTTGTTTGAGCTGCTCCTTCGCAAGGGAACAAAATTAAGAAAGCTGTAGACTGGAGAGAATGGGCTTGAGCACAAGTATCAAAATGTATGTGTGTGCATTAATTCCTGTCCGCTCTCAACAATGAGTTAATAGTTATATGGAAGGATATTTCTCAAAGACGCCAAAGTAAATTTCCTCAGGGAGCCTTTTGAATGAGCTGCTTATGATGATGAAAACTGCTATTCTGCGTTTTTAGTTTAATGGCTTTACACAGAGCATTTTGAGATGAAACAAAAGAAAGACGGGTAGTCACGGCTAAAGGAGATATTTCAAGCATGAAAAATTTATGAATATTTGCTCAATAATGAACAATTGTTGTTTTATATTTTCACCCGAAACGCTCAATAAAATATCCAAAAGTTTTGAACCACAAAAAGCTTATACCATTCATGTATGTAGTATATCAATATGGGGTATCTATATATTTGTGTGGTCTCGTGATGCGATAGCGATACGATGCATGTGTTTTTTTTATATATTATATTTTTTTATGTATATATTTTTTGCAGATCGAAGGGAGTCAATCTTGTAGAAGTCGTGGATCGAAATGGCTCGGTGCTTTTTACATCTACAACAAGTAGAGAAACGGATGCTACTACTGGCTTACCAAACTTCCGTCCAGTAATTGCCTTTTCTCCGGCTGCCAATCTAAATGGTGAGTTTGGATTTTGTCATATATTTTGACCTCTTCAAATTTCAACCAAGCATATATCTCATCTCTCCACGTTCCCATATCTTTTATGAGCGGTTTCTCTGTCACATTGGCTCAATATACCCCGTCAAATGGAATGTATTTTGCTCCCGTTGAGGTCCTTGAATGATAAATGCCTATATATATAGTGTATATATAAGGAGATAGTAGACGCAATAAGCTTCTCATTGTCCATGAAAGAAGATGAAAGTAGGGAAAGGAGGGAGTTGCATTAAATGTTGAAAACTTAGCGAAACCCTAGTAAAGTAGCATGTCTACAACAAAAAGTAAACAACCAAATGGTGCCTTGCAACTTAGTTTTGCTTCGCTTTTGTGGTATTTTTTGAAACCGCCACAGAGCTCCACATAAATTCCCATACAATATGAATGAGTTATATACGGCAAAGGCTTAATACCGCCGGATTGACTTAATGGGTTTTCGCCTGGTTTGCTTTCCTGTGATGGGATTACTCCCACTCTGCTAACCTACATCAAATCAGATGGAAAATAAACATGTATGGGGTTTCAGCCAGTAGTAGTATACATGGTCGTACGTGGAAGCGTAAAATGGACTTCATGTCGATGATGCTCGTGAGCTTTTTTTATTACTTGCTGATACCCACTGCTAAGAAAACATGACGGAAAAACAATCAACGAAAAATAACTTTTTGAACATTGATTCCCAAATAAACTATAGTATATGTATATATATATATAGGTTGTTCAACTGTTTTTTTGATTCTTGGACAAAAGTATGTGTATTGGGTCGTGTTCTGGTGGATGCTCTGCTGGAAAGAGTATAAAGACTGGAAATGTTGAATGTCTAAAATGTCATATGCAATGGTAATTTTATGTGGAATAAATCCTTTCGAAATGTAACAACGATATATTTCTCTCTTAATCCAAATAATGTTCTCAATCTTTGTCACAAACTTTCTCCACATATACTTTTTTGCACCAGCAATGACAAAAAAGTTCTTCGGCAATAGGATTGCTGACCCACATTGACACAGAGCAATAACAACACGAAGGAAATTCATACGGAACACCTTCACACAAGGTTGCCGGTGAATGCTTAAACAGTAGTAGAATGATTCCCATTTCCATGTACGATATGTATATATGTATGTATACAATGAGAATTTAAGAAGGGGGAAATGAACACGCTGTCATGTCATACAACTGCACTACACGTGCTTGCTCTGCATCGTGATTAGAAAGAAGAGATGTAAAACTGTGCTAAAATAGTGTGGCACGGTTCCATTTACGCTGTTTCTGGAACTAACTTGTGATGTGATGGGGTTAAAACAAAAAAGTTTTCTGGATGATTGCCCTACAGGGACACTTATTTATGGGCTGTACGGCCGAAAAGAAGATTTGGACTTTCTTCGGAGGTCCAGCATTGTGCTTAACGGATCAATAGCATTAATACGCTTCGGCAGGACTCATCCATCAATAGTGGTATGACAATACTATAGTTCCCAGTCTACCCGCTTGTACTTGTACTTATTCTTGCAGTGACCAATGCCGCACCACCAACCAACTTTTTTTTTCCTCAAAACTATTTCGTTCAATTGAGATGGGGGATGACAAGCCGCTGAAGGGATATCAACTGAAAAATTTATGACTTTGTTTGGTATTTTATTGTCTATGTGAAAACCAGTTGGTGTTGGTCTTTTTCCTTTGGGCTTACAATCAAATTTTATGTTTTCCCATCTGGTTTTCACAGTGTGTTGTGTTACAAATGGATCTATTTTGTGACTTTCCTTATAGAGTGCTATTGCATCATCGTATGGAATAAAAGGGATTATTTTTTACCCTGATCCTAAAGACTTTGGTCCACTTCTTCCTCCAAGTGCCATTCGATGGAGTTCATTAGCTACGTTAGAAAATATTCATGAAGTTCAGGTAAGATTCACTTCTGACTTGAAAGAAATGAAAGAGTCATGTCCTGATTTACCCCATTGCAGTGGAGAACCCTGTTTAATCTTACCTATATTTGCAGAGACACCGAGGAAAATTTCTCTTGCCTGCCCACACCATCAGCTATAGTGATGCTGAACAACTGTTGAGGTAAGAGTTATTGGGGTTCTCCTGTCTGTTTCCAAAAGAGACAGAAATAATACCTACATCCAGTAAACCACATTATCTGAAGCAGTTCATCAAATTTATGGTGATAATATTGGCACTACCAATCATCACATGTTATTCATATGATATTTTTTATTTTATAGATGGATAAGGCAAGACCGGGGTAGCAGAAAAGCGCCCAAAGAATGGCAAGGAGCCTTGCAAACGTCGTACTACTTGGGCTCAGTACTCCAAGGCTCCTCTCTCCCATTCTCTGTTCGACTTCGTACCTTTAACGAGCCCAGAACTAGCAGCATTTTCAACGTCGTCGCAGCTATTCCTGGTGCATGGGAGTCTGACAGGTGAGAAAAATGTGTTTCTGTATCCCTGCTGCGTGTGCTTTCTTTTGTCCTATCCATTTCTCTCCCATTCATACAGAGAGAGACGCACACATACACACTCCCTACTTATGTACATCTTCTGTAATGGAACATTCTTCAACATAACTCAACGTGATCAATTCCAATGTGGAAGTTTCCTACGAGCCGTTCATTCTTCAGCTTCCTTTATTTTCTCCGTACACCACACACACGTCCAAAAATAACCAAGAAAAAATGTATTAGACAGTTGCTCATGGAATTCATTTAGTTCGTATTTTATTTTCTTCGCTTTTAGCATTTAAGGCTGAACAAAGGTTATGAGAAGACCAACCACATATGCTATAAAACCCTTTAGCAAATAATACTGTGTTCAAAACACACACGTTTCCCTTTGCAAACGGGTTTTTACTCAAAATGTAATCTCCAGATATTTTTTTCATCCTTTGATTTATAGCTAAAACGTAGTGAACATATGAAATAGAATTCAGGTCAAATTTTCGATAATTTGTATTGTTCCCAGTATGGAATTCTTCTTAACGGGACAACTTAATTTTCATAGGAAGTAGTACTAAATTAAAATTCCATATCAGCGATACCTGACTCGTCCTTCGAGCATGGTGCTATTTAGTTTATTAAAAAAAATGTTTTAAGGAAAGAAAATCATCTTTCACGTAATATTCGTCACATAAAAAACCATATATTAGCATATATGCATCATCCATATATTCCGTTGTACTCTTTTGTTTCATTCTTCATCGTCATTCTTGGTTAAATGCTGTCGCAGGAAATACTGGATGCAAATTCGTGTCTGGTGTAGTATATATATTATGCCATCATCTAAATATGTTTTGTATTTCACGTAAGAGTTTTACGGGAAGCCTTTTCATTAAGGAAGACGAGTGATAGCGTATACATTCCTCAAGAAGACTGACAATAAAGCTACAGCGGATATATAGTCAGTTTCCTATTATGCTCACTTACTTGATCTGCTGGCTTATGTTTGTATCCTCAATATAAACTTTCCATCATCATGTTATGAAAGAATAGGGAAGCTCTATGAAACCTCACATCACATCACCAACGCTGGTCTTCAATATAAGTCAGTGAAATGAAAGAATTCTAGATAGCAAGTTAACTCACCTGTCCTCAAGCGATCCAGGAAAATGAAAGCTTGTCCTGATGTATAGTATAAATTTTTTCTTCATATTACGAGCTTACATGGTAGAGTAGAGGTAAGTTACAGGAGCACAATGTATTGCGTTATATTAGAAAGAAATCTTATCTTCCCAGCGCTTGACAGTTGACTCGTTTGGAAGAAAAGCCGTAGTTGGAAGGGAAAAGAAATGCTTTCATTCTTGCATCATACATATATAAATACATGAGTTTCTCCCTCTATTTTAATAAGTGGTAGTAAGTAGTAGTGAGTCACTAGCAGTGACTGACGTGAAGAAGAATGAAAAAAAATTCATGCACATTCATATAGAGATATACATTTTTCTGTACATCTACAGGCTATTAAGGGACTGGCTATATATATGAGATCCATAACATAACTTTCAGTTCCAAAGAAATTCGTTGCGTTCCTGTACCCTCACTTTCCTTTTCCGTTGAAGCTATTCTTTCTCCTCTCGTAATTTTACTAGGTGGCTGTATCCTTGTATCTCTTTCTTGGCAGCAAGTAGTATAATATCTTCCTCTCGTCTGTGTGGTCTCATGCACGTATTTATTCTAATAGGAGTGAGTAGGACGCAGAGTATTCATTATTTTTTTACCATTGTTCCTCCCTCTGACAATGTCTGATATGGATGTGATGTGATGTGATGTAGGGCACTTCAAACCTAAAATCATATTCAAGAATTTGATGAACCAGCACGATCTCTTCCCATTGGTGTTTCTTTATTTTACATTTTTTTTACGTTTGGGAAAATATCAGAGAAAGGTAAGGTGTATATTAAACAGGCACTCGTGCATGCATGAGAAGAGTAAGTCATCTGTAAAACTTAAAATCATCATGAGGAAAACTGAGATGAGTGGTACTTGGTTTGGTTGGCATAAAGAGCTCTAACACCATTCAACTATACATACTATCATCTACTATTTGACTTTGTGAAGTCACTGACAATGCCTACGCAATCCATTTATTCATCTGCCTGCCAATATTCTCATTGTATTTAATTGTAAATGGAAACCACATGAAATGAAGGGAATCTGTATGTAATGATATTTTTGTTTACGCTGCATGTTTCCTTGTTGTCTGATATGCAATAGAGAAAACATGGTCTTTTGGTCGAGTAAACATAATCGAAACTCTTAAGTAGGCAACTACTGTTCCTGCTGGGCTTTCCCTTCCCCTGCTTAGAATATTATTTGCATGAAAGAGGACCTTCCAAGGAAGTGGAATATTAGATAGGAATATAATAAGTATATGGTATCTCACTTGAGCATCATCGTACTTCTTTTCATGGTTATTAGTCAACAGGAGTAGTAAGTGAAAGTCAGGTTATCAGTTCATATAGAACATGAGTTTATTATTATTCACGGGTGCGGGTGTAGAGGAACAGTAAAATAAGTACGGCTCTGACTCTGAGAATTCTGAAATATGGAGTCCACACAGGCGTGAATTGTGATTACAGCGATTAAATCAAGTTAGAAAGTCATTGTGTTGAAAAGCAGTAATTTTGCAGAGAGATATATCATCATGTTATGCTTGCGTTATACATGAAATGTTGAATGTATGTATTGATATAGGTAGTAAATATTTGACTAGGGAAGACTATTTTGGAATAATATCCTTCTATATATGAATATGCACTTTTCCGTTTAAAATTGTCGCTAGAGAATGAGTTTACATTTACATAACGTGCTAATTGATACGCAAATTTGCTAAATCGGCGGAAATACACTAGTTTCATGTTTCCTCTTGTTGAGTTTGTGTAGTAAGCATTTTGTAATTTACCTTACTTAGTGTTCTCCCTTCCGACTCTCTCTCTTTCGCTATGTTACATGTTACATTATACTTACACCGAATGTTTCTTTTTACTTGTTGTACTAGATACGTGGTAATTGGATGCTCTCACGATTCCTTCTCGTACGGAGCTGGGGATCCTGGGATTGGTCTTGCTGTGCTAACAGAGATTGCTGAAAAGTTTTCACAAGCTGTTCAAAAAGGCTGGAAACCAAGAAGATCTATTTTGTTTATATCCTGGGATGCGAATTTGTATGCATCATCAGGAGTGTCGCACTGGTTGCAGGTGAGTAGCATTCTGATTCTCATATTTCCTTCATCTCCTATTACATATCGCATGTGTACGTTACGTACGAAACGAGCCACGTATATGTATACTACACCTTTCCATCATCCTCTGCTAAAAAGGGGGAATATATATCCTTTGGACACAAACAGGGCACAGAACCGATTTGTTTGCACAGCAAAAATATTTACACCTCTGTCTCTCTCTCTCTCTTTGCTTTTCAAACTAAAATGCTGGATTTTGTTAAATCTCTATATATAGCGGGAGAGGTAGTACTCTCTGGAAATATAGGTACTTGCTCATAACAATGTAGCGATGGCTCTTGAGAATACTTTCGTTTTTCACAAACTGAATGATTCGTTATTCTGACGGTGACGGGTGTCGTTTTTCACATGCACACGTACATATGTATATAGTAAACATAGGTACATAAAATTATCTCAGATTTACTTACATCACATTTCACATCCACTATCCAAAAATCAAGCAAAATAGAATATTTTACGAGAGAACCTGGCATAACCTTATAAATGTATATACATAAATTATTTTTATATTTTGTATATACGTATTTGTATATCTCTCTTTTCTGTGAATAAACATGTTCACGTAGAGTTTCAATTTAAAGTAAGACGGTGTATTTGATATATGAAGGAACATATATGCAGTTATCATAGACACAAAGAGCGTCCAATCAAAAATGTGTCCCTCATATCCTTATGTTGCACACGCATTCATTTCGATTTCCTAGAGATTTTGAGAAGGAAAGAAACCCGTCGTAAGAAACACATGACAAATCAGCGTGAAATGGTTTGATGAGACGTTCATTTGAATAGAATGAGAGGATATATGTATTTGTGTGTGCGTAGCGTATGTATACATTCAAGATATGATTGCATTATTACAGGAACATCATTTTGAAATCTCGACGAGAGCAATTGCTTACGTCGATTTGAGTCGCATTCTTCGGGGAAATCAGACACTCAACATATATTCCTCACCTTTGCTTCGTGAAATAGCACGGAAAGCAATTGCCAGAGTGAAACACGCAGAGATGATTCCAGATGCTGGCACTGGAGCAAAATCAAATGGATCTCCAATTCACTTTTCTTCAGTTGTCAGCCCTGATGAGCCTTCCTTTGCCTTCTTTGGGAATTTAGGAATACCTTTCATCCGAATTTGCGTCTCCAACAGCCCAAAGGTATAGAGAGAGCACTATGAAAAATATAGCGCATTGATATGTTTTCACATTTACTAACGTAAATGCCAAGCTAGGATTATTGCACATAAAACTCCTATTCCAACAAACCCTTTTTTTTTTACTTAACTATACTGAAAACAGGTAGATACTAGAAAGCGTATTATTATGAAAGATTATTACTGAAGATGTTATGTCGTTTGTTTACTTTACATGCACACATAAATTCCCAGTAGTGTGAAAAATGATTTTTCTTTAAGGCTCCTACACGTATTATACAAAACTTGAGCTATTATGTGAGAATAACAAAACGAATAGACGTAGTTACTCATCCTTACCACGTAGATGGATAAGTGACATAAAAATAGTTTTTTGCCCTCGGGCTCTTCTTGCAACTTAATGTTTCTGAGAGGATAGAATTTTTGCAAAGTTATTGTTTTGCCAGAGACCACAAATACTTAACATTATTACTCGCTCGTAAATGGAAAGAACAGCTCAATTTCATCATTGTCAGGATACAGTATAATAATATGTATTTACTGTTTAGGAAAGGAATCTACCACTACTCGAATATTATTATATAAATGCATTGCTACTCAAATGATATATACATAAATATATCCGTTACCTAATAAGGATCCAATGTTTCCTCCCCCCTTTCTATAACGTATAATATATGAAATCTGATGATGGAGAAAGTGTTGCTAGTAAAAGTCATATGTATGCAGCTGATGAGACTTGAATGCTAGATTACACAAGTCACCATGTAACGTGTGTATGCGTGCATGTAAAGCAACTTGTCATTTTTCCTAGGGGAATGATTATCCTTTGTTCCATACCTCGTTCGACACCTTTGAAAACTTTGTCGCACTGGTCGATCCAACTTTGAAGGGAGCTGAAACTTTAGGTAAGATATAATTTATAATGTGTACCTACGAACCTATATATATATAGCCCAATGAATCACTTGTCCTTATATTGATGATATGATGAGACTCTCTTATTCTTAGCCACTATATCATACACTGACAATCTCATATTATGCTAGGTGATGCTGATGATTCTGCTCAATACATATTATACATATATATCTGGAACAATTACTATGGACCATGTTGGGATGATTGTACACCTTTCTTATCTCATACAATGTTTAGATACGAAGGAATATATAGCAAGTGCAAAAGCCTGTGATGGGCTTCTCATAACATCATTTCTTAAATCACCCTTCTTCATATTATGGATACTTGCCTAAGCCCTCAAGCTCATCTAGAAAGGAATGAGAGCGTTGTGAGACTTTATGTATAGTGTATAATATGTAGAGAGGGAACATGTTGAAAAGTGCAAACATGGAATTACTTTTGTTAACATGACTAATAACGGGAGGGACGAGAGCGTCATAAAACTTTCTCCCTTCTTTTTAGGGTTGGAAGCACGTACAAAACTTTTCTGGTGAATCATTTTTAGGAGCCTCGCAATTTATCCGAAGTGAGAAATATTAAAATAGAAATTATGTGTATCTAGTTATTACACGCCTCCCGTATGAATGAGACATCCATCATGAAAGTTAACGAGAGAAACTGCTCGAATTTATAATGAGTTCGATAAAAACTTTTTCCTCCAGTTGTACATAGGTAAATTTATTCTACAAAATCACTTTCAAAGCTACACCATCTTCGTGTCGTTGAGAAATGTTGTTCAATTTCGTTGCGCAAGAGTCATTATATATTAAATGTTGTGTGTGTGTGATGGTGATGAAACAAGGAATCCAAACATAAGAGTTTATAAAAAATTGTTGGTGATTATTTCAAGTGATAAACACATTTTTCAAAAGTTTTCAGAGATATTTCATGTCGATTTATAAATGTCATTAATTGTACAAATTACATATCTGGAAAGAACAGCAATATGTAGCAATTTGTTTATACCACTTTAAGTACTTTTATGCTTTCTAGCTAAGTTCTAGTCCTCCTGTCCAAATCAAGAGTCGCAGAGTGCCCCTTACTCCAAATTTTCTGAAAGCAAAGTAAATAGTTTTCTCTTCACTTTACAAAATCGAATTGAGTATTCTGAGCAGATGGAATGGAATTTCACTCATACCAATCTTAACATTGACATATATCCTACATGACGTGTATTTTTTCTCATCATCAAAAACCTACGGATATTACATACTAAATAGAGACATGACGAAAATAGTCTGTCATATCGTCATATGCATACAAACATGTGAGGAGTAATAGTACAAGTAATGTAAGAGTATATAATATATATACCTATACTAACTTGAGTTGGCGTAGACATTCCGGAAAAAGTTTCTTTTGCTATCACCTTGAAGCAAGAAAAGACAGTTCATGTGTGTTTATTCTCTGTAACTTTTGTGTTTGCAGGGAAGATAATCTCAGAAGCTATTGTGCTATTGGCTGACTCTGCGGTTCTCCCAATAAATGTTGAGGATTATGTTGTGGAAATCCAAAAGGCGTTCAGCAGCTTTATGACTCATTACCAGGAGGATTTGCACAAAGCCAATTTATCGATTGGTACTCGTAAATTTCATTTTCATTCCTAAATACGGTTTGTTTGTCTAGAGGTAGCTCATATTATTTTCTTTTCCTTACTACTCCCTAACGTTTCAACCCACCGACCCCGACTTCCCCAACTTATTATGACCGATATATTTCTTTCGCAAAGTCTGTGGTTTGTAATCACATAAACCACAGGGAATTGGAGAAGGAGAAAAGATTTGAGATCAAAAGAGACCATTTTGTTCCTTCCCATAAACAAGAAATCGTAGGAGGAGAAGTAAAAGGAAATGAATTTGTCTTCTCATTTCAATTTATTTCCGTGCTTTCCTTTCGGCATCTCTTTTGTATTAGGAGTTTTGTAAATGTGGGAAGGAAACTGATTTCCGCTTTTTCCTTTTTTATGTATGCAAAAGTAATATGGTATACAGTCTGCTAATTAACTTCAAATATATATTGAGTTGGAATTTGTTCAAACTTTCTCTTTTAGCTTATCTGCAAGCTGCTGTAATGCGCCTGGAAGTGATTGGAGACAACTTTCATACTGACATGCACAACCGCTCAGTTATAAACCCTGAGCATGAAATTATACCCTCGCCATCTCCATCTCATTTCTTCAAAATAAAGTAAGTATACTATTTGTCTAGCTCAAGTTTTTAAAATCGAAATCAGTCAATTAGTAAACAAAAATACGCTCATAGGCAGTAATAAATCTCATTGTACGAGCGTAAATTAAAGACTTTCATTATCATAAAGACTTTTGTTTCTATTTCCAATCTCCATTAATTTGCTACGTTTGGCTCGACTCGCAATCAATCTGTGCATTCCTTATGAGCCCATATATCAAAGTGATGTTTGTGTAACTGGTTCCATTTCAGGAAGCCACTCCTTCACCGGATCATGAATGACAAGTTGATGGAGGTGGATCGTACATTTCTCTCTCGAAGCTCGGAAGCTTACAAGCACCAAATTCTCGGGTTTACCTCAACCGTAGAAGATATACCGGTTGCCGATGTAGACGGCCCTGATTTCTATCGAGCTAATAATATGTCCACGTCACTTCAACTCTACTTCCCTAAATTAAGGACAGCACTTGATTGCGGAAGAAGAATGATGTCGGGAGTAGAGTTAAGTGAATCAGGCAACAGAGCTCATATACCTAATGGTGCATTCAGTCATTCTATAAATGAAGACTACGCCCCCGCATCTGACCACCACCGAGATTCCAGTGGGAACCGCAGCGGTGGTGGTGGCAGTTATTCCTTTCCTGTGAATTTCAGACTATCATTTATAACAGACGCGTCAATATGTCGTGATTGGCGATACATGGCTTCACAAAAGATTGCCAGTTTAACACGAGCTTTAGATGCTACATCAGCAGTTTTACAAAGTCCTCTGCTCCCAGAGGAAAGTGAATAACGGGAATATATACACACATAAAAATGCCCACTTGTGTTTAAAGATTTTATTGAAATTTGTACACACACACACTTACACACACCCACAATCGTATACACATTATTTTTCACACAAGCGCTACTGCACAAGATCACAAGAATATTTGTAAAACTTTCGACCAATTCCATTTTCCAAAATAACTAAAATAGTATATATTATATTAAGTAAAAAAATGTCAATGCCCGCACGCGAATTACGAACCAAATTTATACATAATAATATTGATTTTACAATAGATAATACAATACGTGATACGTGTATAGGTACTAGGTATAACATAATATATGTATATTTAAGCGTACGTAATAAGTAGCTACTACTACTCGTATAATATATATATACTTCATTGTAAATTTTTAAAAAAAACTTTCGAAATATACATTTATTTTCAATAATCTACTAATTAGATTAAATAAATTACAAAGTACGAGAGAGCATTCCCTTTGTATTATTACTAAAGTTTAGTCAGTCGAACGAATTAATCAGAGAAACGAATTTCTTCACCGGTTTGATTTAATTATATAGTAATTAACGTATACTTTATGTATTTTAAAAGAAGTGATAGACGTGTGCATGTTTACTCATTTCTAAACAGCATGGGAAGCCTTATATCCCACACTATATAATTAACCCGATCTTAAGACAATAGAAAAAAAAATCCTCGTATAAATAACATTACATTTTATGGCATTTCAAACTACATATTTTGTACCTTGTTACAATCAAATGACAGATACAAATGTTTAAAATAATTTGGAAAAATTAATAAAATACTTCTAGAGTTTATGTATCTCTAAATACATACGTATATATATATGTACACCTGAAACAAGTTGTAACGTAAAAAGTAAAAATGTGGAAATTCATTACATACGTGTGTCTACCATACAATTTTACCTTTCATTTCAACAGGTGAAAGCCAAAACAAATTATCACATTTTTGTTTCAATGTATTAATAAACGATATATACTTTTCTTTCTCATATATCTTTGGTCTGTGTAGCTACTACTACTTCTAAGCTAGTTGCTCAAAAGTCAGAAAGGAAACGGTATGTAAATGCTGTTGGAGGAGGTTTCTGTTGCTGACGTATTCAGGATGTTGGGTTTGTAGTTTGCTCTCTGAGCTCTCTGAGCTGGTCATTTGTAATCCCTTATTGATCAAGCTAAATTATTATTCCGGACGTAACACACAACGTCTTCCTTTTTGCATAAACTAGGGAAAACAAATATATGTAAATGATGTGCAGTTGGCACTTTGAAATATCGACGACTTTGTTCAATAGGTTTCTCCCTTACCATTTGGTCACATGCCCATACTTCAAAAACAAATCCAGGCTTTGTCTTTGTTCTTGAGAGACTTTGCACCCACCGGGGATGGTGATGACGCGATGCGCACCGGAGTAGGAATATTCGAACTTTTTCAGTTTGTCTTGTGGTATCCAATCAATCTCTGAAATATTTTTTGAACAATGAATTAGCGTTAATAATAACAAGCATATCAATGAATTTCCTAAAAACGTGCTTTAGAATTCTTGGAGAACTCACCTATGGGTGGCGATGATTCAGACGTTTCATCTACACACGTTTGAGTGCAGCCGTTGAAGCAACATATTTTATTAGCACCACAGTCATTGTCGGAATCACAAACATAGGCACGGCTGCAGTCTCCATTAAATTTTGGGCAACGAGGGTCGACGTGAAAAACAGCTTGATCTTGCCTTCCCTGTGAAATAGGGCAAAATAAAAATAAATAAATATATTTTTCTTTCATCTAAACTATTCGTCCATTCAAAAACATAAAAATAAATCCTCTAAAAATTTAACTGATAATTAAGCTTGAAAACATTTATCAAACAGATATATATTCAATAATATTAATTCAAAGAAGTCTTCAATATATTGCCAAAATGCCGGGAGCAAGTAGAACTCTCATAAAAATCATTTTATGTTTTTGGGAATCATCATGTCAAATTACCAATCATATTTGATTTGAACTGCATATAAACACTTGGAACCTGCTTTAAACAGTCTTGATGAAATTTTACGGATACGTACATTGTCTATAAAATGAATTTTAGCATATATTAAATCAGCAGTAATAAATGCTCATTCAATGAAAATAAAATTTGATTGAGTGTTATTGGTTTACTGCATGCTGGAACCATTGAATTGAATGATCCTTAAAATCTGGCTTGAACAATAAATCATGTAAATTAGACAGTTTCCCTCATAAATGTTGAACCTTGTGAATGTAACAAATGTCCAGTTGTGAATCAGGTTTCCAATTTTCATATCAATTTCATATTATTTAAGCATGGCAATATAACCCCTACTCAAACTCTGTGTTACTTCCAAATCATATAAGCTGCAGCAGTGTTAATGTCATCAAAAGTGGGAGTATTTTTTTAGTATTTTGTTCCATATGAAATGGACTGACAAGTATTAGGTTAAAAAAATATAAAATAAATATAAAAAAAATTAGGTTATTGATATGCTTTAATATTCCGACGTTATTTGTTGCATTTGAAGCAAGTTTTTATACTGCATAAAATGTTATTCTAATAATGTTTTATATTTATTTAGGAAATCTTAACAAGAAGGATTCCAAATTTAAAGAATTCTAAAAACTGCTACATATATATAGATATACGAAAAGAAACCAAAGTCAGACACTCAACTACTCAACATTCCAGTTCAAACTGCAACACCACATACAATTTAATTCATGCAAATTGCAACCATGTCATTGGCATTGCAAATTGTTGACAAGTATTCATTTGATATGCTGAAAATGGAATTACAAACTATATAATATGCGATGCAACCGTATCAAGAGGGCAAGTTGTGGTCGTATTAAATATTTATTTGACATATTCATTACCTTTTCTTGTGCATTTTGAAGCTCATCTATCTGAACATCGGTGATATATGCAGTTGCATCATCATCATCAGCGTCTCTTCCATAGAAATCTTCCTCCAAACTCTCCGATTTATAGGTGTAGTCATCCCCGTCTTTGATCTGATATATAGAGTTCATGCCCGTTGGAAATCTCCCACATTTTATATAGCCCACAGACGCAATCAAAATAAATATGGCAGATACAACCGATAAATTAGCTGCCATTTTTTTTGCACAAAAAAAAAACGTTAAATAAATATATTTATGCTTATTTTAAAATTAAATCACTTTTTTCTGCTTTGTATTATAGAGTGAGTTGAATTATTGGAATGCTAAAAAAAACAGCACATGCACATGTCTCATTCCCCGTCTCTCTATTTCTGCACTGCACTCCCTCTTGGTTGAATTGCAAAATGTGGAAGGCAAAAAGGCAACAAGAAAGAAAGAGGAGAATAAAGACTCATCCACGGTGTTTCATGACCGATGCTAATTTGTGTTCAAGTATGAAATGAACTAAGCGAATGCTCTCATTTCTTTTTTGACTGTTATTGTAGTACGTAAGCGATAAGACGGAGATATTATGCCCTTCATAACATTCTCCATGTCGTCCTGTCTTGTCTTGATACTCGTCGTAACATTTACCATGTACAGCAATCACATTATAATATCCTTTTCCTTCTTATATCTGCTCACTGTAGAGTTCTTTTTCCCCTCTCAACATTCGTCTTTTTTAGAATCACAAGAGTGGAGTTGACATTACATGTAAGCATCATGCACACATCACATCACATATCACCGCTTATAACAGTGACTTTTGCTTCTCAATCCAAACAAATCGTCATAGATGGATGTACCTAAAACAAGCACTTACCAAGCTCCATTCGTCGCCTTTTCAGAGCTCTTTTTCATGCCGGAGAGTGAATAATGCATAATACATGTTGAGTGAATTATGCTTTTCTGGAAGCGTACAATAATAACATACTTAAGATGAGTATACCCACAGGAACGCTACAAGAGAGACCGTTTGCGTTTTGCAGCTGGATTTCATTAAAAGTTTGGGGTTTTTATCAATATGCACATTTCACTAAAAGAGTCATTTGTTGAACTCTCAAAAGAAATGACTCCTACTTTAGGCATAAGTGTTCTACACATCAGGACCTCACTTAAAATACCCTACGGAGTCACTATATATGAATTGCATGGACCAATATATTCCCCACTGATGTTGTGATGTGATATGAATGATGTTTAAGGAAATTTTACGAATATCTATATTGTCATAATATTGTAGAGCACAAAGTACATTAGTGCACATATCTATATATATATATGTACCAGCTTAGCTACATAACTAACTATACAGATCGTTACTTTGTGTACGTATGCATATTTTAAGGCAGACCTAAGCATCATATTGCATCATATGATGTTATGAATTTTTTTTCTCAAGTGATGATATGAGTGTAAGCATACGCAAGCAAAGAATCCATCGGTGGAACGAAATACAGTTTGCTAAAAGTTTTGACGATCAGCAATATAATGGATTATGAGACCCATTAAGATGACAAGCAATAATAATGTTAGGGAAGCTGGGAAGGAGAGAGGTTGATGGTTTCTCTAGTCGTAATGTTTGGGTATGCAGATGCTTCTCTGCTATTAATTATTGCGAATTGTAGCAAAGCAAAGTAAAGGCAAACTAGTCAGAACTTATACGGTTTGCCTTTGCATGAGAGTTTTTCTTACACGCACATGAAAATGCAATGTTGTTGGGTTGAATCAGTTGAATAAAGGTTAAAACGAAGAAAAAAACATTTAGAATAGTGAATGGGCATTGTTATTAAAACAAAACCTGATGAAAAATAAATTAAAAAGCAATTCAAGTGAGGAAATTAGCTGTCATTCATCAGACCTAGGTTAACAAATACGAATCCATTACCTGATATGTAGGTAGTGCTTATAGGTATATATGTATATGCAGATGCCCAATTTTTCATGTCTGCAAAATGACAGACTTTCCGTATTAGTTAATTATTTATTGTACATTTCAAATATATGCAAATATGAGATGGTGAAGGATCATCACGGTTAGAGATGACTGAGAATAGGTAATCAACTTCATTTGCATTAATATCATCAGCCTTTCCATTTGCACGGAATCGTAAGTAACACGATGGGTGTGAGGCGTAGTTTTTTGGGGTTCTCCTTTTTTCGGACTCATTATCATTATTCACATCATCCATTATACATTTTAGCCGCTTACACCTCACTTAAAAAATGTTTTATCATCCAATGAAAATGAAACGAAGGTCAAACGTCAAACTACATAGTGTTCAAAAGTAAAAATAAATAAAACTCGTTTCAGAAAATCTTGAAAATAGAAAACGCAATTTGTTTACTGTGACATTTACCACTAAATCTCGTTTTTTTAGATGTGACATGTAGTATAATATTGTTTTAAAATCTGAACACAAAGCAATCAAACAACCCCTGATTTTTTTTACATCTCACATGATAATACATATTATATGTGATGCGAGAGAAAAAAACTAATTAATCAAGTTGATAAAATGCAGTATATAATTTTGATCTAGGTATAATATAATATATTAAGGTATACAATATGTATGTAAATTAAAATTGCCAACGCTCCTTATTACAAATCTTATTTTTTACGAATACTTAAACTGGCAGTGATATCATGAGAAGAAACCGGACCGAAGGAGTAGTTGATAGTAATGGGGAGAATAATGATCCAAGATCAATTACCCCATTATCTATTGCTTAATATTACAAATATTACATTATCATAGAAATTACTACATTAAACATTTTGTATAACAAATTAAATAATTAATATAGCCTTTCACATTAGAATAAAATGAGTATCTCTTCCTTGCATCTGTTCCACATTTTCTATATATTATTACATTACAAATTACATTATTCGTTTGTTTGTGTACATGTACATTATTATATGTAAGGTACTACCCGTACTGTTAGTATTGTTGTGGTGAGTATTTATGTAATTCTCTTCTTTCATCAAAAAGCAATTTCATACGGTTTTTTTTTATTTTTGTTCATCCCAAAAAAACGCCGACGAACACAAGCGGCTCTGTTAAATAGTTAGTTTTCACATTATTCATTCATTTCATTTTCATAGCACCATCATCATCATCATCTTGGATCGGGTAGTACTACTAGGCTTAGCGCTCACGTAATATCCCAATTCCAACTAACATTGAGGTATGTAGGTTCTTCTTTCACTGACGAAACCTGCTGCACACAAGACAAGTTTTCGAAAAGTTTATGTCTGTTGTGATGTAGTGGTATGGTATGATAGAGCCGGCTATATCGCGTGCTTCCGCGTTTGACGTTGGATCGATGAGCGATGATGTCTGCTGAACTCATGAATCCAGGTCTTCATGTGAGACTTCACAGAGGACTTCGCCTTGCGTACAAGTGCTGAAAAATGAGTCAACAACAAGAGGAATTTACACATTAATCCATATAGACGGGGGCAATGTTTAAAATTTTATTAATTTTTATTATTATTCCTTTGGGGACATACCAGGTTCTAACGTGATTTAATTTTCGGAACATAATGAGATCTTGATATTGTTCAGTGTCCAGGTGGCATCCGCCTGGAAGGGAAAATGCGGCGGGCCTTAGCTCGGCTGCTAATAAAGTTCTTGGGCTGAAGCCTTCCTCTTCATTCCCACTGACTTCTAGTGAAAATTGCTTCAGTTCTGTCTCTTCTACCCAATCGAAAGCTGTAAGTAGAGCAGATATATAACATTACATTTTTTACATGGCATTATTTTCCACGATGATCTCATATATGAATCTCTTAATGTGAATTCATTAGCACCACTTGGGACACATCCAACCATCCATCTCTATACGTATGAGTTGTTGAGTGAATGGGGTGGTGAAGTGAAATATGCAGCAGCTTTGAAAATTTATAGGGACTTGCTGGATACGGGTTGCTCCAGGTGTTGAAAAATATTGAAAGTGGTACAAAAAAACGAGTTTCATGTTCCATTTTTAGATTTAAGCATCAGAAAATTACTTATTACTGTTAAAGAATTTCACGAAGGAAAATAAAAAAGGTTCGATGATTGACTGATGGAATTTTCAGACAAGAAAAAAGTGAGATTTAAAAACTCATCTCAACTCTATTGCCCATCCCATCCATATGTCATTCACACACTTGTGTATGCAGTGGAAAAGAATGTGAAGAAGGCAACCATAACCGTAATTATTTTGTTTGTGAAGTGCAAGAAATGCACCGAATGTCCTTCTCACTTCTAGGACCGCCGACAAGAACGTACAGCTACACTGCTGTTTTATGGCAGCTTTGTGTCAGACTAGCGAAAAAAGGTTGAGCCTACCAGCCCAACTTTTGAACGAGTGTGGAATGAAGAGTTGTGTCTGTTTTTAGAGATGTTATGTAGGTTGGTTCTCATCTCATAATAAGTTAGTTTTTTTTTTGCATGATTCATAGGATATCTTTCCCCTAATATGCCATGCGATGCGACGTGTACGATATATCAAAAGAAATCATGATGTATGTGTAACAAGCGTTTTGTCAGACGTTGAGGCAGACTCGTTCATAGCTTACCTACGGGAGGATTAACCTTTGGAAGGCAAGAATGAATGCATCCGTTGTAACAACAGACAACTGAGCCATCTCTACTGCAGTCTTCGTCTGTTTGACATAGTTTGGCTGTACACAGTCCGGAATTAACTACAGCCGCTGGTTCAGGCAGGGGTGGACATTTTTCTTGATGTAGTGCGATCCGGGTGTTCCCACCTTTGACATTCTACAAACACAAACACATATTACAGATTAAAATCTTATATATCTAAATAGTTAGCTCAAGGAAGAGGAGCAAGTTGTATAGTAGTAGTAGTAGTAATTGCCCTCTTAATACTAATTACTTACAGTATGCTTTAATAATCATTTTTGCCTCTAACCACAGACGGATGTGTCTCTATAAGATATTTTATGAAGGATCTCTGAAGGATGTATTCAGATAGTGCATCTGGTATGCTATGTACATACATGTCTGCGTAACTCATTAGAGCAAATAAAATTCGAGCATAAATCCTGCCTGCCTGCATTCAAACGCTCATATACATAAACCAGAAAAGTTGGACCTTTAAAAACCATTTTGGTTTTAGTTCTTTCTGGGAATGTCAAAAGCGATTTGGAGTTTTTGTACATTTCACAGCCTTTGATTAGATTTGGTCCTGCTGTGCTCGTTAAAGATGAAATTTGGTTTTTATGATGTAACGATGAGATTCTCAACAAGCCAAATGTCGATCTGCCTACCAAAAGGGAAAAGGAGGAAGAAAGAGTTAGAGAGCGAGAGGGGATAACAGATTTTTACGACTCCACTTTAAATCGACAACACTATTTGCCTCAGTAGTAGTGGCCAGAGACCTCATTCAGAGAAATAAATTAGTGGGAATGGGATTGGTAAACCGACATTAAACCTGAAATTAAAGTACAAAATACGGCATGTAAATAAATTCATTAGGCAATGCAATCAAACGCGACGGGCTCTTGGCAAAGATTTGCATTGAGAATTTTTCCTGACTGGATTTGAATGGTTTTTTCTCATTACGCTAATTTACGTGGTAGGCAGGCTCATTAACTATACCAGTAGCTGACTTTAATGGACGAGCTCATCCCCGAAAAGTTGTTGCAAGTTTTTAGGTAGTTTGTAAGCAACTAACCATCAACTTCATGAGATATAATATGAAGTTTATATAATACCACGTACATAGGTACATATATTTTTTTTATGTGTAGGTATTTTGTATATAGAAAGTAGGAGTAATAATAAGACCTCCCATTTTATACACGGCCTGCTCTTTTCCAATGACAAAGTGATGATAGAAATGTCAGACAAGCATGCAAATAGCCTGAATAGGATGTGATGTGATCCTAATGAGTCTCTTGGGATGGGGAATATCTCAAATTTATGTGTTGTAAATACCACCATATTACGATGTCAAAAGAATTTTCTAATCTTAGCTTGATCCATTCCGCATTTTAGCACCAGACCACTGATACTATTTTTTCAAGAGTTGATATAAATCTGAGATCTGAGTAATCTGTTTTTTTATACTGTGATAAATTGTTTTCATAAATAACACACACGATAATCCTAAAAGAAATTCCATTAAAGTTCATTGTAGTTGTTGTTTAGGTGGGGCCACTTTCTCGGGCTAGACTTAAAGCTCAGCAAAGATAGGTAGGTAGGTATAGTTGAAGAAAAATATGAGGATATGATTTAAGCCAAAAAACATGAGAAAGTAAAGTTGAAGATACATGGTTTATTTATGAGAGGAGTCATTAGTCGTAAATTCTTGACGATTTATTACTCTTGTCGTTCCATTGCTTATATTGGCTCGTGTTCAAGCACACCACTACTGACGATGTGCAATCTACATTGACATATGTAATGTGTGAGTGAATGAAGCTTTCACCAGAGGTTTTGGAGCTTATAATAATAATAAAATGCACAATCTGTTACGATCCAACAGAAGAAAAAAAGTTGCAGTAGTTTCTTTAATGACCAAAGTAGTAGAAGTAATAGTGTTTCGTTGCGTCGCACCTTTAGATCCTGCTGACACCAAAAAAAACCAAGTCAATACAGGACATGTCATGGAATGATGCACAAACTGAATGAATGTCTTGACTCTGAGAGTTATAACTTCATAAATAAAGACGACTTTTTCAATTCAAGTCGAGAAAAAAAATTGCGATATTTTCTCTCTTCATTCATGAGCGGATTTTTTTTGGATGCACGAAAGTCATGGGCACTGACAAAGTAAGTAATATGAAAACCATTTTTGGTTGATCATTTACAACGTGTGGGACGCTTATGGGATGTACTTTACGTAGGTATACATACAAGGCAGGCTCGTGAATGTAAGCGAGTTAAAGGCTGACGGATTTTTTTAAATGATTCGTCAATGATATGGATTTGGTACTTGAATAGACCATTTGGTAGAGTTGTTAGCGGCTTACGGAATGGAGAAAGGCTTATCATCATGGGAAGCAGCGCACACTGCCAACAGAAAAGTTAGCTGCATATTATTACATATTTTTGAAGCCACACACTCGACCAAAAATTGAAAGATGAGAAGATCACACAGTCGGAAAGAAATCAAGATAAATATGATGAGGATAATGTGTGGAGAGTGCTATATGTGCATGAGCCACGCAATTTTTTTCTTTATACGGCTCATACACTTATTCATGAGCACTTATGACATGAACTCTTATTCATTGACTGATGACATATATATGTGTATGATACGATACGATGTCTTTGTACTAGAGACGATAGAAAGTTACGTATAGACACAAAGTAGGTATAGTTATGCATGGTAAAGTACATAAAACATTCCATGATCGTGTATGCATGGGTAAAGAAAATGTTGAGTAAATAATTTTTTGGTTGATGCAATTCAGCCATCAAACAGAAAGCCGCCTGTTGTTCTTACTTCGTTTAGAACATATATGTGTAAGCCACACAATTTGGGTACGTTGGAGTTATAGCATACATACATGTTGTGTGGATTTAGTGCAGTTCAGTTCTTCAGAAAAAGCGATTAATTCATTGAACTGACTTTTGAGTGAAGTCTTAAGAAGATTACTGTTTACATAGTAGAATTTGTATGAATAATATGAGAAGCAAGTTCATTGCAATATTATTACCCAAGTGCAATGAAACGTCGCTTCATCAACCTAAACCATTTTTATGTGTCTTGGGTTTCATGCGTGACTTAACTAAATTCAGCTCGGCACGATAATGATGATTAAAACAAAGTGTGCTTTGTTATGCTACGTAGTCGTAGACAGCAAGCAATGGTGATGGTATTATTGCCGTGATTGGATAGATGATATGAAAAGTTTGCTTGAAGCGAAAAAATTTCATAGGAAAAATCCAGCTCACTGTTTTTTTAACACTGAATTATGCATATATAGTTGATACTTTGTTTCAAAAAACTGTCATAAAATACCTGAACACAAAACATGGAAATGCACACATTTCATTTGATGTCAGTCTCAAATTACAGCTTAAAACAACTACATCTTAAAAAGTTAGAATTATGCAGTGTGGCATGGTACACATATGTAGCATGACACCCTTTCCTAGCATCCTATCCTATTCTCTATTTATTTAAACTTTCAGATATAAGCTAAGACTCTTTACGCAATATAGGGATAAAGTTTCAGAAAAAATAAAGGAAAAAATGCACGCACAAAAAAATGTTAACGAACACCATATGGAAGAGCTAAATTATCCTTTAGTTGGAATGTTATGCTTTTTAGGTGTATTTGTTTACAAACCTTTCAAATTGTATAAAAAATCCTAGAGCTCAAGTTAGAAAGCATGTCACAGACATTCATGAAATAACTCAACTGCCTGAAAACTTTCAGACTTTGTCTGCCACCATAACACATTAGACTCACATTTTTTTTTTTGGAAAAAAAATTGGGAAAACAGCAAAAAAAAGCAGAAACTTATTCGATAGTGATCTGTAGAATGATTATTTGCTGCAATCATTATGCAACTTATACAGATCACATACATATAACACGATATACATACGATAGAGTGGGATTTAATATCCAAAATGAGACAGTAGTAGAAAACATACACATTCCAACGTTTTTTTTTGCACACCTAACCTAACGGTCTTCCGAGTGTATCGGAATTATTAATCAGGAGTTGAGGAAGATGAAGTACAATTTTAAATGGAATATTCAATTTCTGAGCTCATTAGTGCAGAACAAGGAATGCGATAGAGTGCTGATAGTAGTAGTAGTAGTGGGACGGTAAAACGTTCAATACCGTTTGACAGCCCCCAAGAAGCCACACGACACGAGGTCTCTAGTCTAAACTTACTTTTTGTTGTACTCTTTCGTTGTATTTGTATTATGTATTTCATATAGTGATATGATCATATCAAGTGTATTCCGATTCTTTGTGCTAATGAACAAACAAAGACTATATGCACATAAACATTCTATGTGAATCCTGTTAGGTATTATCAGTTCAAACTTTAAATGAAAATGCATTCAATTCAATGTACTGTACAATTTTGTACTGTATTGTATATATATAGTCGCACTAAAATGTTTGTGAACCATTTTGAGAATGATAGGGAAAGAAATATGTGCAAAGCAAGAAATTATTGCACTTTGACTTGACACCAAACACACCTATATTTTATACCTTGAATTTCTTTGTCTCTGCTTTTACTCTGCTGTGATGGGAAAATTTGCTTTAGCTGCAGATGATACTAAACATCACCAACACCTCTCTTTATTTTTTTAAAACTAAATAGCATGCAGCAATTTATACTTAACTTTATATTCAAAGAGAAACGATCTTTTATAATATATCTTTCATCTTGAAATGTGATCAGGATGTGCAATGCGAGCTGGAAATTTTGCTCATTAAACTCAAATATAAATAAGAAAAATGTTTAGCGAATATATATCTTCAGCTTGAAGAATTTATCTCCTTGATAATGTACAGATTCATATAGGAATCTGGAACGACAACGAACACCGTAGTGAAATAGTGAACCTGAACCTTTTACTTTGGCGTCAGTCATAGTCCATGAATCTCATAATCATAATTAACGTCTCCCAGTACAAAAAAAGCTTTCTACGGATCGGACTACAAATACATTATGCACAGACAGACCCAACTTGATGGCTGACTGGTGAATACAAAGCCTGTTCTATAAACTGATGATGAGGATCATGATCATAATATAGCTTGACATATTATTTGTAGTTGCAGTTGTGTGCATCACATAACATTCAATGAAACAAGCAATTTGAGTAGTATCAGAGGACTGGTGTGCAAATATATATGTATACATAGGTAGATTACTCTAGGCATACTACTCGCGAGAACGTCATGCCTCATTTGTCATCCATTAATGCAGACACATTAAGCATCATCTGGAATCAAGATAAATCTCAAATAGTTTAAATATCCATTGAGAAAAAGGACTGTGTGATATGCCTATTTAGATGGTTCAACACTTTTCCCAAACAGCCTCAACCTTTTTTTTATATGTGTGATAAAGAAAAATTATTATTTCATAACATGGATTTTATTGGGTCGTTTGGGGCGCGAGACAAAAATAAAACTCTGACCTGTTGGTAAAGGTCGTCGTGATGATGAATTATTTCATCTTCATAAACAAAATCCTCATCTGTCACAAACCGTACTGCTTCATCATCCAACACACCAAAGGTGTCGGAGCCAGGCGCCTCATCTTCCGCCGAATCTGCAACTTGTGCTGATGAAGAAGACACATCGTCCTTTTCCGAACTCATCACTTTTCCCATAATCTCTTCAGGAACAATTGCTAACACTAAAAGTAGATTGAATGCCAAAAATATACAAAACAATTTGGATCTGTTGTTTACACCACCACAACTCCACATAGTCCCAAAAGACATTGCTTGTCTACTTGATGCAAATTTTCTTACAAAACTGTCCACGTCCATTTCACTCCAAAAGTGGAGTAAAAATTATTGCATGCACATGCACTGCTCATACATAAAACTGCTAAACTTGAACTTTGGATTGATTCCTTTGTAGAGAAATCATTTCTCAAACTTTCTTCCAAGTCACACTCCCGATAATTAACACCAAGAATAACTACAGAAGCCTGGAACATAGCAGAGTCAAGAATTGTTACTGGATTGGGGCACATTGATTACATTCCGTGCTCCAACTCATAGTGACGATGATATGATGATACTACGCTGAAGGATGAAGTGAGTGTGCCTCGGCTGAAAATGTGAGTGAATTAATGAGATGATGAACTTTTTCACGCTTTCTAACAAAATGGAGTGAGCTTATGCGTTTTCCGGCAACAATAATCAATCGCCTACCGGGTGAGAGCATTTTTAGTGTGATGTGATGTTTTGATCGACTCAACCGTTACAGGGCATGAAGTAGCGCGAGTTGTTGGGTTTGTTGATATAATGAAGTCGCCGGGAGGAAGAACAATGATAAAGTTGCAGTATATAGAAATGTAGTAGTTGATGAAATCCTACATACAAAAGACCACACCACCATCACCACACTGTCTGGAAAAATATAGTCTCAGAGTTGGAAAGTGAGGTGCCTTAATATTCTCTCTGAAACGCTTTCCTCCTACAAGTAAGGAAAAAGTAAAAGAGGAGACACTTCTTTAAAAGTACGTAATGCACCAGAGACTGTACTGTGATGAGTGGAAATGATGCTGGTTACCACAATGAAAGTTCAAAGCTCTTCTCTCTCTTCTTATTCCTTCACACTTGTATCCTTATTCAGTCACTCAGATTGAGTCGAACCCAACAGATGAATGCAGCGAAGCTCTCTGCTGTTACTTCATAGCAAATGCAATGCATGCACATCTTCTTCAACAACTTGCGTTCTTTGCAAATGTGGCAGATTTCTTCTTCTTCTTCTTGAAAGCGATCATCTCTATCCCAAGTCCCAACATATAAAGCGTCGTATGACGGCTTCTACTACTAAACTCCTGTGAGTAGTTTACCCATGCATACCACTACTTTATTGTTTGTATGCATTGATCGTAAGTAAGTGGAATGCATTCTAGATTTCACGAGCTTGCTGTGGCAGTCAGTTATCACATCACATCACATGAATTTAGTTTGATTCTTTCTCTTAGCCTAAAAAGAAGAAAGGATTATTATGTTGCTAGCAATAGTAAAGTAAATGATACTTTGTTACGTATACATTTCTGTATACAAATACGGGATTGAGCGAAACTTTTACGTGATATGTGATCATGTGAACGCGCATTGTATATTACAGCTCAGTCAAGTCAAGTCAAGTCACTGCAGACATTTAATGATCCGACAGACTGCTAAAAATCTGATGCTAAAAAGACAAAGTAGGTTCAGTAGACGAGCACTTTCCAATATGATCAAACTATTATCTTGAAAAGAAACCACACTTCAGATGAAACAAGGTTCTCGTTAGATATAGCGCGATGTGCATACTTCATGAAGTTGACCTAATCCTAATTATTTCTCGTACCGATGATGATGCGATGCAAACATGTTGACGATGACGATGATGATGATGATGATGATCATGCAGACCAAGTTTCTACCAGACAAAGGCGTGTTTCCCAGCGACATCAGACAACTTCACTACAACAACCACTTTTTCCTTTTCTGTGTCTCCATTCCAGTCATTACATCCTGAGCTTGAGACGGTGAAACACGAAATAAACACACACTCCACACTATTATTATCCCTATATACGGTAAACTTCTAAGAAGAAATGCATTCAACTCCCACATCCATATTATTTCTTACAAGAAAACAATGGTAAAAGAATGAGCTTCCCATATTCAATATTTCCTTTCATCTTGCCGACTTTTTATGTTGCGACATAAAGTTGTCTTCCTGTAAGTTATGCATCAAAGATTTCAAGATTGTGTCATGTCATAATAAGTACATACATATTTACTATTGTTATTGATCTCATTTTTTTTGTCAAAAGAGCACGGGGATTCGCTACTTGTTATGCATACTTTGATTTGGTTGGTGTAAAGGATTATTATAAAAAAACCAGCTACTTAATTAGATACGATTGTTCTGGATCCATTCATTCATGCAATCAAAAGAGTTGAAGCACATCTGCGAGACGCAGACGAACAAATTTCCTTAGATAAATTCTAAGACTTCCTGCTGAGTACTGTGGGTCTGGGTCATTCTGAGAACTAGATTAGAAATCAAACTATCACGAGAAGCTCGGAGTTGCCCCTCTGCATTTAGGAATAATTTGTGTTCTTTGAAAATAACAGTAATGGATAATGTCCCAGAATGAAATTGCATGTTGCGAAAAGTGAGGAAATTGTATGCTGGTTTTGGGTTTCATACATATATAAATAACAGCTTTGCAATGAGTGAGGCTTTCCGTAAGCCACTAACATTTTCAGGTTACCCCTGAATCCGAAGTTGCTTTGCTTAGCCATGATACATAGGAACATAGGATACCTACACGGTTTTCATGCTTTCTTCGATTGCAGAATATTGAATAAAAGTGATCAAGAGTGGTTTTTAACCAAGAAAAGAATGCTAAAATGGGAAAGATGTTGTTGTAGCTGTTTATTATTATGGCTGTACTACAAGTGTTAATGGCCAAGGACCTGCAGACGGAGCCAAAAAATGTTCGACAGTATACAATTACACGCAATTGTTCATGTTTCAATTGTCTTGTGATTAGATGCTAAAGCTTGAGATACTGAGCTCATCGCCAGTTGCTTTTTCATGAAATCGCCTTTTCCTTTTAATTGAATAAAAGCGTTGCCCATTAGTTGCCTTTTTTGATGATGCGGCGTACGGTGGACCGTATATTTTGTTGTGGTTTTGCAAGATTGTCTATCACAAGATGAATGTGTTTAAGGTTGCATGCTTGTTAAAATGGTTGCGTGCAAGCAAGTAAATGGCATCCTCCACCTTTTCCCCGTAAGGACTTGCCATAAAGTCATTGGTTATTAATCCATTCAATATCCATTGTTATCACCTATTATTGCACCTACTCACAAATGGATATGAAACAAATACGAACCTGGTCAAGATAATAACAGGTTCAAGTTTAAAATTTTTTTGGCCTATCCTACGACCTTCATTAGGGATGCCTATGTAAGGAGATGTGTCATGAATTACAACAATGAGCCTACAGAAGTAACTTTAACTTACAATTATTATTATTATTATTATTTACATCATGCCAAAGAAAAATATTTATTTATTTGATCTCAATAACAATTTTACCAATTTTATAAAACCGACTACTAATAACGCTAACTACCTATACATACTACTAGACTTTATAAGTTATATTATCGTTTACGTTAATCTATAAAGTAACATAGTCATTATTACGTATATGGACAGAAATCAAAATAAAAAGTAATATATCGTAAAACATAAAATGAAACTGCGTGAATCATCAGAAAAAATAAGCACAAAGGGATGCGTCAGTAACTTTATTATTAATATTATTATACCGCTTTACATGTTGTATCTTGAGGCATTAACTTTGACTCCTGGGATGTTTTCCACCTGGCATATTATATTTACGAGCGCCTTTTTTTATGACGATGATCTCGATCTTGTGATGAACTGCTGCTGCTGCCACTACTGCTTGAAGATGAATGATGACGCTTGCGCGAAGAAGATGATGACGAAGAGGACGGCTTAGATTTCGATGAAGATTTGGAACTTGACTTTTTATCCTTGTCTTTGCTATCCCTTTCTTTATCTTTATCTTTGGACTTTGACTTTGATTTCTTTTTGGACTTTTTCGACCTTCTTTCCAATCTTTCGAGTTTTCTGTTAAAAATAGAAAAATAACAAAATCATAAGTAATTTTTAATTTAATGGAATCGAAGAATTAACTTTTATAACCTAAAATCACGAATTACTTACTTGAGAAGTTTCTTTTTCTGCTTCAAACTTAAACCTTTCAGAAATTCCGCCTCCGGATCTTCCTTACCTGACCGGCTGCTACCAGCTACTGCACCCTTATCATCGTCTTCTAGTTCTTCATCCAACAGTTCCTTTAAAAGAAAAAAATTGCTTTGGTCAGACACAGTAGATGCACGAAAGGAACTCCCATGGTGCCTTTAATATATATAATACCAAGAAATGCATCTAATAATTAAGATAATTACCTGATTGGCAGCTGGATCATTTTGCCTGATACCAAGAACGCTATGCTTCATGGCCAAACCTTCCTCTTCCCTCATCTTGTGCATCAAAAGTAATGGATCCATTTCAACTCCTGTTGCATCGGTGGCTTGTCCGTAAAGAGTACATTCTCGATCTACAAGTTTTAAAAACAAAAGTATTTACCTATATGGTCATTAATTTCTATCATCGAATTAGAGATAGACTCAGTCTATTAACTACTTACTATTCGTGAGTTGACATAAGTATATAAATAACCAAGATGATTAAATTTCTGCATAAAAGCTTACGTACCTGTATTGATATGTCCCCATTTGTGACACTTGATACATCGCACGTTTCGAACCTGTATTCCAAAAGGCTGGTCCCGAATTTCTTCGTTTCCTTTACAATAGCTAAAATTGGCAAATTAAAACTCTGATTAGAATCATTAATTCATTAATATAAAAAAATGTGAACAGTTTTATAAACTGTTCTGTGAACAATCATTTGCCAAGCAATTTTCATTGTGTAACTTACTCCTCCCTAGGTGCGTTAAATTTTCTTTGCCATTCGAATTTAAATTCTGGTTCTCCAGCTTCACGTTCACGTTCCCTCTTCATGCCAGGGGGAGGCTCGTAAAGAAAGTTGACGCTCAATTTCTCCTTGCTTTCTTTACTCAACAGTGCTCTAATTAAACAATTAAATAAATATTGATTAAAATAATTGAAATGACATTATACAAAGTAATTAACCATTAAAAATTAAGTCAATATATATTACTGTATATCAGTGAAATTTATGTACTTACTTATTGTTGTACAAATCCTGTTCCTTTTCATATTGAATCCTTAACTCTTCTTGTTTTTTCTTGTAAGCGTCTGCCTTCTGTTCAGCCATCCATACTCGCTTCAAATTATCTCTGGAGCCGGGATGGAAGAACTTTTTACACATGTAGTTATTAAATCCTTTTCCCATTTTTGCTAGTGGTGGGTGCTTGTTGTAATTATTTAAAAACTTTTTTATAAACACCTCAAAGTGTAAACTGGTAGATGCTTAGCATTTATTTGCAACTAAAATATATTCACTTTTAAACTTTTTTACACACAACTGCAAACTGACAAAATGTTAGTTTTGTTGGGAGTAGACCAAACTAAACTAACCAACGGCCAATTTTTTTTCAATGAAATTTTAACCAGACCAGGCTAACTGAGAGTCCACAATCGAAAGGATAAAAATTAAAGTATATGCGAACTACATTTATCTAGTTATCTAGCACTCCGTATGACGTAGTTGCAAATGACGTAATAATAAACCACTAGATTAACGATAGCTGTAAATGTATTTTAATAACAACAACAACAAATCCACTTGTGTGATGATAACACTTGGTCTCGCAAATGCATCTGCTGTATCTGCTATGTATCTTTTAAGGTATATTTGTGAAGTCGACAATAATATCTCATGTTTTAAGGCTTCCGCGATCCACCAAGCGTAAAGGATATCAAGGGGCATGTTGATGCATGAACGAACGAATGCGTATCCGTTGTTCATTCTGGCAGAATGATTCTGCGTTTGATAATGATTTGTGCATTTTTTCTTTGTCTACTCCATGATAATCTTAGTGCTTAGTCATAATAAGTTTAAGGGTTTTTGGAAACGTCTAGATTTGTTGGTGGAGACAATGTTGAATCTTACACTAAAGCTCTACCCTATTTACTCTGTCTTTTATATTCTCAGTAGCTTGAAATTCGGAGGATTAACATTTGAACATGTTGTGTTGCAAATTTATGTATGATTGTCTTGATGCCTGTAACTTGAGTTTGAAGGCATGTGCCACGTGCCGTGAGTCTGGTATTGATACACACAAATATAATGTTAAAGGTTGATAACTATTTATTTCTCTGAACCGGGTCATTGATACTAGTGGTTTTGACAGATGACAAGCCGAAGAAAGCCTGTATCTCATCTTACTTACGATTATATCCAATATTAAAGCAAAATTTACTCCTTGCTTACTATTATGGTCGCATTCGTTAAATGTTATTGAAAGTTGATCAATATGGAACACTGCATAATCAGCAATACATTTTGAAGATTCCAAATTCCTTATTCTAAATAATCATTTCCCTTTCCCATTTCATACAGCTCCAAATAACATGAAATGTCGTTTGCAATAGCATGTCTCCTGATGTCCTTGAGATAAAAAGTCAGAAGCGGAGAAATATACATACATGTATGTATATATATGACGATGATTGTGATCACGATGCTTTTAAGATGATTGAGATGTATAAGCATGATTTCGAACGTTTGTAAGAACGCGAAGGCCTCATTATCATGTGTAGGCGTAGACAAACATTAGTCTCAAGTAGTTGTTACTTGTTATACATGTATGTACTAACTATATTTCAACTCGTGTCGTGCCAATAATATCCAAAATTTGACTGATAAAAAATCATGTCGCATGTAGGCTTAGTTTCCATTCCACGCATTTACGCATAAACATTGGCTCCAGACTACACATTCAACCACGTCTTTATATATGAATCTTAAGGGTTGAGGCTGCTACATATAAAGTTATGTGCATAAAATGTACACACAACACAGGTATTCAAAGCAAGCGGAGCTCATGTTCATGAGAACTCACTTTCCCTTTTTATATTGCTAGAAAGTAGTGACATCAGCTTTACCTAGTTTGTTATAGTAGTAGTAGTGATCTGATACTGATATTCATGTGTTTCACATGTTTCTTATGAATATACAGGACACTTGGCAAAGAAGCTGATGGTGGTACTGAGCACATTGCAGGACCCACATTCCAGCTGCCAAGTCATTTTTGTGCTTCCTTTTTTTTGCTACCATTCATACTTATTTTTATGTAGCCAAACATAATATACTAGTATTCCCTGGATTTTTTTCCATTCTTAGAAACAATACCATCAGAATCAGCAGTAATAGCAAGTCATTTCCCAGCAGCAAAAATAAGTGGAACTAGCATCCTCGATGTATGTGCTTGTGATTCCTACAGAGAAATCCGCTCTTCGCTTCTAGGGATTCCGGGATATGGTAGAGCAAAGTACATGAGCTTTTTTTATGAAGAGTGAGGCATAAAAGATGTAAAATTATATGTGTATACTGGACAGATATATACAAGTATAGATATATGAAAAACACAAACGTACAGCACAGCACAGCATATTATATAGCTCTTGAAAAGAGTGAAAAAGAAAGGGAGATGGATTGACGTGAATGCGAGTGAGCCAGTGAACTGGTGCACAGGACATTTATGGGGTAACGTTGAAATTCAAAGTAATCAAACGCATTTGCGGTGCGATGCCTTCTCTGTGAAAACCTTGTATCTTTCTTTTGCCATGCCAAATGCTTACTTGTGCCACCCTACATAAAAACAAACAACATGAAAGGGTGAATGAATCTACATTTTGCTTATAACCTTTGTCAATACATCAACATCATCTTGGAATGGCGTTTTCTGTGGAAATATATTATATGAGCATGAAATGAAAGTGTTTATATAATAAAGCCCTACACAAACTACACACCAGTAGTATAATAAACTGGAGTCCTCAAAAAAGCACAGAGAATATGCCGAAGGTTTCGTCATGGGGTCGGGAGAAGAGAGTGAGAGTAACAAAAATATGTAGCAAGCCATAATAGTGAGAGCGTGGATTCGGGTAACTCTTACCGGATCAATACTCTGGTGGGAGGATGGGAAAACGCTGTATTCGGGGATCCCGAAAACTTTTGCTTTTCATTCCCATGTATTTTACCTATATGGAGCTCAGCCCGTAGAAAGAAGTAGACAGACGTCCTTTTGACCATATACGATACGATTCACACGAAATACTCGTGCATATGTCAATGGTACTTAGGATTCATCCTCAGATGTGTGAGCGAGCGAGGGAGCCCAATACATATTCTACGAACACCTATGCTTTTTCCATGTACATATGAACATCTGAATACATAATCATCTATATACATAATGCCCGAATGCCCGTGTATGTTTCAACATCCCCCAGTAAGAAATGTATATTATGGATATATACTAATAACATTGTTTCCAAAAACTTTTGAGGACAGGGAAAATTTTTTCTTCTCAGGATAAGGCTTTTCATGTGTTATAGTTCCAATCCAGCTGCATGTGTGTGTGAGAGCCATACATACGAGCTTTTGTGTGTACATAGTAGTAGTAGTAGTAGTAGTAATACATACGCTTGTCTCCTACTTCCGTGCACTTTCCAAATGAATGTACGTCCGCACGTTATGCACAATGTTGTGGACTATAGCATCAGTTCCAACAACGAGTTGGTTAAAACTGAAAAGTTTTTCCGTGTAGGAGAGACTTACTTGGCGTTTCTCAGGGTAGGAAAAAAGGATTATCATCAATCCCAAATCCCAACCCGTAAACGAGAAAGTGCATGCAACATTAGGGAAGTAGAGAGCCTATTACATTACCACTCTACTGCTTACTTACTGCTTGTTGTAGTACTACAACATGTATAATATAACTGACATGGTAAAAAAAGAGCTACACTACTGCCACTACTGTTACCTCCTTTTACCCAACACACATACACACACAAGTAGCACTGCTGTTGACTTTTTCCCCAATATTATTACAGTGTTACTTGTATAGGGCAGGGCTTGCAAATTTTCACCTTGATAGAAATTTTTTGAAGTCTACCATAACATATAATATAATTCCTCTCTTTTAAGGAAATAGTTTTACTGTATCAATAATTTTTTTTAGTTTTTTTTAAATAAAAAATGTATTCTAGTGAAATCAACAAAGTGAAAGTTTCTGCGGTTCATTTACACTTTTCTGCTTCATTGTGACCCACTGACCCTGTCTACGTAAAATGTATGTAGACAGTTGGTAAGCTCATAAAACAAAAGAAAAGGCTTGAAAAGGATAAATTGTATGGAGAGTGTAATAAGCTTGTGATGTATGTTAGGTAAGGAAACGTAGGGAAGAAAGTTTGGGTTTTTTTTGTTGAAGAAAAGCTGATATACCACTGTACTAAATGAAATCATCGCTAATGCATTAAGTTGAAGGATAAAGTCCAAGCTTTTGGTTAATTCATTATAGGATATGGACGTGCAGGTTGAGAGATTGGATGCATTATTATTATCACGTAGGGAAAGCAAAGATTTATAAGTGCAATGCATGAAGCAAAAGTTTTTTAAATTAGTAATCATGTGCTAATCTCCTTAATAGCTTGCAACGTTTAACAAATTTTCACACTTGAAATAAGCAGCAGCTCAACTTTCAGTTTATGTTTAGTCAGCTAAATCTGTTGAAACCTATCCTTATATCCTTTCTATTTTTATATGAAAAGAACAACTTTTGAATCCTTTATTTAATAGACAAATTTTAAGGCAAGATGAGTTCCAAATTCTGAGTCCAACTTTTTAAATGAAACAAAAAACAAATGCTCATTAAAAAGAAAGTAACAAAAATGTACAACATCATTCTTTCTTCAACGCTGTTCCCTCGTGCTGCAAATATTTCTAGCTAGACAGAGAGGTAGTGAAACAAGCAGGTCTCCTATACTAAGATTCATACATGCTATTATAATCCAAAAAATAAAGAAATTATTATTTTGTTCAAAATCTTTTTCTTCAAAATGTAATCATATTTAGAACTCTTCCGCAATTCCAAAGATAAGTCAAACCTTAGGCAGGCTGTTCACAAGGAACCTCAAGCCTTCCTATTCAACCCTATGGTATACAATCACAAAGTAATAGTTTTATGATCAACGTCTTCGATTCGGTAGCAAAAAGAAAGAGGATGAGGAACGTTTAAGTAAGAGAGGAAGTTACGGTTTCCTCCCTTAAATTTTTGTAACTCCGTGTCGTGGTGCGTGAGCCATTATTTGGCCACGGAAGATGAAAGCATCGGACGAAGAGGAATATGGCAGTTTTTATGCGACAAGCAGAAGTGGAAGCGGCGCTGGTGCGCGATATCGTTATAGGGAGTACTCTCCTAGTAGAGGTCATCACTCCTCCTCCCCAGCTTCCACGATGGGTGATCCTTCTGCTTATAATCTTGGGCCAAGCAGAGCATATAGTCGCACGCCTCCTTATGGCTCGAGTGGGAGAACTATGGTAGAATATCAACCACCACCATGTTGCCATCAGTTTTATCATCCTCCACCCCCACCGATTCCTCTACATCCGTCACCTTCGCATTTTAACACCATTCCTCATCCGCCGCTTCAATACAGGTATTCAGGAATCGTGAAAAAAGTGGAAAAAAGCAGTAGTGATTGTTTATAGTGTTTCAGAGAAAGTTGGAAATAATTTTAGTAGTTTGAACTTTCACTCATGTGTGTGTTTTTGTTTGTTTGTTTATTACAGGGATGTCCCAGCTTGTGCCACACTCAATAGATCATGCTACACACGACGAAGTAACAATCACCCTTACTCCACGTATTACGGAAGTGATACTTCGACATATGGAGATCCGCGAAGTGATATTTATTATACTTCTACGCTAACTCGCCACCCACGACACTCCGTAAATCGCAACTTCCCTTCCGATACAGAAGGGAAAATATATGATACTCCTTCATCACAAAATGCATACCACCACCCTGCATTATCATCTGGGCCTTCAAATTCCGCAATGGGTGGCGCATCCCACTCTTCAACATCTTCTAGTCTAAGAAATTATGCGGTTGGTGTTGGAGCAATGGGTGGAGTTGGTGTGGGTGGTGGAGCACCAGGCCAGAGTTCAAATATGCTCAGATTGGATGAGCCACGAATATACTCGACTTCATCTTTACAATTAGGCTCAAATCCGACAGCTTCCTTACAGCGACCATCTTCGCCGCAACATTCGCATTACATCGATCGTTCCATCTCGCTAATAAGATTAGACAATAGTGGAGGCGCTGCAGCTGCCGCGGCAGCAGCTGCTGCAAACAGTGGTGGAGCAAGTGGTGGAGGAAACAACAGCGGATTGGGGGAGTTGGGAGGATCCTCACTGGGTAGTTCTGTGAACATGACATTGTCCACAGAGCGGAACCAACCAAGATTTGTGTAAGTGTGACATTGTGAAACAACAGAGGAGGTTTCAACAACCTCCTTCCCAGTGTGCAGTTCGTTAACATGTTCTCTCCCAACATGTTTTGTTTTATAATTTACAGGATAAAGTTTTCACCGGATATCCAATCTCAGCGATCTAATCAAGGTGAAGGAGCCATTGGATCAAACCTGGTGAAAACCACTATTGAGCTTGGGAGTAGCAATGATCCCCTTGCAGTATCTTCTATAACCCCAAATAAATCTAAGTATAAGACATCAGCCATGGAAAGTCCGAGTAAAAAAGTGGTGGAAATGTCTGATAAAGCGGTGATGACAACTCAACTTCCTGAACAGTGGTCACTTTTGAGTTCTGGATCCGAAAGTAGAAGAATCAGTTTGGGCGCAACGAGTCCTCCAGGAAACTCACCTCCTCCTGCGTTATCTGGTGGTGTTCCCGATCTTTTACCCACCTGCGTTGTTCGACATTCTGATTATCCCAGTAACACTCCGTGGTAAGACTTATCTTATCTGTCACTACACTTTACACCACGATCAACTTGACCAAATTGAAAAAAAATCCATTTAGACTAGACTAGTTCTATAAAAACGATGCTCAGGTGGACGGACCACCGTTCCGTGAGTATTCTTGCCCCCTGCGTATACCCGCGAAGGGATTATCTCTTTCTGTATTATAAAAGGAAGGTATCTGCATTCTGCAGTCTAGTCTGAAAGTCTGAACGTTTGTTTATCTTGTCATGTAAAAATGCACTCTTGATTGACTCTGTTTCCATTTTATTTGTATATCTTGTTACAATGATTAAGAAAGGGTTTATACGTTTTAGGAAACGGAAAGATAAGGTTATTAAGCTAGGATACAATTGGAGTTTATAGAGTGACGAGACTGACTGACAAATTGAAATATTGTTCATTGTGCCAACTAAATTCTGAATATGAATCATCTTAAAAAAGTTTCCGTGTCAAAGATCTCCCCTGTAGCGTTAGATTTGAGTACCACTGGTGAAGTAGAGTTATGTCGCATGTCATTGATAGCTGACGACTCTGGTGACACTGACTGTGAGGAAGATGAAGATGGAGTCATTAACAACGAAATTGATGAAGCTGATCGTGGCGACTGTGTTTATGATACTCATACTTACTACATTAGAGAAACAAAGACTAACAACAGAGTTTCTTTTAATGATGATGAAACAAATAGGAGAAATTCTGGAAACATTCCTTCGCCGAGAAGAGGCTACCACGTGAGTGGTGCCGCTGGACCAAGCAATTGTGTAGGAGGTGCCATGGGTGGCCAAGGACCAGGACGAAGTGGAGGTAACAAAAACAACATGGGAAGCAGTTCTGGAGCAAATGCAGGATGTCACGGAGCGGGTCCTAGCAGTGGGACCATTCAGCATGGTGTCAGTCATGGGGCTTTGAGTACTATGCAGCCGAGGGTGGATTCGAATTGGGCTGTTGTTCGAAAGTATATTCGGGAAGCGACAAGAACATTTTTTGGATTGGATGAAGCTACCCAATTGAAGGAGGAGTGGTTGAGTAGAAGAAAGCGCTTTGCATCAAGAAGATACTCAGAAAGAAATGTAGACTCTATGCCACCACCAAGCCCTTATCAGCAACCCATGGGACATTATGCTTATGGACATGCCCATCATGGAGGAGGTCATATGGCAGGTTTGGCTCATGATCAGCCGGATGGGAGAGTACCAAGTATGGATCAGAGGGCTGCGGCTGCAGCTGCGAGAGGTGGTAGAGCTGGCAGGACGAGAAAGAAAGATCATGTGTTTGTGATTTATTGGAACTTACTGCGGTGGATATTCTGGGTAATAGTCATAATCATATGAAGTAACTTAATGTATACATTAAGTTTGTTGGACTGTTGCTAATAAAGATATATTATTTTGAATGTATTTTTATAGTCTCTTCGTTTTGGCCGTACTGGACAAAGAGTGGCAGCTGGTGCCGGTTGTGGTTCTGATACAAATCCAGGAGCTGGATCAACTTCGCCTGGTCGAGTTCCATTAGATAGTCAGATGGCACGGGATCGGACCAAAAGTAGATCAATCAGCCCAGCAACACTTGCGGAAATTCCGCCTAACATAACGATATCCCCTCAAGAACTGTTTTTTGATGATTTGGAAGATAATCATAGAAACTCTGCTCATCACCTCCAGCCACCCGGGTATATATAGAAACTCAATTATTATCATTATCATTTCCTTCCAAAGTTTAGTAACAAAGTGAATTATTGATGAGGATGATGACACACTATATTTTTGCATTATTAGTCGTGGACTCCATTGGAGGATTGCTCGTAGTTACCCTTCTTCCGGAGGAATGGGAATTTCCAATAGAATCTCGTCTCAGTTTCTTAATAAGGTTTTGGACAACTCGGAAAGGCAGCAGTTCCGTCAAGGGCTTCGACAACCGACAAGCACTGCATCTAAATTAGCTTTAATCGACGAATACGAAGACTTCCGCCCGTATTTTACTTACTGGATCTCAGTTGTGCAAATTATTATCTTAGTTGTTTCAATGATTACGTATGGTCTCGCCCCTGTGGGCTTAGACCTCCATCGTAAATCTTCGCTTGTCCTAGTCACTTCCCTTAGTTTGCAACAAATGGAAATTATTCAACCAGCCAATTTTTGGATAGGACCTTCCGCGGTATTATTTCCTATTAGTTGCATCATGATGTATTAATATTCCCTAGATGTTACTCGTTTTATTCATTTACAGGCGGATCTTATACACCTCGGAGCCAAGTTTGCACCATGTATGAGAATGGACGAAGCTATCCATCGTCGTATAGGTTAGTAATGAACAGCTTTGAATATCAGAAATCCATCAAATAATTTTATTTTGACAAGTCAATTCATAGCACCTCACATAACGTATACATAGATATGTGTAAAGTAAGCATAATAACAAACATCTCGCAAAAGATATACATTACAATTTCCTTTACGTGGGCCATCAGGGATGGCTAATTTACCACATATAATATATTAAATTACAAAAAAAAATTTAACCGCAAAACCACAAAACCTTATGTTGTTAAACGTCAGGTATTATAGAAATCCCAATACTAAGCATTGTTTAAAACGACCAAAAACAATGATTTTGTAATTTAATATATTATACGTAGTAAATTACCCAGCCCTGATTGCCGATGATCATGAAATTGTCATGTTCATTAATTAATTACATGTATTTGCGCAGCCGATAACTTTTTGGTTCCAACGCTATCCTAGAGAAGAAAACTTGCGCTTTCTTATGTATATGAGAAAAAAAGGTTATCGGCCGCGCAAGTGCTAGTAAATCACAAGAATTTAAGAAAAACACACATTTTTGATAGTTTTCAATTAATATCTACAAGAATTTTTACTTGAAAAACCTCCAGTATTTTTTTTCTAGCATAGTTTGACATGGTCTAGAATCTCCAACTTCAAAAACCCTCGATTTTGTTCCCATAAAAAATGTCTACAAAAAGTACTTTCGAGCACAATTGACGGCATTCCGAACAGTGTGAAGTGCAATGGTTCAGCATTCGGTTTCCCCACTAAATCAAACCGTAGAACCATCAGTGATTAGATCTTTCCATAACCCATACTAATTTCATGTATCAAATACAAAATCTAATTTAGAAATCTTACATCCGCATCCAAAGCAACGTCTTCCTCCGTCATCACATAAGCATCACTGTAAACACCGGGATGTTGATCAAGTAAATGTCGTTTGAAATTGGCCCGCGCATCCTTTAACAAACCCCAGTAAATCGGGAATTACAGCGTAACTGCTTGCACCTCAGCACCACTTCATTATTTTTCTTCTCCAGTTTCTCATAATAATTTTGCAAAGGGTCAAGTGGATGCAAATGTGAACCCGCCATCACAACAACCACAATTTGTTCACTCACAATTAAATTAACAGTTCAAATGTAACAATAATAATATTACACGACAATCTCTTTCGCAGTTCCCGATTGACTGTAGCGCTCATTCGTCTTTGTGACGTTGGCTCTTTTTCCATACTTGTGTACAATAAAAGTGGGTCCTGTTTTGGAAGGCTTCTGAACGCCCGAACGCAGAATATATTCTGCTATCATACCTACTGGTGAGCAGAATTCATTCTGCTCAAAGCTGCAAGTAAGCAGAATCTCATATTCTGCTGAAAGACCTACAAGTGACCAGAACGGAATATTTTTTATGTAGAATGATATCCGTTCTGGTTGAAGCACCTACAAGTAAGCAGAACGCACTATATTTTCGGCAGAATGATATCCATTCTGCTGGAAAAATGTACAAGTGACCAGAACGGAACATTTTTTTTGCAGTAAATGCCCGTTCTGGTTGAAACACCTACAAGTAAGCAGAACGCACTACATTTTCGGCAGAATGATATCCATTCTGCTGGAAAAATGTACAAGTGACCAGAACGGAACATTTTTTTTGCAGTAAATGCCCGTTCTGGTTGAAACACATACAAGTAAGCAGAACGCACTATATTTTTTGCAGAATGATGTCCATTCTGCTGGAAAAATGTACAAGTGACCAGAACGGAACATTTTTTATGCAAAATGTAATGCGTTCTGGTCGAAGCAAGTACAAGTAAGCAGAATGGAAAATATTTTCTGAGAGGTTTCAAATTGAATAGAGATTTCGAATTTGAATTTAAAAGAGACCACCCATGAAGAAAATGTCCCTAAAAATCTCAAAATTGTTGGGAAGGGTTTTAAGAGGTGGGACTTTCTCTAAAGGGGTTTCAAATTTAATGGAGATTTCGAATTTAAACTTGAAAAGGACCACCAATGAAGTAAATGTACCTAAAAATCTCAAAATTGCTGGAGAAGGTTTTGAGAAGTGGGACTTTCTCTAAAGGGGTTTCAAATTTAATGGAGATTTCGAATTTAAACTTGACAAGGACCACCCATGAAGTAAATGTACCTAAAAATCTCAAAATTGTTGGAGAAGGAATTGTGAAATGGGAGCTTCGCTCAGGGGGTTTCAAATTGAATGGAGACTTTGAATTTGAATTTAAAAGAGACCCCCCATGAACAAAATCAAAATTGTTGGGAAGGGTTTTAAGAGGTGGGACTTTCTCTAAAGGGGTTTCAAATTTAATGGAGAATTCGAATTTAAACTTGACAAGGACCACCCATGAAGTAAATGTCCCTAAAAATCTCAAAATTTTTGGAGAAGGTTTTGAGAAGTGGGACTTTCTCTAAAGGGGTTTCAAATTTAATGGAGAATTCGAATTTAAACTTGACAAGGACCACCCATGAAGTAAATGTACCTAAAAATCTCAAAATTGTTGGAGAAGGAATTGTGAAATGGGAGCTTCGCTCAGGGGGTTTCAAATTGAATGGAGACTTTGAATTTGAATTTAAAAGAGACCCCCCATGAACAAAATGTACCTAAAAATCTCAAAATTGTTGGGAAGGGTTTTGAGAAGTGGGACTTTCTCTAAAGGGGTTTCAAATTTAATGGAGAATTCGAATTTAAACTTGACAAGGACCACCCATGAAGTAAATGTACCTAAAAATCTCAAAATTGTTAGAGAAGGTTTTGAGAAGTGGGACTTTCTCTAAAGGGGTTTCAAATTGCTTGGGGATTTCGAATTTGACTTGACAAGGACCACCCATGAAGTAAATGTACCTAAAAATCTCAAAATTGTTGGAGAAGGTTTTGAGAGGTGGGACTTTCTCTAAAGGGGCTTCAAATTTAATGGAGAATTCGAATTTAAACTTGACAAGGACCACCCATGAAGTAAATGTACCTAAAAATCTCAAAATTGTTGGAGAAGGTTTTGAGAAGTGGGACTTTCTCTAAAGGGGTTTCAATTTGCTTGGGGATTTCGAATTTGAATTTAAAAGAGACCACCCATGAAGAAAATGTACCTAAAAATTTCAAAATTGTTCTGAAAGGTTTTGAGGTGCTTTGATAATCTTAAGAAACATGAGCTTTTATTCTAACGTACAGTTATAAATGTTGTTAAAATGACTTGAACTTGTATTTATTTTTATCACCTATAACGTTTGATAATTTTACTTTTCCTGGAAAGTTTCTCGCCAAATCTTGATGCTTTAACAAGATCTAACGCTGTTTGTGCTGCCTTTCCACGCTTTGTGGTACCAGGAGTCATTTTAATTCGGAACTTGTAGTGTTCGAAAGGTGAACCTGGTAAAAACAATACGTTTAAATCAGGACCGGGGCATTGTAAAAATTTTTAAAGAATCATCACCCTCAACTAACCTGTTAAAGATTTGGAAGGTAATTCCTTTCTCCTCAAATCATAAAGTCCCACTTCTCAAAACCTTCCCCAACAATTTTGAGAGTTTTAGGAACATTTTCTTCATGGGTGGTCTCTTTTAAATTCAAATTCGAAATCCCCAAGCAATTTGAAACCCCTTTAGAGAAAGTCCCACTTCTCAAAACCTTCTCCAACAATTTTGAGATTTTTAAGGACATTTTCTTCATGGGTGGTCCTTGTCAAGTTTAAATTCGAAGTCTCCAAGCAATTTGAAACCCCCTGAGCGAAGCTCCCACTTCCCAATTCCTTCTCCAACAATTTTGAGATTTTTAGGTACATTTTGTTCGTGGGTGGTCCTTGTTAAGTTCAAATTCGAAATCCCCAAGCAATTTGAAACCCCTTTAGAGAAAGTCCCACTTCTCAAAACCTTCTCCAACAATTTTGAGATTTTTAAGGACATTTTCTTCATGGGTGGTCCTTGTCAAGTTTAAATTCGAAGTCTCCAAGCAATTTGAAACCCCTTTAGAGAAAGTCCCACTTCTCAAAACCTTCTCCAACAATTTTGAGATTTTTAGGTACATTTACTTCATGGGTGGTCCTTGTCAAGTCAAATTCGAAATCCCCAAGCAATTTGAAACCCCCTTAGAGAAAGTCCCACTTCTCAAAACCCTTTCCAACAATTTTGAGATTTTTAGGGACATTTTCTTCATGGGGGGTCTCTTTTAAATTCAAATTCAAAGTCTCCATTCAATTTGAAACCCCCTGAGCGAAGCTCCCACTTCCCAATTCCTTCTCCAACAATTTTGAGATTTTTAGGTACATTTACTTCATGGGTGGTCCTTGTCAAGTTTAAATTCGAAATCCCCAAGCAATTTGAAACCCCTTTAGAGAAAGTCCCACTTCTCAAAACCTTCTCCAACAATTTTGAGATTTTTAGGTACATTTACTTCATGGGGGTCCTTGTCAGAAAATATTTTCCATTCTGCTTACTTGTACTTGCTTCGACCAGAACGCATTACATTTTGCATAAAAAATGTTCCGTTCTGGTCACTTGTACATTTTTCCAGCAGAATGGATATCATTCTGCAAAAAATATAGTGCGTTCTGCTTACTTGTACTTGCTTCGACCAGAACGCATTACATTTTGCATAAAAAATGTTCCGTTCTGGTCACTTGTACATTTTTCCAGCAGAATGGATATCATTCTGCAAAAAATATAGTGCGTTCTGCTTACTTGTACTTGCTTCGACCAGAACGCATTACATTTTGCATAAAAAATGTTCCGTTCTGGTCACTTGTACATTTTTCCAGCAGAATGGATATCATTCTGCAAAAAATATAGTGCGTTCTGCTTACTTGTACTTGCTTCGACCAGAACGCATTACATTTTGCATAAAAAATGTTCCGTTCTGGTCACTTGTACATTTTTCCAGCAGAATGGATATCATTCTGCAAAAAATATAGTGCGTTCTGCTTACTTGTACTTGCTTCGACCAGAACGCATTACATTTTGCATAAAAAATGTTCCGTTCTGGTCACTTGTACATTTTTCCAGCAGAATGGATAGCATTCTGCAAAAAATATAGTGCGTTCTGCTTACTTGTACTTGCTTCGACCAGAACGCATTACATTTTGCATAAAAAATGTTCCGTTCTGGTCACTTGTACATTTTTCCAGCAGAATGGATATCATTCTGCAAAAAATATAGTGCGTTCTGCTTACTTGTACTTGCTTCGACCAGAACGCATTACATTTTGCATAAAAAATGTTCCGTTCTGGTCACTTGTACATTTTTCCAGCAGAATGGATATCATTCTGCAAAAAATATAGTGCGTTCTGCTTACTTGTACTTGCTTCGACCAGAACGCATTACATTTTGCATAAAAAATGTTCCGTTCTGGTCACTTGTACATTTTTCCAGCAGAATGGATATCATTCTGCAAAAAATATAGTGCGTTCTGCTTACTTGTACTTGCTTCGACCAGAACGCATTACATTTTGCATAAAAAATGTTCCGTTCTGGTCACTTGTACATTTTTCCAGCAGAATGGATATCATTCTGCAAAAAATATAGTGCGTTCTGCTTACTTGTACTTGCTTCGACCAGAACGCATTACATTTTGCATAAAAAATGTTCCGTTCTGGTCACTTGTACATTTTTCCAGCAGAATGGACATCATTCTGCCAAAAAAATTATGCATTCTGCTTACTTGTAGGTGCTTCAACCAGAACGGATATCATTCTACATAAAAAATATTCCGTTCTGGTCACTTGTAGGTCTTTGAGCAGAATATGAGATTCTGCTTACTTGCAGCTTTGAGCAGAATGAATTCTGCCCACCAGTAGGTAGAATAGCAGACTATATTGCGGTTTCTGTTCTGGTTACTTGAAGAATATTCTGCCGTTCTGCCTACTTGGAGCAGATTCGTTCTGCTTACTTGTAGAATATTCTGCTAACTTGTACCAGAACACGTTCTGCGTTCTGGTCACCTGTAGACTCCCCTGTTTTGCATAGTCCCTTAGGATTATGATATGATGTATGTACTTTTTCTTTGTTGTGTGCTGATAACCTATTTTTGTGTTTTTGCATAGTTGAAACGCGTGATAAAGAGAGACAGACAGCGTGCTGTATACGCAATGATAACTCTGGCTGTGTGCAGTCTTCAAGAAATGAGTGCTCCGTAAGCTAACCATTTCCGTTAATCCTTTAATATAATACAAGTTTCATATATAATAATAACCAGGTGTATTTTACATATATTTACATCAATGGCTTACATGCAGATAAAAGGAGTTAGCAGATCTGTAAGTATAAAGTTTGTATAAACATATATCCGAGTGGTTTGACTTTTAGTACTTGTAGTAGTACTTTGGTAGTGAATTGTTGTTAATTTTGAGTTTTCAGTTTGATACTAAGTTGATTTTTTTTGTACTACTTTCTCCTAAATATGTATACATATTTATGATTAATGACATAAATATTGTTTTTTACTATGAAAATCTTGCATGATCATATAACGTATTCTGGTTTTTTGTTATTTTTATTGTGGTTTTTTTTATATTACTTTTTTCTTATTAACTCGCAGTTATAACAATGTCCAAATTTATTGTTTTTTTAATTTTCAGGGTTTGTTATCAACGTGGAAAAAGTGGACGAGAGAAGAAGGTCCAGGTGGTCGTATATCTGGATCTGTATGTGGATTGGATCCAAAGTATGCATACAAAAACAAGCATCAATTTTGTCATTTCAATTTATTTTATTTTTTCCCCTTGTGCTTAATCAATATTTATAAATGTATTTATTCAGATTTTGTGAAGCACCCGCCTCCGTTGCACCGTATGAGTGGCCTGATGACATCACAAAATGGCCTATATGTCGAAAAACACGGGGAATCACTGGAATGACGACCAAAGATAAGACTGCTGAACATATGGTTAGAAATATAATTTGCATGTCAAATCACCCTACTGGTTCGCAGAATACTAAATCATTTTCTGTTGCAGGTGTGTGAGGTTATTGGTCACCCTTGCTGCATCGGCATACATGCAAAGTGTGTTATAACTACTCGCGAATACTGCCGCTTTGTAAACGGCTATTTTCATGAAGAAGCGTCACTTTGTTCGCAAGTGTCCTGCGTACAGGTAAGTATTTCACTATTTTGTTACTACTAACATAATTTTTTTTAAACACTACCAATTAGATATCTAATATTCTCTTACTTGTGTGCATTAGGACGTTTGCGGAATGTTTCCTTTTATTGCTGACGAGCAACCTGACCAAGTTTATCGGTTGATCTCATCGCTGTTTTTGCATGCCGGACTGGGTCATATTATGATAACTTTAACTCTACATTGGTTTATTCTACGGGATTTAGAAAAGCTGGCCGGTCCTCTGCGAGTTGCTATTATATATTTGGGTTCCGGAATCGCCGGAAACTTAGCTTCAGTTCTCTTAGAACCACATCGTGCTGAGGTTTGTTTACTTTGATTTTAATTATCTTGACAGGACTTGACCCTTGCCCTGTATAATGTTTTTTTTACTGATGATTCATTTTGTGTTTTAGGTTGGTCCAGGGGGAGGGCAATACGGCCTTATGGCTTGCTTGCTAGTAGAACTTTTGCACATGTGGGGAATGCTGAGGCGACCATGGCAAGCTCTTGGGAAAATGCTGTTGGTCTTAGTTATCCTGTTTATGATAGGATTTTTACCATGGGTCGACAATTTCGCACACGTAAGTGAAGAATATTTTAACAAAACTGTATGAATGCATACCTAAATTAAACATATTTGAGTATTTCTTGATTCATGATGCCATATATGTTTTCTTCATTCATTACAGATTGTTGGCTTCTGTGCCGGATTTTTACTGTCACATGCTTTCATGCCCTATATCGCGTTTGGCAAATATTCGACGTACAGGTAAATTATTATCATTTTATGCAATCAAGCAATAAGAAATTGTATCAATCAAATCAGTAATAAATTATAGAATTTAATACTTGTATGTTTAAACTTTTTACAGGAAGTGGCTAGAAGTTGTGATATGCCTGGCAGGTTTGTGTCTTTATTTAATTTCAACTTATCAAGTCATACGTAAAAGAAATACATCAACAGTAACTAATCAACTAATTCTACAAAAAACAACAAATGGAAAATAAGCATAAACATTGTGAACTTAAACAAACATTTGACATGCAAAAGGCTACACATAGTAGTAGAATGAGTTGATTATTTACTGTTGATGCATTTATGTATGATTATTATTGGATTTACATTAAATTGGAGAATGTAACAGGTACGCTAATTTATATCTTTTATGCCTTGCAGGATATTTTGCCATTCTGGTAACTTTGTTAGTCATTTTTTATGCTGGTTTCGGTGACTGTGAAATGTGCAAGTTACTGAATTGTCTCCCGCTTACTAAAGACTTCTGCGCAGAACAAGATATTGACTTCAAACCGTCAGGAAGTGGGATTAATCTAGTTACATGATTATCGATGATTTTATCCATTAATTATGAAATGTACAAAACAATGAAAATCAATGAAAACTCATAGGCTAACACTTCTCACATACATATATTATGACAAGTTACCAGTTTACGACTGGTGATATCGATGATCTGCACAGCTATAGGCACTCAAGTGGAGATGGATAAAATGTTTCCACTTACCTTGGTACAGAGTTCAACGTTGGTGATCATTTAAGTTCTGTACTTTTTCCGTTTTCAAAATTAAGAAATTAGTCTTTTGTATACTTCTTATCATTGGGCTTATCAAAACTTGATGTTTAATTATTTATTACTCGCAACCGTAGTTTTTAGAATTAAGAATCTTTATAATTGTGACAATGACGTAACCACTATGTGAGACTAATGCATTAGTTTTTGTTATACGTACTAAAGTACTGGAATGCTTCCAGATTTACTGTATGTATAATTCGTTTAAAAATAATGTGTCGTTTTCGTTCTTTTTTACTTAAGGGAGACGTTGAATAAAGTGGAGTTCCCTGAAACCGAATTCAATGATAAGTTCAAAAATTAAGTAATGAAATACTTAATATTTAATTGGTCTATTTTATGACATAAATATTTCTTGGTAAAAGCGTATACTAAGCATAATATTCAATTGAAAACTCATATTTCGCATAGACAAAGTCGTGTGTATACATAATATGTATGTAATACTAACTGTGGCTCAACTTAATTTGATTTTTCAAGTTATTACACAGTGGCAACATTATAAGGTAGCAAAATTCAGCTTAGTTAAGTTAGTGTTGCTATAAATTGGATTTATTTCGTGGAAAATTGGAAACGAAAAGAGGAAAAATACGTGTACAACTGTTTTCGCTTTCTTAAAACGTGATACCCAAATGAAATTAGAAAGTCTCCTTTTTTCCAGGAACTGAAGATAGATGTACACGCATCCTTTGAGATCACATTCGTTGTGCATGCCTATTAAGGCCACCGAAGACATGGCTTTCTGAGTTAAAGTTCTCATAAAAAATGAAGACATAACCGTGATAAAAAAAAGTTTTGGAATGATGCAGGTGAAAGTTCCTTCTAGGAAAAGGAGGGTCGGCAGCCCGCTCCAAGCTGTCCTTTATATTTTGCAAGTCATAAAACTAGTCATTGAAATGAAGTAGTATTACCAACTCTGATGAGTCTTGCCACTAGACACATACAATACAGCTAAGATCTCCCATAAGAATGAAAAAAACGGAGAAAGAATGCCGTTGCTATTCGCCTTACTAATACTGAAACTGGTATAAAGCGTCCGAAATGCTGAGCAGCCGCCGCTATAACTCTGTGTGTGTTGTTGCCAGTTGCTGCGTGTTTGGTATAAGTACCCGTTCTCTCTCGATCGTCTTGCATATTATGATTCAGTTGAGACTGACTTCTCCCACATATAGCATAATATTTAATGTACATATAATGTCACATATATATAAAAATGTATCTTCATGCATATCTATCATCCTACTATTACGATATTTCACCGTCGTTGCATCTCTCTGGTCTTGTTCTGTTGGATAGCAAACTCTGAACAAGTAATGTGTAAGCTTGTAGTAGTAGTCAGAGTCAGCCTCACATCTCCCTTTCTGCCTCCCTGTTTAACATAATATAGAAAAAGCGAGTCATATTATATTATATTGCATACCATACATGCCTACGTGTGGTGTCTCACTTGGCTTATAGATGCTAAAGAACTAAATGCTTGAATGTGATTCTTCTCTGCGTGTCTCGTATTCTATTTTTTTTTATAAATACGTAGTAGTATTGCTAGGAGAAAGTAGGAAAGCGCACGAGGAGAGAGAGCGAGCTACGTGTGTGTGTGTAACATACATGCAGTTTCCTCCTAGATAAAACACCCTCTACAAAAAGGAAGATGTCGAACTGGTGGTTGTGAAGATAGATACAGAGAATGCTGGTTCCAGGCAATAACACCACCATACCATCGTGTTTCGTCGTCCGTTGTCTTTTTCTCTTCTCTACTTTACTACAAGGAATAATATATGAAACATGGCTTGAAGTAGGTTGAAAACATTGGCGGTGGTGGCGTACATATAGCTTCATGCTACACGGCTTGTTTTAAATCCGGTCTTGGAGAGAGAGGCAAAACGGAGAAGTCATTCATTGGAAACGAGCAGTATGTTGTCAACGTCCAAGAGGGCCATGCAGTTTTCTAGGGGCCAAAAATTTCTTCACTTTTTTCCTTTTCGCTGGTTTCGTTATCGTACAATATTTCTCGCTTTCATTTAATTCCAGGAATGTTTCATACGCTGTGCTCTCTCCTCAACTCTAAAAAAGATTTTCAGTGCACGTAATCTTTTCACTTTTCCATATTGCAGAAAGTATATAAGGAAGATCTGCTTTCTTTCTCTCTCTGTTGTGACGTGACCATATATAGAGCTGTTATCTGTGTGTGGGTCAGAAAGAATCGCTTCAGACTAACCTGCGATTAGTGTAAGCCTATGCTCAACTGGACTCTATATACATCCTGAAACAATCCTTATTTATAACCTCAAGCTTTCACTTACTTTATCTCTGACATTTGCTGGAGAAAGCAATTTAAGATCCCAGTTGAGTACCACCGTGCTGCTGCCATTACTCTTGGTGACATGAAAAAATTGTTCTGTGAATACGCATTTTCAATGAGTTATATGTTATGGCAGAAGCGCTGTTAAAATCGAAAAAAGGCAAAGTCACAAAGTGGCATCCTTCGCAAGTCATGATGGTGTGAGGGTTGTTGTTACAGACCGCAAAGATAGTGTGAAATCGCATTGTTACATTGGAACTTCTTAATTAGAAGCGGGATAGATACTGATGTGTAATACTATATTTGTACTTATTGCTTCATCTGTTACCCAATCGAGTTTTACGTCAACCTCAAGACAGGACTAACAACTGACATTATTTTTTAAAAGCTACCAATAACTCATGTCTTCGGACACTGGATCATAGGATGTGATGTAGTGTCAAATGCAGATTGTTATCTCAACTTGGATTACGTGAGAAGACTGTAGATGATACAAAACAACGTGAAACAACAGCCACAACAGACATAGGAAGCTGAAGGTTGTGCAACGTTATAGACCTGCTACATCCTATATATATATACATATATCCAAAAACAAGAAAAAGTCAAAAAGCAAGACTAAACAGCAGAGACAGCAGACGGGCTATAGACATAGAGCAACGTTCTTGGTCTCCCACTTTTCCTCATCACATTTGCTATAGGTAAGACGACAGACTCCTTACTCCTTGTACCATATCACTGACACTTGACAACTCTGATCATATTATTACATTACATAATATTGTATTGGCTGGCATTTGACTTGGAGCCAGAGAAAGTGTGTTGCAAAAGATTTCGATCTATCTCTCCATAATCTTTACTCTTACTACTGCCATTGGCTTGGTAAAAATTCACGGGAGCACTATGAGCAGCACTCACAAAAGGTTAACTTTTAGTTTGGGTTCTGAACCACTAACTGCCATGAAGATTTGATTACTATACTGTCGAGGAGTTACACAAAAAGTCGAGTTTGTTCAGAAGAAATGGCTGCATTAGCTTCTTATATGTGGCTACTATTTTTGTTTTGGTAAGCCATGTCTCTTTGGTTCATCGTGGCAGCTCTAAAGAACATTACTTTTACTTTTATGACCCATTATTACTTTAACCTGAAGAAAATAATTCTTTCCAAAAAAGATGAGATAAACTTTCTTCTTTTTAAATCTTTGTTCCTCAAGGCTCAATTTGTCTCTCTCTCTCTCTGAAAGGTTAGCAAACAGGACATTGGGAGTAGAGATGCTCACAATTATTTCGAGTCTTTAGGAAGAAAAAATATCTTTTCCACATAATATAGATATACTATATGTATTTTATTTGGTATCCCATTTCTTAAAACGATGTTCCATAGAAGTTTACTACTGGGTTCGTTGTAGTATCCCCAACCCTACTTGCTGAAAGTAAAGGCCATAATAATCATATCGTCGGGAAGTGAGTACTTTCGCTTCGCCTGCTCTAAGAATCTGACTGGCGACAGTTGGAGAAACACTAAAGAAAAGAAGCTATAATAGAGTAACCGAACGTGCATCAGTTTTTTTGTTTTGTGCAACGATGCAAGGATAAAGCAGAGAAAGAGAAAAGAATCCCCGATCTTTGGAGCACACGAGCAAAGAAGAAGTGAAACTGTTTTCCTTCACTTGGTCTTTGCGTTGTATATAAATGCATTATATAGCACGGTATGAAAGTAGTGTTGCCGCACCATCATCATTCCATCTTATTACTTGCAAGCATACTTTCCGCTCAGTTCACTCTCCTTTTTGGTTTTTATTATTTGGGGGTACTCATCTATTCCAATAGCATTTTATTCCGGATTCCCTTATTCTCTGTTTCCTTCATTTGTAGTAGTGGTGGTGGTACGAAGAGAGGAAATGTGAAACATTTCTGTGTACTGCACTACTTGCACCTCCGAGGTCTGCTCCGCTTCCGTAATATCTATTCACTTCGTGACTATTTTTGCCCGTAACTGTTGTATAGTCACATTATCATCATAGCCATCATCATCTACATCCCAAATGCCCGTACGTTATACGGAGCCCCCAAGAAAGAACACAAACTGAAAATGGAAGAATTTTGGCACCAGACAGAAAAGGCACGGTCTGGAATGCTAAGTATTCTCTCCTATCGCATCTCTCTCACTCTCTGCATAAAAGTTTGCAGAAATATTTAAAGCTTCAGCAAACCGCACATATTATTCCTAGTGTGTCGTAACAAACACGTATGCGTTTCCGCATAAACAACTACGATTGAATTTATTTTATGGAACTGTACACACAGCCATGCAATATAGTTTAAACGAAGCGTCTTGCTTATTCCTTTTCTTTCTATGTATTTTTTTATACGCGATGATGATGTCGATTGTTGGGAAATGCCAGCTAATACAGGAAATAAACCACAATTTTACTGCAATATTTTTTAATTGCCTTTCATCGCAAAAATAAGTCAGATCCAATTCAACTCAATTTCCTTGAAAGTTTTATTCCTTGTCTGTATCCATAAATGTAGCCCAACTCATCACCACATGCAGTGTTACCACGGAGGATGTTTTTAATAATCATCTCATCGTCAGTATACACTTTCTAGGAAGGCCAAACTCATATATAGCCTCTGATTGACGGAACAATATTTAAAAAAATTCTCTGGGGGAGGTCTCTCTTTTCAGTCAGTTTGAGTTGTATTATAGTTTCACCAAGTGAAATGAGAAGACATGTCTTTTGATGCAGAAAATTGCACAAATCAATTGACATCCTTTTCTGTAGATAATTGTAAATTTATTTGATTACATCTCCAAATGGTATAGTATTTTAGGAGTGAGGTCCCACCCAGTGTGCAATAAGCCCACACTTGCCGCAGCGTTTGCAAGTTGCTCAGCCTTGACAGAAACGAATGCGAAAATGTTAATGCGTCCATGTCAGCCTGGTCTGGCAAAGTCACCAACTGATGAAAGAAGAAGAAAAAAAGGCTTTCTTGAGGAAAAATGTAATCTTGGTTTTAAGAAGAAGAAAATAAGAGTGTAACTAAAAAAAGAACGCATTCACTCAGCCTAATGAAATGTTCGTTATGCTATGTAAGCATGTAGCATTACTGTGTAAGTATTAGCTAAGCAGAGTTCACTAGCGAAATGTCGAATGAGAAAGTTTAATTTGTGTCTGTCACGAACAAATTTAGGAAAAGGGGACTATCGGTATTTTCCCATTTCCTCGTCGTCGCTTCTAGTAAAGGAGAAAAGGGGAATTCGACAGCTATATGCACACTGCTAACAAATAAACAGGCCTGTCATATGCGCTATGTACTTCAGGGGGATGTATAAAATCTTCATGGGTATTTATTATGGAGACACCCACATAAGGGTAGTAGCATTGACACATCTGTGTACTCACTTTCACTGATAAAGGGACTAGGGAAATGTATGAATACATACATTCATGAGAAAATACATGGATTCCTTTACATTTTGTAATCAGTAATAGACTTACGTAAATGCATTAAAGCATAGCGGGCGATTACTGTCATAGACTTGTAAAAGGGCGAGCTCTAATAAGATTAGATATGGAATACACACTGCACAAGTATGGAAATGCTTTTTTGGTGTCAGTCCAAAATTCAAATGAACATAACCAAATTCTCTTGGGAAAGGTACGATAACACCAGACATGATGGTATACTTTTATTTGGATAGACTATAGACATATAAACTTAAGCAGAAGTACGACAACAAAAATATGCAGATATATATATATAGTTTGATAGAGTTTTGGGCGTCATGCGTTAGTGTGCTGCTAATTTGTCAATGTACAAACACAAACATTCTTACACGAGAAATGATGAAAGAACAAAATTAGTCACGGCAGTCAAATGAATTTAATTAATACCTCGCAGTTGTATGTTCTACTCCATTTACATGAAAAAGTATAAGCTGGCATGATAAATTACCCAAATTCGATAATTAATTGTAAGTTACAGGTGTAAACTTTCATGTAAATAAATTTGTCGAAAAAAACTTTGAGCTTTTACTATTCCAGAGACCAGAGTCCCCTTATCACCATCGTGTATATAGACATATACATATATATCGTACATACAGAATGCATAAAAAAGAAAGCAATGTTGATATTCATCGGTTATAATGATATTACATAATTTTATTCGTATATATCATTGTGATTGCAACTATCAAAAACTTTTTATGCTTTACAACCAAAAACTATTAAAAGCAAAGTTTTTATAGGAAAATGCTAGAAGGAAGATGGAAGGACACATGCAAAAAAAAATTAATTAAGGGGTAAAACTTGAGAACAGAATATTACAGTGTTGAATCGAATCAGGGGTTTGTGGAACGATTTTTCTAACACTCTTTCTCACCCAAAAGCAGCAACGATGAAAATCGTGCCTGTCATCGATTCTTGGAAAAAAGGCATATGACCACATCATATATGGTTTATGGTATATTTTTTAAGTAATGCTTTCAAATAAATTTTGAAAATGTGGTTTTGGTTATAAAACCACTAATGTTTAACACAAAAAATTTATTTACAAATTTGTGGTTTAACAAGTAAACAGCATGTCATTTAGGTCGAAGTTAACCATGATTTAACGAATTTTCGGTGGTATACCGACCAAGTAAAAATTCAATATAGGCGGAGAAAGAAAAAGGGTTACCTTGAATTAGATCAAACTATAAACGTTATCTTTGTTCATGTCTGACTAACTACAAAAAGAACTAGTGATTTGTAAGTCATTTTATCAGGCAGAAGCTATCTCATCCAAAAACTTTCTCCATGCATGAAAGTTGTTTTTAGCATATGTATCCTCTGTATGTAAACGTTACTTGTTACAATGGTTGAAAACAAAGGTATAAAAATGTACTTTTTATTATTCTTATTTGCCTTTCTCCTCCAATCAATATTTCTCACAAGTAAGACAGATTCACCATGCTATATATAGTGCTAACATGAGCACTTGCCCCTAACTGAAATCCCTTCCTTTAGTCTATAAGCGTGAGCAACATCATCACATCTCCGCATATTCATTATGCAATGCTAGCACGTAAAGACGCAAGTTCATACGGACCCCCGCGTCATATAAGATGGCAAAAGTTTTATAACACACATTCTCCTATATAATGTTATTCTAAAAGATTAGGTACAAAATTTTGCTTTCTAGAAATGATAACAGTATTATTCCCAAGTAGTCTAGTAAAGTAACTCTCTACTCTCCAGCCAGTGTGCTGAGCAAAGGGAAAAGAGAGAGAGAGAGAGAAAAGTTCAAGGAAAGAAAAGTAAACCATGAATGCTGCACACATGTGAAGATATATTTGTGTGCACGAGCTGAACAGCGAAACCAAACCACTACTACTGCGGGTGAATATAAGTATGAGCATGAACCAACATTCAAGTAGAGAAATCCTTTCTTGATGAAAATGTTAAAATCACTTTTTATACAAAGCTCTTCCTCACAATAAACGTGATTTGACATATTTACACAGTAATGTTGAATGTTCAATAAAAATTCCCCGAGCATTAAGAAGATTGGAGAGTGCTTAGAAGATAAATCGCGTGAGCATTATGCATAAATGACGCTCTATTTATTATTAAGACGGCTGTCTTTAGTTATGTTATGATAATATAAACTACTTACGAACATCAATATCATATCAGCCCTTGCCTTGACAGTGAGTGAGTGAGTGAGCGATACTAAACAAACGGCTTTTGAAATACTATGTACACACATTACTTTAAATCATACACAGGATGATAGTTGGCTTCTCCAAACAAACCGGAGTTGCTAATTATGTCAGGATGTGCAAAACCAGTGTATTATAGATAAAGCCACAAGAGCTCCTTTTGTTCATTTGTCAGTTTTCAATATATATTCACATTTCACATTCAACATTAGGTTATGAAAATGTTTTCATTGTGTGTGTCATATGATTTCAGGGATCTCAACGGTGCATAGTTGACGGAACTAAGCAATGATGGGCGTACGAAAGGATTACAAGAGATGGGATTACGACGATGAAACGGAAATCACAATGGAAGAACAACTGACACTAGAAGAGAATCCAGATTCAAACAGTTTAGCTGGTGGAGCTGAGAGCTTGCACAGCTCCAGCTTCCCTCCTCCAAACATTGTACTCAGCAGTTCTCCCATCCGAAATCGGGAGGTTAAACGAGCCAGGAAAACGACAACGAAAGAGAAAGTACGTTTCTACATTACATTGCTGCAGGCTATACTTTGATAGTGTTATATGCTGTCTGTCTGTCTTCTATTTGATGTTGTTAAAAAAGGAAATTACTTGTTTCCAAAAAAACCTTTTCAACAATTTCAGTACTTATAATAGCTCTCAGTTATGCTATTTTGTTGAATTAAGTATGCTTAAAAATATTATCTCTCATTCCCGCTGTTTCAGTAGACCTGCTTACAATTATGGTTTATTACTGTTACTGCCAACAAATTCTAAAGTTGTTTATTTTCTTTGATTACAAACGACTCCCGTGTGTTGAAAGTACATACATATATATATATATATATATTTATATCGACAGTCTTTCTGAACACGTATGTAATTTGTATATGTGTGTGTGTTGTTCATTTGATATATTTACGATTGACGATGCACATTGCCAATTCATTTTCTTTATGTACCAGTTTTACTATATACTGACACCCGTAATATTTATTATTGCACTAAATATTGAGAGAATATAAGGGTACTAAATTGTTGCGTATATCGGTGAATTCACTAATACGACATTTGTAGTAAAAGACTCCTCTCTCGCTTTCCACTTTTACAGTGAATGATGAGATTCCCGCTAATGTGATGCTTGTCCTATGAATTGATAGCTCTATCAGATTCCATTAGCTCTTTTGATATTTATGTACGTCTCTGGTATTGGTATGAAATGATAATGGCAGAGAAAACTTGGAATACTCCACTCACTCTCCTCTCCAATTTTGGCTGGGATGATGCGACGGTTGAATGAGGTTGTATGTTATTAAGCTCTCCACTCTAATGTTTTTACCATTGCTTTGCACATCACTTTATAGATATTTGAAGCATATTTTATGAAAAAGAAACAACTCAACTAGATATATATACTCATATATGATATGGTGATAGGATGTATTTTCATTTCTTACTGTCAAATAGTTTCTGCACATATAACATGTACATTGCTGGATGAAGAAGGATACAGAATTTAGCATCAAAGTAGTAGTAGTTTCGTCATGACAGGCTGGTTGCCCTTTACTTTCACTGCTTCCACTTTCTTTTACACATGTAATTTCGATTATATCCGATGAACATCATGTTATTTTATCATTTTCTTCTTCGTGTATACAAAACCTCATTTCAGATATTTGACAGTTTGCAATATTCATGTAGTATATCATCCGATATTGTGGAGCGTTGAGTGTAGGCTCTTGTATGATGTTGCTGTAATAAATCACTGTAGCAGCACATAGAGTGTATAAGAAGGACAGAATGAAACATTGCGAAGCGAATGATGATGATGATGATCTTTCTATTGGTTTTGTAATAATAGGCTTTCCAACCAAGGCTCCTTTTCTTTACGTGTATGTATGTGGTAGAACCGTAGTGTTTGATTATATTGAAGCATCCGACGTCACTGCAATCGCTTGATATGATTTCAAATAAAATGATTTTTATTAATAACGATTCTCATTTCCGATCTGCTTTGTGGAAATCCCATTCTCGTAATAATGGAATGATGTCATTTAATCATTATTTGGTGGATCTTGTCTATTAATAATGTAAATGAATGGGTTACTATTACAATTATTTTTTGCTTCCCTGCTCCCTATATTTCTTTTCGTACATGTATAGTAAGTTGTTTTTCATTCATGTTTGTTTGCTATTTTTGGAATAAATTCATCTATCATTAATATGTAAATTACATGCAAACCATTAAGATATACATGGTCCCCGTTCCAAATATTAGATTAGTTTTTGACATGCTTTTAACCTACATTCAAGATATGCTTGACAATGTACACTAAAACAACATATAAACTTTTGTTTTCGTCAGGCTCAACTGATTGCAATCTCTTCCGGTGTGATTATTCTTGGGTTCATTGCCGGCTACAGTATTGGAGCAAAGGAGCGAGACTCTAAAGAAACTTCAAGGCATTCCAATAGGCATCACAACGCAGCCACGGGCTCTTCCCCGAACAACGCAGACAGCAGTTTGCCAGCAAGTGTTATACATGAAAACCCCGAGATATTTTATCACAATGTAGTGAACGAGATTAAAGGGGAAAATATCCGACGTAGCATGGAGTAAGTGCCTCCTACTTTTATACTATATCCTGCTCTATATATTTTTCAAACATACTATTATGCAATATGCATGGAATTATGAGTGCTAATCTTTAGCGAGAACCTGGCAAGTTTCAACTTTTTTTTTTCAACGTTGGTTTTTAAAACGATAAAATGTTTTGTAAATGTGTAGGAGGATGAGTCAAGAGGAGCATCAAGCTGGAACACCTGAAGGCAAGTCTATGGCTTACGCTGTGAGAGACTTGTGGAGAGGTTTTGGCGTATCCGTCCGTATTGAGCAACATAAAACTTTGATAACAAGGTACATATAAAAGTATATTACTTCTTCAGATGTTTATTATTTGTTCATGAATGCTTCGTTCTCTAGTCGTAATGTATCCATTACCATGCCGTATCTGCTCTTTCTCTGGAGCGATGCTCATTGCTTGAAAAATAAATTTAATCTTTTTATATATAAAAAGCCTTTGATTATTTTGTCTTTGAGGGAAAACAAGGAAACTTCAAATAGTTTCTTTTAGAGTAGAGTCACACACTAATAAAATGTACATTTAGGTAAAAGCTTCAAATAATTTATCAGTGGGATGTATCCCTCCTGAATACTAATGAGACATGAATACCAACTACCAACACTACTCTGTTTGACGTTTTCAAAAAAAAAAGTGGTGGTGGAGTAGTAGTAGCTACCTAGATTTCGAGCATTTAATAATATCCAACGTGCATTAGAGAAAACGTAAGTTTTGTAAAGATATATATATATGCTGCTTTCTACCACAGTAAACTATTGGGTGAAGAGTGGTGTAAGCTCCGATTTCAAAAATCTATCGAGGCCTGAAATGAGAGAAAAATTGGATTTTAAGTATTCTGCTCAGAGACTTGAATGTTTTCTACATCTCAAACGAAGTATGGTTCAATGTTCAATACTGATTTGGAAAAATGGTGTTGTGATGTGAGAGAGCTAGGAAGCGTTGCTTTCACCGGAAGCTCTCCCTTTTAAATTTTGGTTCGGAGGCAAAGAAAATCAGCCAAAAGTTGAACCATACACTTTTAGAATACACTAGAGAGGAAGGAACTAAGCCCAACCAGAAAGAGACAGCTTCGCTTTTCTTCAGATAATATATTTATGCTACTGCTTCTGGTGGTGGTGTGGTGCGTAGATCAGGCCGTATTGTCCATATTCTTAAGGCAAACTCTATAATATCTCACATTATATATAAGAACTGTGTATTGAGTGAGAGAGTAAAAGAAGTTTTTGAAAAAGTTACTCAGCGAAGTTGATTCCGATATCCCTTGTGATTTAGTGATAAAAAACCTAAAGTGACTTGGCTTGCCTATACTATATCCTGTTTCAGACGTGAAACAAAAGGCGAGGAAGTCGATAATGCATAAAAATTTACTCTCAAGAATAGAAAGAACGAACCAAGGGCATCATGGGGGAAAACGAGGCTCTCGCATATTAATCTACTTCCACGATTACATATCTAGTGGAAAGATTACCACACGTATTCATACCACTCTTTCTCTTTTCTATACAATCCCTTATCCCTTCTTTACAACATTTACCAAGAGAATGAAAGTATAAAAAATCATCATCATCATCATCACCATCACGCTGAAAGTAGTTTATGTCATCATAGTGTTATGGTTTTTGATATATGGTATCCAACTCGTTATAATAAGAGATGGCTCGAAAGAAGGCAGTGTTTATTACCTCCCCTCTCGTCTTCTTGAAAGTCATCACATCAGCAAAAGAGTTAGTAGCACTACTACTCCAAGTATTCTTGCTTATTTAGAAGATTCGGGGTTGTAATGCCACACCATTAAGTGTGATACGATAATAACCGGTGTGTAGCGATAATATATCTTTCTTAAGCCCGGTGATGCATTTATACCTTAGCCTTATCGCTTTTTCAACATATCTTATAGATAACTTTCTCCTCCCGTTAAAAAAGAAGAAGGATAATTGGGTGCTTGAAATGACTTTTGTGAAAAATTTATTTACTCACGCAGATCCGAGTCCTTCAACTACGTGGAAGTATTAGACGCAAATGGGACAACTGTTTTCACAACTTCAAAGATTGGGGATGACGTGAACCTTCCCAATTCCAAACCTATCGTGGCCTTTTCTCCGTCTGGAAACATCAGTGGTATGTGTGTACATTGTATTTCCATCTTCACTCGAACAATGACTTATTGAATGGACACTGATACGATGATTGAATCCTGTTGTTGTGATATTAATATGATATGATATGAATATGATATAAGCTTCAAGTACAAGTTTCTTATCCTACATTAATGTGCAAAAAATGGCTTGCCATCACCAGGTGTATTTGAAAGAAGACATGATGTTATTATCATATCGTCATCTTTAATATCATGTTCCTAGAACCTTTTTTTGTTGTCAGAGTTTACATTTATTGTATGGACGGAAATTGTTGTAGTACACGAAACTCTTTAGAAAACGATATTTTTCTTTAGCCATGCTATAAGCCATTACTGATCAGAATGACTCCGCATAACTATTACATCCACGATATAATCGAAGATGAATAGATTTCTTATCTTTTTTGTACTGGATTCAATGATCGAAGGAGCTACATATACATAAAAACTTTCCCAACTCTAAAGGAAAGTTTGGTGTAGCTTTATATGGTGCTATGGCTCAAGATGGATTTTGTGATACACGGTGGATAAACGGGAAAATGGGTTTTTCTGTCATGAAAATAATCTTAAAAATAAGCAATATGATGAAATAGTGTGGTCTCTAAGCTATTTTGAGGGGAGGAGGATTGCTTATTTTGGAACAACTTGTCACAGAATCGAGTAACATATGAAAGGAAAGCCATTAGAATGATTAAAGTGACTATAAGCTTTCACACAATTTGCATTTTATGACCTTTATAGGAACATTCATTTTCTCCCATTATGGTCGGTTACAAGATCTACAGCTGCTTCGCAACTCTCAAATCCCCATGAATGGATCAATAGCTCTAATACGATTTGGCAGTCTCCATCCATCAAATGTGGTAAGTAGTTTTTTGGAGCAAACAAAACTTATGGCGTGGCCCGAGCTGGCTCACATGTGAATGATACTTTCCAGTGAGAGAGATATGAGATGAGGAGATGAGAGAAGTGGGGCTTGATTCAGTCAGAGAACGTTAGGCGTTGACGAGCCGCTTAGTTCGTGCAATGTGTTTTAATAGGAGATGGAATGGACCACAGTGGTAGCACTCTGTTTTGGGGGCTATTAATATATTTCACCAACACCAACTTATGCGGTGCGGTGGTCCGTGTATATACTTTACTTTTGTATACACTTACAATGACTTGAAGGAAACACCGGGATAGTGTTGATCGTAGAACTAGAGCCAAAGCATATTGCATTGCAGCAGCAGCAGTAGTAGTGTTGATGTTGGAAAGTAAAAGAAGAGCATCAAGAAATGTACGTGGGTACATAACCAACATAAAAATGAAAGTTTATGTGTTGGTGTTAGGGGTTTTGCCTCATTTACACTTGAGTTGGATGTGTTGGATACCATCTTTCTCGCGCTCTGTTTATAATGGCTGGAAAAAAATAAGTGCACACTTTACTTCAGTTTTACAGCAACGAATATATACACCACTTTAGCACAGAAACGAATAAAATCTTTTTACCGTCAACAGTTTTATGGGAGCTTATGAGCAAGTGTTATGAATTCACCAGTGAGGGACTCATGATGGGTGAGGGTAAAAGAGAGAGTAGGGAGTAAGTGAAAATTGACTGCGTGTACTATACTGAAGTTGCCAAATTCAACATGGGCTTAACAAATACATATGTTGACACATGATTAGAATGTGAGTGCTATGATGCTATTACATTATGACTATCTTTCCGTCAACCCGCTCGTTACTGAGTAATCAGAACCGACACGGCTTGATGCTGAGTTTTGCTTCACATCTCTATAATTTTTGGAATGCTAATCCAAAACACTCAGCCCAATATAAATAGAGTTAGGATAACTTGAAAAAATACAATGACTATATATACATGCGTATATTATATAGTCCAGTTGTTAAAAAATATTTTTATATGTATTTATACGCTCTAATATTTTCGAGCAAATTGCAACCATAAAAAATACAGTTGATCTCCAACAAAACAGAGTGCTTTCATAGTAGTCTTATTTTGCACCCCATGCAGTGTGTGTGTGTGTGAGTTCATAACGAAGAAGCAATTAGCACATACTGTGCATGACCTATTTATGAGTATCATCATCTTCTCTTTTCATCTCATCGCCCTCCTCCTTATTCTAGGTTACCAATGCTATGGCGTTTGGTTTGAGTGGTATCATCTTCTATCCCGACCCCCAAGACTTTGGTCCATTACTCCCACGTGTAGCAGTTCGTCGAGCTTCATTACTAAACGCTGGACAAGTTCATGAGTTTCAGGTATGGCCATGAAGAACATGAAATTTGAGTTCTATACGCTATGATGCTTGTAAACTATGGTGACATTATATTATGTCCTGAAAATGGTCGCTTCACTAATGCATGCCACTCCTTTTGCTATCCTCCACCTTTATTGCCTCTTGCTCAATGCTTCCATCATTAATTTGGTGGATAGGAGTAGTAGTTGCCTGGCCCAGAAATTGCTTTCACTTTATGACTTAACTTGCGTTTTGCATGAAAACTACTACTACTACTATTACTTTTGTACTTGTACATTTTGAATGAACCTTCAAAACTAATTAAAGGGGAAAAGTGATATTGTGCATGTAAAAATCTCAATTTTAGAAACACAAAGGAAACTGGGGTATTCCATGCCACACCATAAGTTCAAACGATGCGAAAAAGTTGCTTGGGTAAGTTAAACTAAAAAACTTTACCAATTAAGGAAACCTGACAAGTTAGCTCTCTCTTGTTCTATTGTGTGTTTCGCTTCGTTCGTATTTACATTAAGCAACGCATATATTTTGTGTGGTTGGTCCCTGCTACATCAAGTACTTGTTTTTTGAACAGACGTTTTGGATTTTACGAACCGAAATGAAACTTTTGTCATAGTCATGATGATCAATATACACACTCTCTACATAGAGCAGGGAAGTACCTACATGCATAATATATAAGTGCTCCCCGTTTTTTACCATTCCTTGATGAATCCAAACTTGGCTAAAAAACAATGCTCTGACCACGCAACACGCAATAAACACAGCAATTTGGTTATTTGGTAGATGAACTCAAAGAGAGTTCTTTTGCCTTCGCTTTATTTAGAGAAATTTCCATTGTTTCACTCATCATTTCATTTCATATACAAAAGGGCTTATGAATATTCCACCGTATGTTTTCATTGGTTGAAATTTAATTGTGCAAGTCTCTGCCTTGAAGGGACTCCCACGTAATAAAAAGGAAGCGCGGACGTTATTATTAACGCACACAATAGTTTTTCCATGAAGCGCAATTAAAAGACAAATGGGGGCCATTGTAATATTGCCCCACTAATACATGTACGTATATAATATTATATTACTTTTTGTTTCTCCTCCAACTAACAGCACACTGGAAACCACAACAAGAGCACCGAAAGAATGGCAAGGTGGCCTCGGAATCAGCTATCACCTAGGAGGTGGCTCCAAGCTACCAAAAGGGAGTAGTGGTGGTAGTGTTGGTGTGTCTGCAGCTGGCGGTGAAACCGGAATTGTTGTTCGACTACGTGTTTTTAATGAAGTTAAACTTAGCACAATCTACAATGTTATTGCTGCAATACCTGGAACAATAGAGTCTGACAGGTGATTTAATCACATTTTGCTCCAATTACTTGAGCTTTTAAGATGACTATATGCTTTTGAAAAAAAATGAGTACCATTTGATACCATGTATATAGTTATCGTTGGAGGAGAAAATGTAGCAGTAGTAGCAGCATTTTATGATATTTACAAAACTTTTCTTCTAAAATTCGGTTGCTATTATACAATGTTATCATTTCATTTCAACGAAACTCTCTTCCGAGCTAAATAATTTGAAGAAGCTTTTTTCCCCTGCTCAAAAGTTGGAGTAGCTATATATGCTCAGTCTAAAAAATTCATTAGATTGTAATGTCTCAGTCAGTCTTTATTAAGCAGACGGAGATGGAGTCTGCTTTCAGGAAGAGATGAAGGTAAAAGCAAAAAGGAAACACACAGCATTAAGAATAAATATAAAGCCTACAAGTTGACTGGCAAATGAGATTCAATGAAGAAATTAGGATGCTTCAGCTGGAGTGTGGTGAAAGCCAATATGATAACGAACCTTTTTAACATAATCTGTAAGGATGTCGGTGTATCAACCGTCATGATGTAAAGTTAAGCTGGAAAGACAATTCGGAATGGAAGAGAATGCTAAAAATGAATACACTGTTCTGTTATTTAAGCCCATCACTCGTCATTATTTATTCTGTTCCTTTTTCCAAATGCAAATATATTAGTGTTTATAGTAGTTCAACTCTAGCTTTCCCTTTAAAATTTTCACGTTGTAGTCATACAGAGTGAGTGAAAGAGTTAAAATGTTATATACTGACTGTTGTGACTTTTGTAACTTTCTCCTTAAAAAAAAGAAAGTTCAGTGAGGAAGAAGCAGTACACACATGATATATATAGGATACTTGTGAAATGAAAGTTTTGTATTTTATGTTGCTAAACACACACACTTGTTCTTCTCTTTACTGTCTACCCAGGTATGTAATACTTGGATGCTCGCACGATAGCTGGGCATATGGAGCCGGGAATCCAGGAAATTCGTTAGCTATGTCAACTGAGCTGCTCAGGGTATTTTCATCTGCCGTTGCTACAGGCTGGAAACCAAGAAGATCAATCTTGTTTATTTCTTGGGATGCCAATCTTCATGCTGCATCCGGAGTTGAACATTGGTTACAGGTTTGAGCTCACTTCAATATGACTTACTCAAACAAACTCTCTCTTTCCAGCTTGGTGAATAATACGCTAAAATCCATCGTCTGTACTTGCTACTTCAATAAGTTTTCGTTATGAGGTAAACAAGTTGCAAATATTATCAAAACAGCCGAAACCTGTAGGCAAAAGAAAACTAGATGACGGTGGTGGAAATGAACATTCATGAAAATGATGTTTCCTTATGTACCTAAAGGAATCATTTTTTAACTTAATTTTACATAAAGTAATTCTTATGGGTAACCTACATTTTACATACATAATTTCCAACAACAAACGTTATATAAATCAACCCGGCTCGAGGCAAAAGCGGCAGTTCTTTCACGTAATAATATATACGGAAACACAATAAGGGAATGAATGGATGTAGCGATTTGCCAAGCTTGAAACATTTGCATTGGTTTCAGTACATCTATATTTAGATGTTCATATGAAATAAACTTTCTATAATAAAAGTTACATAATAATAATAATAATAATTGTGATTACCCATGCAGGAGCATCATTTCGAGATTATGAGTCGGACCGTTGCATACGTTGATTTAGGACGTGCTATTCAAGGCAATCAAACGCTCCAAGTTTACTCTTCCCCTTTGCTAAAGGAGGTAGTACGAAAAGCGATCGGGCGAGGTGGAAAGCACTCCCATCCCTCGTCAAAAAATGCGTTTTCAGCATCTTCTCCGACTTCCTTGACACAGGGAAAAAGTTCAACTTATCCAAACGTCCAATTTATGTCAGTGGTGCGAAGTGATGAGCCTGCTTTTGCGTTCCTTGGAAATCTTGGCATCCCCTTTATCCGTCTTTGTGTTTCAAACTTACCTAAGGTAAACTGATGATGCATTATACATAAGAGAACCCCACTCAATAACTATGTATCGCACTTTTTGGCTTATTGCTAGTATACTATACTTTCTCCTTACTTCTTTTTCCTTTCCCTTACTTTCTATTAGGGAAAATGGTTTCAAAGTTTGCGGACTGGAACAGTAAGTCATTTTGACAGCATAACTGTTCCTCGCAGAAAAATTCATGATGTACATATTTGATCAAATATATTATACAGACATCATTTGTCTACTTTGGGTAACTGTTTTTAGAGTAGAAATAATGCTGACTGGAGTTCAACCCAAGAGCCGCTTTGGCTCCATTTTCTCTCTCTCTTTCATGAAAAACTAATGGGCTGGAAGCTCTTTCTTTTCTGTGTGCGTAGTACATCATAAGTATTGATTTCCAAATTCATAGAACCAAATCCCCTCTTGCAATTCGATTCCCGTCGTAAAAAATAGTTGTTCTCGACATCAATCTAGGAATAAAGTGAATGCAATAGCGTTTTTGAAGTTTCCTCTGTTACACACGTATTCCTTTGTAGGACTTTTCTCTTTCTTTTGCAAACCAACCCAATTCTAAAAGTTCTCGCTATACTTTTGGTGCGTATTTTGTTTGTTACATGAAAGCATCTAGTGTATATACTATGAAATTTGAAGCATAAAGTACACACCATATGCAGGTATAAAGCAAAGTAAAGAGAATATCACGGGTTTCGTTTGTGCAAAAGCTGTGAATTTGTTTTCATCCCTTTTATATTTTTGCTGTGAAAAGTCCTATGCTAGTTTTGTTTTCTACGAAATGGACAAACGGAAAGATAAAAAGAAAACTTTTATAGAAGTACTTATATACCACCTGTGATGCAAGGTATAAAACACTTCAGTTGTGTCAAGTCTCTCTCATTTCTGTATGGTTTTTAATTCATCTTAACTCAAACTGTATTTTTGGGCAATAATATAATAGTGAAACTGTCAACTCAACATACATACATAAGTTGATAGGAAAATTGCTTTAGGTTCTACCACCATTAATTCTATATCATGACAATGAGTCGTGTGAGTGTAAATAGTAAAGTAATTATTTAGGAAGCACTTAGCTTCACATATTTTAGTAATCAACCCCATCATCCATTATTCCTCATGAGTAGATGACTTTGAAAGGATGAAATGCACACCATTGCATTGTATCAAGTTTAAATGGTGCAAGATAAGAGAGCTCATAAATTAGTATTGTACAAGACTAGTGAAAGGAACTATAAAAGGGGAAAACTTTCTTCCTAAAATTATTGATAGAACATAATGTTGAATTAGGTTTGTCTAACTTACGATTAGTCCTGTCCTCCGTATAGACTACTATTGCCATATTACATGCTATCAACATTAGAGGAAGAATAGGGTCAGTGAATACGTGATGATAGTGCTGTGATAAAAATGCGTCCGTCTAAGGCTTATTTCTTGGCTCGTTTTCCTTGATTTATAAGATATTCAGAACTCTTTCTCTTCCACGTCCTTAGTGGAGTCCTTATCCTTATTATTCTTGTTGGAGGATCTCATTCCAGCCCAATCTCTTTTCCATATATGTGTACATTCATTCAACATCTGAATACATAATATGATAGTTAGTAAGAATACTCCCCGCTCTAGATTATCCATGCACGACTCCTCGTTATTCTTTTGTTCCTCGTCAACATACTTTCCCTTCCCCTTTTCTCCAACTTTTCTTTCTTTTGTTGCAATGCTACACAACAGATTCATGCTTCCATTCTCTCTCTCTCTCTCTCTCTCCGGCAAAAGACAAAAGATTAAATTTTACCCCATTTCCTGAACAGCTCTTCTTCTCATTGAACATTTACAGGGCTACGAGTATCCAATGTATGATACCGCATTTGATACCTTTGAAAACTTTGTTAAGCTCGTTGACCCGAACTTTAAAGGAAGTGAAACGTTAGGTAAGTGGAAAAAAACTTTTTTTTTCTTTTGGTACTCCTCTTCTTTCCATGCTGTTTCATCGTTTCATCTCGGAATCAAATGAAAAAAATGCATGCTTTAAAGATAAACTAGGTATAGAGCGCTAGCTCAGTCACATCATATGCTTCGCTTGAGCTCTTCACATTTCTTTTAAACCTTTAAGAAGACTGACAAAGATCGATGAGGTGGTGTATAGCCATGAGGTACATGTGCTTTGCTCTCTCCGCCAGAAAATGATCTACATACCTAAATCTTTTATAACTTTTTTTTGTGATTCGCTTTTACAATTCAAGTAATGAATTCTTTAGTTTCCCCCAAAAAGAAGTGAAAAGCTCAAAGGGCAGAAGTAAATGAACAATATTGAATTTCTCATCAAGTGAATCATTAAAGCTGTGTGCATGTTTTTCTTGCTTAAAATACATTATCATCTCTCTTTTCCCCATTTCTGCTCACTTTTATAGCTCGGGTGATGGCACAAATTACCCTGCTGCTTTCTGATTCTTCGGCTCTTCCCATAACACTTCAAGATTATATAAAAGAACTGCGGAAAGAATTTGATCATTTCATGGCAGAGTACCAAGAAGACTTCCACAAGGCAAATTTATCTTTGGGTAAATTCCAGAGAATTTTTTCTCTATGAATTATTACATTCAATTTATGAGAGCATATTCAACCCGTTTTTTTATACTTTTTATAAAGTTTGCTCTTGAGTCTTGGATAACTTTTTTTTTATACACAGAAGAATTTTATTTTCCTTTCTGTTGACCTACTTTTTTTCAGCATATTTACAAGCTGCAATGATGCGTTTGGAAGTGATTGCAAACAGCTTTAAGGCTGAAATACACAATCATTCCAAGAACGGTAACGATATTTTGGACAAAAACTCGGGATCTCATCATAAGCTTAGGTTAGAGGAAGGAGAGTGAATCACTCACTACTACCTTATGAAAATGAAAAGATGAATTTGACTGAGAGTTCTCAAATGCTCCAATGCAATTTATTTTTTTCTCTCTTGGTTTTTTTATATATGTACTATATCGCGTGTTTCTAGGAGGGAAATGTATCATCGCATGTTGAATGACAAGTTTATGCTTTTTGAGAAAGCAATGTTAACCAGGAGCCCTGTAACCGAAGGATATAGGCACCAAATCATCGGATATGCCAACTGGATATCGAGTGCTAATGTAAAAAAGTCACCTCCAAATTCCCTGCGGACCCGTAGGGAATCACTTCTCTCCCACACACCACCAGCAGCAGCAGCAGTTGTCGCAAAACCAGCTAACTCGTTGACGCAACGAAATTTCAGCTTTGGAAATGGTGCTGTTACTCCCAACACCGGTGGAAATGGTAAGAGTGGTAGTAGTAGTGATGGAACAACACATCTAGGGAAAGATCTCTCCTTGTCTTCATTTCCTTCTACCTTGCTTTCATCATCAAATGGAGATATTCCACGTGTCTTTCCTGAGCTGAAAGTGATTTTCGACTGTGGAAGATATTGTGAGAGAGGACTCAATCAGGGGGATGTGTGCTCAGATTTTTACTCAACGTTTTTGTTCCTCGGGGGCAATGAAAATAATAATAGTAATCGGAGCAGTAGCAGTTGCTCTAACTGGAAGGATTTCGCCAGCCAACGCATCACTTCTCTCATCCGCTCCTTCGATTCTGCCTCCGCCATGATACAGAGTCCTATTGTTTCACCGTCTCGCGAGTGATAATAATTTGTAATGAATAAAAACTGAATCGGTAATCCGGTTCACAAAAAGTATTTCATAATTAGATCTCTTCTATAATATTATATATCCTATTCGTGTAACAATCTTAGGTTAGGGTACCGATACGGTGTCGTCAATATGAACATATACATATATAATATATTATTATTAATATTATTGATAATGATCCCCTACAAAATTTACAGTACAGTTTTAATGCACTATCTATAAACTTCTGTATGAGTATAACATTATTATACACTTTTGCACTCCGAGCGGCTACAGAATATATGAAATAAAGTTAGACTACACATCTATATTGCTACTATGAAATCAAAAAAAGGAGAGAATGCGTGAGTCGATCGATACATTGAATATTATGAATAATAAATTATATATAGTTCACATAACGGATACATGAAAATTCAGTGTGTACTATATTCATGTTTAGGTACCTTATTTCTACACCTACAATACAATTATCTTATCTATCTACATCTTATGTAATTTGAATTAGAGGGAACCATTCTATAAGTTACAACTGTGTCTTCAATCGTGTATGATTAGTACAAGTAAATGAAAATAAATTACTAAAGTAAACTTTAAATGGTTATAACTTATGATGACGCTATTTCTTTTCTCTTCTGTGTGAGTTGTTGCTGATCCTTTTTTATTGCCCGATGATTTTCTAAATAGCATCTTAGCCAGCAGTAAAGGAAATTATTAGTAGTAATGGATAAAAGGTCATAATGCTGAAATTATTTTGAGTGCGCAACTACCATAAACGGGATCATGCTTTTTGGTATTGATCTCAATAATAGGGGATAACTGTACATATTATAAGAAGGAGGGAGGAAGTATAGAAAGGGGCAAAACGTCAAACTGAAGTCTGGAGAATTAACTTCTTTGTTCTCAAGTTGATCGTAAGTTGTGCATTATACCATTCATTATTTCACAGCATGGTCATGACATCCATTAAATCCAGGAGCTTTCAAGAGCACTTCCTATACTCCATCGCACTTTTTTTCTTCTTTGTGTTGCTTTTACTTCCTTTCATATTATGTTTATCCTATAATGCCATACTGATCTGACGATGTAGTTATAGACTGTGCTGGTATGTGATGCGATCAAGTCGTCTTCCACGCACCACTAATGTTACGACTATCATGAGAGTAATCTGTCCCATTACAAAAAAAAACCATGGATTGTACAACACAAAACGATATAGTATATTTTGTCAGCACAGATTTTCAAATGGATAATAGGACTTGGGACGCATAGTTGGCTTGGTACAAGTTGGATGTTGTAAAAACAACAATGAATTAGTGTATAAGTCCAGACATGGCAGAAAAACAAAAAAAGAGGAAAAGAAAATGCAATGTTGCTGCTGATTGTAAGTTTTTGTCTCATCAAGAAGAAAGTACCAACCCATTCGTTATATTCTATCTTGGAAAGAGATGCTACTACAACACATTTAACCAATCCTTTGTAATAAGGACGGACACTTTGGGGGGAGAGAAATCGCTTTTGTAAAACAGAAGAAAAAAAGTTTTGGATTCCAGCCAAAAGTGCTTTGGGACAGCTAGCTCAGCTTAAAAACTTCTTTACATGGATAGATTGAGATATATTATTATGCAGATACGGAAAAGGATTTGGGAAGGAGAAGTTGCTTACGCATAAAAAATAAAAGAAATTAACTGAAATCTACACAGCAAAGCACATAACCAAAATCCTCATATGATATCATGATGAAAGCAAAGAAAATGCAAAGAATTTTAAGGGTATAATAAAATACATAATTGCACTTCATGTTACATATATATAGTATGGAATGAAACGCATAATTTTTTATACCAAGATTTTTACAATTCTGTTACTAAATGTAATAGAAATCAGTGCAATTCAATGGCGGATATAAATATTGTTAAAGATTTATTTCAAAGATGAGTGATTGCACACAAGTCACTTCCGGTATTAAATCTTCTTAATCGTAAATTGATATTCTAAATTTATTTCCCTTGTAAAATAATGTATATTTGTCAATATACAGCGATTTTCATTTCCTATATCTTTCAGTTTAGTTAAAGTCGATGAACTCATTGTCAGTATCACTATTTTCGTCCTCCATTCCACCATGTGATGGCTCAATAGCAGGAGTGCCCATCTTGTCATCGCTTGTTGGTGTCAGTACCAATATAAGTAACTTTGCCAGCATCTTGTTTGCGATTGCAAATGCAACGAATAAAACAAAGAATACTAAAATTTCTTCAAGGTGGAACGGCCACGGTTGCTTCTTTCCTACCCCAACACAATCTTCTTGAGTCTGGGTGGAGGTTATGACGTTGTTATTGCTTTCTTCCCCCTTGTCATCTGCATCTGAATGATCCTTTTGATGATTAGTGGGTGTCTTCACTATGTGTCTACACTTTAGGTATACGTCCTTGTTCTCCGGCTCCTCATCCAATGCATCTGCCATTATAGGTTTTCTCTGATGCCCTCAACTTGTATTGGCAAGCCGATAAGAAGTAGGAAAGGAGCTTAGTTGCTGTCGACGTCGTCGCTTTTTTTTTGGTAAAGCTTATGCTTACGTAATCACATAACCATGAATGCTACACGCATATGCACGTTTATGAGCATATATATGAATATCCTACACAGTTTGGTTGGTTTTGCTCGTAACAGTAAGGTAGATAATATTTTTTTTTATCAAGGTAAGTTAAAATTTTCATCCATAGTGACAGTGACAGGACGTTGCCTGCAATGCATAAAACTCTGCCTGACCTGGACGTGTAGGAGTACGACCAAGTATATAAGATCCCATTAAATGAGTTTTATGTGGCTTTATGAGCTATCAATGAAATGAGATTGAGACCATTGTGATAACCATTTCTTTATTGTTTTTCTTCGTATAAATATATATCTCTACGAAAAATATTACAGGAATGAGTATTTACACTTATGATAGTGTACAGCATTAAATTAGATAATATGTATTTATGTATATATGTAAGTATATATGTAAGTATAAAAAATATAACTAGAAACTTCAAAACCTATTCCTTTTTCATTAGTAGACACATATTATATGTGTATATACGTGTGCTTGTAAGGTATACCCTAATTTACGTCGTGTCGTTTGGTAACTGCTTCCAGCTAGAGAAGCAATTCAAGAACAAAATCTGATGATGATGGCAACGGCTGCCATCACACTGGAGAATAGGAAATGATTGGTTCTTTACAACTATATCAGTCAAAACATGAAATTTAGGCCGGTGACCAGCGTCTAGTGCAAAAAAAAGTTTTGTGGTTGGCAATTACACTACTACGGCGTCTGGCACTGTGGTAAGAAGAAGACCCCTTAAGAGCTGACATAAAAGGCAGCAAATGGTGTGTAGATTGTAAACTGTAATGGAATGGAATATATAAATCCTCCTATATTTATATAGCTTGCGGTTACTGGTACCGATGCACACAACTACCGTGCATTTTTTGTGTAGGTAAACTTTAGTTTGGTAGAGTAGCAAGCAGATCCTTAGGAAACTAAAAAAAATGTCTTTGCTGCTGCTGTTGCTTGCTACATCATATCATGTAGTTCACCCTTACTAACTATTAATACTTATCACATCAAGAAATTCTAGACGAGTTTTTGCATTCAGGAATTGCACATCACATGCATCACAGCTTCTCTTACAATGCTCCTGAGAAACATTGCAAGATTGCTATCTATTATATCTCTGGTTTAAATTAATATTCACACAATTTCACTTACTCAATATATATGGAATTAATTTGTGATAGAGCTCTATATATCAATATGGTACTCATGTGTATAAATAGGCACGTTGTTGGCAATATATATAGGACGAGAAAATATCTTTTGGATAAACCACCAGTCAATCGGATGTAACCAATATTTTTTTTGTGTGTATATATGCTAGAACGTCTAGAGATTGATTACATGAAGAGGAATTTTTCTGCCTCTCGAGTCTCTACTTTTTGGTTTTTTGTTTTCAACATAAATATAGCAATTCCAAGAATCACCAAAGAACAGCTTACGGCCAACACTGACCATTTGCCGTACTCCAGTATGGTCAATGGAGTAACCAACATGTTACGAAGTTTATTGAGCTGGACTTCCTCCTGGACGGCAATCTAGAATAAATCAAAAAAGAAAAAAAAAACAACGTTACCAAATGTGTTTCCCATGTCATCAAGTCATTTCATTGGTGTGGTATGGTGGCATGAACAACTGGAAGTAGGTCAACTTAATTGGATTTACAAATAATTAATCCGATAAGTAAGGGGTAGGATTGGAGTTGGAGAAAAACTTTGCTAGTAGTTCGTACCTCATCTATCCATACTAATGGAACCATAAGGTCGGGCACAGTAGCAAACACATCTATTGCGTCTGATGGCTTGAGGTGAGTATTTAGCTGGATTCGTTTGGAGCCTTTCAACACAACTCCGGTTCTCTGTTGTAATAAAAACACAAAAAAAACAGATTGAATAAATTAGAATACATCAATATGAAAAGCGATTTTTTCACTGATAAATAATTATTTTTTGCTCTAAAATCTTGTAATTTCAATTTGCATATTCTAAAAGGGTGGCTACGAATTTGATACAAACTACATCTATGTAAAATTTAATATTAATGAAGTGGCGTAATGTAACAAAAGTTAAAAGACAATTACCGGCTCAATAACCAAATAGGACTTGTGAAGACTAGCGTTTGGCATGAATCCAAAGGGTTCACGATATGATGGATCGGCATCGAGAAAATATGGATTGGAGATGAAAATGGGTGCTTCATGTTTGCAGGGGCCAATGGATACGACGCCAGACAAGGGACATTTTGATTTGTCAGTGTGTTTGCAAAAACATTGATTATCTGGGTTCTCATCAGTGAACATGGTGGATGGGAGAGAAAACCTGTATCCAGGAATTCCATAGGCTTCTTCCTCATGGTCATAATTCAAGTAAAGAGAGCGACAAATTTCAGCTTCAAAAACTCGTATCACTTTTTGTTTTGTTATGAATGGAGCGTAGATCTCTGAATTGGTTCCATTAATCATGTTACACGATGGTCCACTCCAAACATCCATTTGCTGTTTTCCCTTCCAAGATTTGATATCACCAAATCCTTTCGAATCCAAAACTCCTGAATCAACTTCAAAATTGTCGGGGCTTGTTCCATTCCTCTAAAAAATTGATGGAAAAAATGTTTCATCTTTAATGAAATTTCCAGGTCTTTTCTCATTTTGCAAATTCTTTTTCCACGAATATATGCTTTCCATTTTGTGCCTCATATTACATTTCATGTGCGTTTCTTGAACTACATATAAAGGAATCTTGATCTCTTACCTCGATGAAAAACGCAAATGTGTTGTTTGGAAGAAGCTCTCTACCCATCAGCTCCGAAATCGACTCGATCATGGGAACATGACTTCCTTTGAAGAGTATTGTACCAGCTTTGGTATACACAAATGGTTGCTCCTCAAAGGAATCTAGGTAAATTCTTGCCATGTATCTTATCATGCTAGACATCGTTCCCAATTCACTTGCAACAGACTAAAGAAACGCAAATAAAACAAAATACATTTAATTAGCTTCACTTTAGCATCCCTATCTCAGTAGAGCTTCCCATATTACTTCCACAAACCAAACCACGTGAAAAATTTATCTATTCATGTGCAGTTTCGTGTGTCTAATCTGGTAATCGTTTGCTTACCAGCAATGGAATGTTGAGCATTGTAACGGGATCCTCTTCCGTTCCGTTGGAGAGATCCGGTCGAAAAAAATGAAGTAATGTGGGCTTGTATACCACAGTTCCGTTTTCGGAATGCATATGCAATATTTCTTTTGTACGCTTTTGCCTAAGAAAATATAAGTAACATTTTTCCATGAGAATTTTTCTGAAAGTGAAGGGCTGAAAAAGAAAGTATTTTTTATTGCAGCAATTCTTATCACTTACTCATAGACGTAGGGTCCTAGTTGTTGCAACTGTGGCGTTTCCCCTTTGAGAACATCTTCGGCGTTAGTAATATTGAAAATGTAAGCATGCAAGAATATCGACGCCTTAACTTCCGACCAAGCATTCCAAACATCGTTTCCTGGCTCTAGCCTGATCATCTATAGTAAATAAATAATGTTTTTTTATAATTGCCATCATAACAATAAACCCCTAAATAAAAATATACTAATACGATCATTGTTTTACTTATTATCCTTTCATAAGTCCATTTCATGGTAAAAGTGTATTTATATCTCCGACAATAATTATATAGTATGACATGAAAATATTATGAACAAATAAACCCATTTTTTATGCCCCTGTTGTTTCTACCTAAAATGTAAAAATGACAATAATTTTAAAGTGAAACAAAAAGTACGCAAGAAATAAATAAAAAATAGAACATAAAGTCATCGCAAGTACTTCCCACAGTTCACAAGTGACAATAAGATTGAAAAGAAATCTTATCTGTATGAGAAGTAACAACAAGAGTTTCTTATATATTGTTGTTAAAAAGGAAAATTGCATGCAGCTCTATCAAAGAGCATACAAAAGTACATTCATACATATTTATGTCGTCATTCAAAAGTACTTTGTTTAGCAGAAATGCAACAGTTTCATTTTTTTTTGCAAAAGGCGTAAACAATAAAAAAATACTCGGGGGAATTTATGCCATTAATTCTATGAAAATCCTCTGATTTGTTGATACATTTCATTAAAGCTGAGCTGAAGTACTACTACTCCAGAAAACTAACCTAGGAATTCCACAGAACAACAATTAACCGCCTACTACTACTATATGTATGCATATACTGACTGAATCACGACTGTGAGTAATGCAACCTTCCAACTTTTATTTTGTTTGTATACGTATGTGTGGTTCACAAAGCAAACAAGACTGGAATCTGGAAATCAACAACAAAGTTGCGTCGAGAGGCTCGGCTGTCAATTATTTACACCTTTTGCATGCGTACAAAAACTACAAACATGAAACATATGTACATATGTACGTGCACAGGTTTGTTTTTGCGTTTATCTACGCGATCGAGTTGTGTACCAGTTCTTAGTCATTTTTTTTACCTCTGCCACATATTCACATAGCAGAGAAGAACTGGTCATTGATAAAAAAAAGTGTAACTCAGGATATGCGTTGGGACACAGTCGTAAAAAATTGCAGTGCCACAAATCTCTCAGAATCTCCTGCTTCTTTGTCATCATCATCATCATTGTGTAGGCAAACCAAAAAGTACATTGGATTACATTATGCATGAGAAAAAAAAAGTTTACCAAAACATGAATCACTGGCCCATTTAGTCTATAAAAATAACATTATACGTGACAAACCGGTTACCTTGAATCTTCTTCCTTTCTGACATATAGTATACATATGTAAATACAGATGGGAATATATATTACATTAGGACTAAGGTCAACTTGCAAAAGTTTTTACTTACAAAAATGACCATGTACTTAATGACCATGCACTTGAACTTCAGAGAGTGTGCCTGAGTGCTTATGAGTATGGAAGGCCTTCTATGAGTTCATGGACCCAGATTATGCTAACCAAGGGCTACTATACTACAAAAGGCTTACCTTTGTGATCTGCCAATGAACTATCCCAGGGACGGCTATCCAACAAACTATGATGGTAGCAACCATCGTAGCTAGTCCAGCAAAGAATAAAGCTCCTGGTAAACGGTTCATAATGACTTTATGAATATGAATATAAACTTCACTAAACAGCAACAACAACGACAACTTAAAATTAAAACTATTTTCCTGTTCAACCACAAAATAAAAACTAATAAAAAGTGAGTAGGAAATGAAAAGGATTTTTAACTAAAAATATTGTGAAATATGTAAAAGCTCAGAGTGCCCCAAACCAGGAACTAGGAAATAAAATGAACATGTAAAACCCCAACTGAACCTGAGGCTTATATACGCATGTAGTAAAACCGGATCACGGACCGGACTAAACAAAATAAGAAGAGTTTAAACTAATTTCCCAGTGATTGTGGTCTTAAGGACTCCAGATCGGAGATCGACAAGTGGTTAACTGAATCGATTCCGTTGTCCCTCATAGCGCATATATAGGAAGTTTCAGAGCACTTAATTACGATATAGTGTGTGTCATTCCTTGTTAAAGCATGTTTTACATTCATTCATGTGCAATAGATGTACATATTAAAGCGGTTACATGATTAAAAGTTAAGCATAATACATGGCACGACGAGCTTGCACTCATATTGCAACCAATGAACCACATCTACGTAAACTATATAGAATAGCATAAGGAGTATGCATGGAAGCAGCAGAAAAACTTGCTAACTCTAAGTGTAACCTTTGTATTTTGATTATGGTTGGTGGGTAATATAATGTCATAAGTCATAGGTATAACCCAAGATTTTTAGACGTAGACAACTTGTGTACATATATTTCTTGCAGCATCTCAAGAAGCTGCAGCAACATTAACCATCGTACATTTTAGGTATTTAGCTGCTGCAACGCAACCTTTAGCTACATAGCTTTGGCCACAGGTTGGAGGTGTAAAAAAAGTGGCATAATCGCCATCCACTTGTTTAACGTAAGAAATTCCATTATTCTGGTATTTCCATCACAAAAGTATTAAACAAATTCTAGTGAAGAGGTTTTCTGATGTGTAAGACAAACCTTCTTCTTGTACCAGAACTTAGCATTGAGATTTGAGATTGAGCATAATATTGTTATGATCTAGACAATTCAAGACGTACATGACGGCCACCGTTGAAGGAGGGAACTTAATAGTTTTATTATGTTTATTCAAAACATGTATACTTTTGTATATAGTACTTAAGTGTGCTACACATAATGACTGATCAAGTCTGAACGATTCCATGAACAAGTATTCATTTCATTTACGTGTGTACTACCTGTTGTGCAGCCACCGCACTGTAATGAAGTACGTCAACCCGGTATAACATATACGTGTCCGTGTGTGAGGATGATGCATATGATGATGATGCCAATGAGACAAAGTAAACTTTACACTTATTCCGGTAATGCTTCATTGAGTCTTACGAAAGCGACTCATTGTTTGTAGACAACCTCCCATATGATCTGATGATATCTACGTAATGAAGTAAAGAAAACCCAGAGTTAGGGTAGCAGAAAAACGTGATAAACTACAAAACAGGTTTAAATATTGAAGTTAGTCTTAAAATTATTAACGAAATCTTAAGCAGGCAAACTTCATATGTATGTATACAAAATACAAAAACATCATTAAATGAGCATAGTCAAAATCATATCTTTGACGTCTGATGTTACGAAAGTATGATCTCTGTAAAAAGGTTAAGATGATGGCGACTCTTTCACAAAAAGTGGTTGTGCTGAGCAAATGATCGTCGTCGTCGATAACCTTTTCGCGTAAAACCTTTTCAGAGAGCGAGATATGTGTCCAGTCTAGGCATGCATGCGTGTTTTGCTTCTCACAAATTATAACACATGGAATTCTTAAATCCATGTTTTATATTATTATCACGTGTAGATGAAGTAATTTTGGTATAGCGAGAGAAAAAATCGTGTCTGAGATTAGACGGGGAGCAAATAAAAACATCAAAAATTATAGCGAGCCTTTTGATTTGGACAAGTGCTATTTATCATGCTTAATTGATGTTCCATTTGAGAAATGAGGGAAATATGTGCTATCGTCATGATATAGTAAATTTTGTTCCCACACCGCCTGTTTTGTTTTATTAGATAAAATCAAATGCATTATGGATTATGAATGAAAATCCTCATCGTGGCCGTGGGCTGGTTTCAATGCACCTAACAAAAACTATGTTCTTCCGTTTACCTCAATAATTAAAGTTGTCTAACAATGAGTTTTTATTCCATTTGTGTCACACGGATATTCCATGGTTTTTACTACGTTTCTTTTCGTAAATTTCCCATGTGTAGGTGTTGCTTATTATCGCGCGTTTATTAGCAAAACTTGCTTACGGGAAAGTTACTATTCTACGATGAGGTTTAGGGACGTCATTAGTGCAAAAAACGAGAGTATAGTAAGAAGTAGCACCACCGGTTCACTATTCATAAATCGTGATATGTTTGGATTCCCTTTGAACGTGCGGTCATTTGTACCCAAGACGTAGTAGGTTTCCCTTTGCCATGCGATGTGACGTCATTATCTAAATACAATAAATCTTTATTGATTTGCATCATCAACATTTTCTAAAAATTAATTTTGATTTATTCAAGTTTAGCCTTGACAAAGGGTCATTTTACTCTCGAATTTTTAAAAATGACGCACGTAATGATATCATTTATTTGATCTTTTCTAATTGATGAGCCGGAAGACAAGTCACGCCTCCTATTTTGCTGATGTAACTGAAAATCGGATATAAAAACTGATCCAAACCAATTTTTTGTCTAGCGGTTTCATGAAAGTTAGTTTCAGTTTAAGTTAAGTCTATGTCTACCGATGGTCTAACAATCTGTCGCTCTGGGTAGTCTGTTAATACAACTTTTTTAAGAAGAATATATGCATTAAATTTGTTAAAAATGTATTCATGTACCTGAATAGTAATTAGGTTAAATTCACATAGCATCAAGTTATGTGTTCTCACTACGTACATTAAGAACAAAATGTAATTTTTCACTTCCCGTCGGGACCAGTTTTTACAAAAAGTTAGGTACATACGACGTTACGTTGTTAGTGAAATTGTACTTTTGACTTGTCCCATTTATACATTTTTACTCAAAATATAAATGACTAGAGTAGAGTTCAGAAACATTTAGTGTCAGTGTCAAGTCTCATTTTAATGTATGTAATACAGCACTGACAACGTGGTTTATACATTAACGACATGGAATTTTATCTCAGATCAGAATTTTCAGGAAAGCCAACGTGTAACATAAAGATATGCGTAGTTATCATTCATCATATACATACCTAAGGTATCGGCAGATGGAAAACAAAAGAATTTATAGATGTACAACTGGCTTGAAAACATGTGTTTTATTTGTACAATGTCGTTTGATACAGCGAAGTAACCTGTTCACAAACTAATGTGCGTTCGCCTTGCATATAAATCATTTCCAGACTAATGGGCAACCCGCCGTCATTGGATTGATACATTTCTTATCTGAATCTAAATAAATTTCCATCTTAAAGATCTGCAGATGACAGAGAGCACATTTTGCAGTTAATTTTTCTGGGCGACTAATGATGGATCTACAAAAATAATAATGGTGTGAGCAACACTACATAAAATATCTAATTATTCAATAATTTGCATGTGCGTCCAGATAAATGGATCCATCAGACATGGGCCCTTCCTGTAAGAAACTTGAAGCCCATAAAGTTATGTATTATTATTTAACGACAAAGTCCCAATAGGTAGATTGAAGTTTAGGTAAATAATTGGCGTGTAAGTAATGATTAGACTAGTTAAATTTTATAGCCCCGGAAAAGTAAGTTTACAAAGCCTTTTTTGTTCTCTCAGTTTGTGGGCCAATCCCTGCTTAAATATCTTTCATGAAATTCAACTAATAAGTTCATTTTTTCAACTACAAGAAGCAGGTTCATATAATTTGTTGTCACCAAGATGTACCTTCTATGTCAGTATTTTAATATGGTAGATGCAATTATTGTGGCAAAAAATCATTGTAATTTGCAATCGTACGTCTGTCTGAATAGCTCTTTTTTTGTACGAATCCGTTTTTTTACTTCTTTCATGTAAAAAAACTAAGAACATTCAACACTGAACGTGCTTCTTTTAATAATGAATGCCAAACATCTTACTAGTAATCTAACAAGTTTTTATGACTTTTATACAAATCTCTTAAGTTAATGCTACGAAATGTATTATGCATCTAATTTATTTTTTAACTAAAAAGCTTTGATCAAATTCTGAAAAGTTTAGCGTAGATACAAGTGATAATATGCAAAGTACACAATAATGAGTTAATACGTATTCCATGTTCTCTAATTACAATGAAGCAATGCAACGTGGATAAATAGTTTGACATTGTCGACTTTGAAAAAAGTTTGACAGCAGAAGAGAAAACTCTTATATACACAAAATCCTAATTTATATTAAGTTATCAGTTGGGGAGAACATTTTGGTGAAAAAAATTCTAGGCAGCTTTATATGGTTTTAAATGTCATCACGTCATCATCCTTTTTTACATACAAATTCAATTGTTTTATTGCAGTAATTTCAATGCTATTTGGTAAGAGTTTTTGTTTTTATCAACATTTCAGTATGTTTATCTTAATAACCTCTGGAAAACTTCAAAATAATATTCGGTAGCCATTACCTTTAGAAGTAAATTTTCTGCGATAAATATTTTAATTTACAGTCAAGGTTTCAGTTTTTGTCACATATTCTTCAATGTGAACCAGTTTCAAAATAATTGTACAACCAACAATTTACAATACCTACTTCGCTTTCCTTTTGACAACCAAATGATAATGGACCTGCAGGGTTATGGTCACTTCCAAATTCGGCCTTATTAGTTTGCTCTTGCTGTTATGTGTATTGCGATAAGAAACTGACACTGCTGAAGTAACTAACTGACCAGCCCATTATAATGACCTTTGGATAAGGTTAGTTGTTTATTAGAAGTAAAACTAGACCAATTAAGTTCAGTCCCTATATGTACAACTCCAGCTTCCCAGTGCTTCATATCCATGCATATAAACTATGTGAACATTTCTAAATTATCTATACTTTCCTATAAAAAAAAGAGCATTTATCGAAGTGCCAGTATTCAACATGTATTCAACATGGAGCTCTTGGGTGGTAATATTGCAGCCGGGTTACCTAGCCCGGTTAGCTAATTTTAACGCGGAATTAGTGAAACGACAACGTGGTTAAAAAATGCTGATTTCACACGATTTTTGCATTGGCATGCAAATTCCTAAATCACAAGGTCATCGTTACGTAAGAAAGGACAATGACAGTTGTTGTTGTTTAGTATTGAATTCAACAGGAAAAAGTTCTAGAAATTAAATATTTTTATATAAGAAGTTTCCTTTTAGTTCTTCCTAATAATCCAAACTAATTATTCGTAGGCAAGGCTAACGATCACGGCCTTTTAAAAAATTTATGCTTAGTGCATTCGAATTATGTTTTAACGAATTCGCAGCATAAAATGTATATGAATTTAAGTGATCCAAATAGCTGACAGGCATTAGGTTGAATTGCATTAGCGAACCATTTAAGATACGTGCTCATTATCGTTTAGTAAAACCCAAGAGGAACTAGGTTTTATTAAGACTTAGGAATTCCCACCGGAAGGTTTTTACATCTGCAATGAATAATTTTAAACGATGCAATATAATTTGAACATCATTATGGTTTTTGGTAACTATTTTCGGATATCATTAATACCTTTTCTACTAATTGTACAAAACGCTGTTTAAAAAGTACAAAAAGGTAAGAGTAAGATTTATTTATAGGAAGTGATTTCATGAGAAAGGATGATAGTATGTAGTACATAACACGTGGAGCTCCTAATTATTTGTAACAAGCTAGAGATATGGATTTGTGGACTTATAGAACTTTTTTAAAGTAATTCCTTCCCTTCCAAATTATTTTGCTAACCTGAAGGTGAGATGAAGATTGAAAGTCATTTCTGTAGGAAAAAATCCCATTAATACATCCAAATTTACTCTTTTAAACAATATTTTTGATAAAATCTATCTCTAAGTGTACATGTAACAAAATTAGCCCTGTTTAAACATTACTTAATAGTTGAACATGTAAGCTTTAGGGAATGCATGGATATATTTAATTGAGTCGGATTATGTGCCAAGTTGGCCAAAAAAGGAGACGTATTTTCCGTCTTTTTCACAATAAGACTCTATTTACCAAGCTGATATTATTGGCAGGTTAAGTCAAAAGTTATCATTAGTGAGGATATTTAATTTTTGGATCAAAATACAGCATTCTTCAAAATGTTTAAAGACACTCACAGACAGAGTTGTCATTGGTATTGAAATGTCAACTGTTATTTGTAAAAAAAAAACCTTTTCATCATATATGCTCTGTAGAAAAGTTTGTTAATGCTTTTCTATATTAAATAGCACGATTAAAAGTAATTTTAACCTTTATGAATGAGATGGTTGAAGCTTGGCTGAAATGCATAGAATAAAGGTTAAAGTTTATTGCATGGCACATGGATTATTTGGATTCATGCAAAAATGTACTCGTTTTGATGTCAGATCAATCTAACTGTGTGGCTGAGAGCTATTATGTATGAAAAGACTGGTCGGCTCCCTCAAAGCACTGTGATATGCACAAAGTAAAGCTATTCATTTTCTACAAAAGTTTTGGTACCAGAAATTCGCATCATATAGCAGTGCTATTTGCTATTATAAGCCTCTGGACTGGATACTGGATAGCTCAGTTTATCACGGGGTCAGAGTCAAACAGGTATCAACATTGTATGGCATTAACATTCAGATGTATATATGCTGTATACATTGTATTGCATTGTATGCATTTGTATATACAGTCTCAATAGTAATGCATTCATTCTACATTTTAGAAATGACTTGATTATAGAATAACATGGAACAACAAAAACCATATGCTTATTTGATGTGAGATATAATATTAGACATGCATACAATGTATTTGTATAGGTTAAATTAGTATAAGCATGCGAATTTTGGTAAATAAAAACTTATCATATTATCTTAAAGACATGGGGATCTAAATTAAATATTATAACATTATCTGTGTCACAAAGAAATTAAAAAATATGGCATCAGTTATGTTGAAAACTTTACCTCGGGACTTAAGGTAAACCGGCAAAAATTTCTTCCCTTATACACTTCATATTTAAAGTGTTGGAAAACTTTTGTGAACTCATACATAAGTTATACATCCGTTTAGATTCACTGCCCAACATTTAAGTAGTCTTATAACTTTGCGGAAAATCGAAAAACGTGGAGGCTCTGTGGGGAAAGTGTTTGATGAGATTGCACTCAAGTACCCTGAAAAAACTGCCTTTCTGTTTCAAGATGAAAAATGGACATTTAGACAGGTAGGATGCATACATTAACTCACACGGACATTCATGACGGCAATGATCCTTGTCGTTCTTTGAATTTGTATTCCTTTGACAGCTTGGCAAGGGGATAAAAATATGATTTCAAAACTTTTGATCTAATGTGATCTTACGTTGCATGCATACAGGTATTTGAGCGGAGTAATAAAATTGCAAACTTTTTTGCTGCCACTGGGATCAAGAAACAGGATATTGTGGCCTTGTTCATGGATAATCGCATCGAGTACATCTGCACTTGGTTAGGTCTCAGCAAGGTAGATATTTCTTGTGAAGCAAAAACTCTACAGTAAATAATGGCAGAATTATAAGAAACGAATTCAAACCATTCCATGGGCTTTGGTGTAGGCTTGCTAAGTAGTAATAAAATGAGTTGCATTATAATCATGAAAGTGCAAATTACATAAAATTATGTCCAAACTTAAATATAGATTGGAGCCATAACTGCCCTAATTAATTTCAACTTGCGGTCGCTCCCACTAAAGCATTCATTCCAGCTCTCAAATTCCAAGGCTATTGTCTGCGGCAGTGAACTACTTTCAGGTAAAATTTACCACAAGATGAATTCCTGACGATGCAGAAACTATTTTGTAGTGAAATACATTTACAATTGAACACATGCTCGAGCAGACAACCACACAATATTGTGTCTCAAAGTTCAGTCTCCTGAAAAATTGATGTGAAGTATGATGGGAAAGGTGGTATATTTTGATGTTTCAGCCATGGATGAAATATATCCTGGAGGAAGTTGGACTGCGCCTTTGTATATCTCCGGAAAAGGTGACAAAGATGCGGTGCGGTCTGCAGTGGATTTGGACACAGCCATTCAAACCATCTCATCAAATATTCCTAAGGAACAGGAAAATACGACGTTCCAGGACGGCCTGTTTCTAATGTACACTTCAGGCACAACGGGACTTCCAAAAGCTGCAGTAATAAAACATGCGAGGTTTGTAAACTTTTCCTACTTTTGACTCAAAGTACTACTCCTAGCTGCCTAGTGCATCTGAGTGCAAATACTTTTGTGGCAGAAAAACGTGCCCATCATATCATATTATATACATCCATATGCATACATTTCGTACATGCACACACTCAGATATTATTATGTTCCTTCAGCTTACCATCGCGATTAGTTGGTTTGCACACATGAAACAATATTCTTGCAACTCTCGTAGATTTATCTCTGCTCCGTACATTTGGGAACGATGAAAAAATTTCGACGTTCGTGTTTTATGCATAACCAGACCACTTTTTTATCCAAGGTTTCTCATGGGTGGTGTTGCTGGAAGGAAAGTAAACAGTATTCAGGAAGATGACATAATTTACACGACATTACCCCTTTATCATACAAATGCTGGGATCCTTGGAGCCTCACAAACTTTGATTTGTGGCACTACGATGGCCCTCCGTCATAAATTCTCTGCGAAAAACTTTTGGACCGACTGCATTCGATATAAGGCCACAGTAAGTTGCATTTTCTCTCATCCTATGCGTACGTTGGACACACTTAGAATATAAAATTTACCAACAAGGAAAAAGAGAAGGCTCGCTCGGTGTTTTGCTAAAAACTCAGTGAAAGCAAGAACATACGGCTTGGGCTTGTAAGAAAAAAAGCTTTCTTCCTCTCTGGTGGACCTGTAATGTATGTCACAAAATGCAATGGCGCAAGAAATGCTCACATGAATAAAGTATATATATATATTTCCGGCTCTCAAATGTAGGCAGCTCAGTTCATGGGAGAAACGTGTAGATACCTGCTGCGACAACCTCCCACTCCAGAAGAGAAGCAGCACACTGTAAGAATGATGTTTGGTAATGGGCTAAGAGCAGAAATATGGAAGGAATTTGTCGAACGTTTCAATATTCGACAGATCAATGAGGTGAGATTAAAATTATAATTGTAATTTTGTGTTGATTATTATTTTTAAAACAATTATATTCTTAGATGATGTTTCTTTTTTTCTGTTCGCCAAATTTTGAAGATTTACGGTTCGACGGAAGGGAACGCTAGCTGTGGTATTTATATCATTTTTATCTTTATCCTTCTAGCCTAAACACAATTATGGTATTATTATAGGGCATTCACATTGATTATGCATCACGTGTCAATTGGCAATCCATTTATTTATGTTTGAATGCGTTATTGGATTAAATAACCAAGAAACCCTATATTTATGGATAGTCCATAAACAGAATTATTATATAATCCAGTGTGGTGGTAAGTGGGAATAAAATTATAATGGTTCCCAATGTTTCAAAGTTAATTACACCAACACGATTGGCGCGTGTGGCTTTGTACCGCTACTTCTCAAGCGTGTGTATCCCCTTCACATTGTAAAGCTCAATGAAGACGGTAATCCAAAGCGAGATGTGAAAACAGGACTGTTAGAATTATGCGAACCAGGAGAGCCAGGGGAACTCCTTTGTGAAATCGTCCACAACCATCCTTTCCGTGATTTCAAAGGGTGTGTATACTATACAGAACAAAAGATAAAAGGATGCTGCTTGATCTTTCGTAAAAAATACTTTTCATTTCAAAGATATACTGGTGGCAAAGCAGAAAACGAGAAGAAAATAGCAAGAGATGTTTTGAAGAAAGGGGATTCCATGTTTAGAACAGGCAAGTATTCCAAAAAATAACGTGTGCGTTTTTCCTCTTTGAGCTCACGTTGGCAGACTTTGTCAGACAAAGCTATAGTATTGTGCACTTGAACATGAAATTTCTCTTTGACAAGATTGAAAATGCGCAATAAATTGTGTTGAAACTTATTATAGCAAATAATTTATGTTTGGTCATGTTTTTTCCTGCTTCTGAAAGGTGATCTGTTTGTAAAAGATGAATTGGGCTATCTCTACTTTAAGGATAGGATGGGTGATACCTTCAGGTGGAAAGGGGAAAACGTGTCGACAACTGAGGTATAAGCATTCGCAATAAATTAGATACAATACAAATATACGAATTCTTTGTCCTTTTACAAACATGCCAACATAAACATACCGTCTAGCATTTTCACAAATTGCATGTTTAACAATCTGTAATTGATATCATGAAATCCCATATTATGGCTGGAACGGCAAGCTAGTCTGTAAAATGAGCATTCAATAAACCTTACCCTTTTGTTATACAAAAACACTAATTCAGGTGGAGTACGTCATCAGCAACTTGACTCCACAGAAGAATGACGTCGTAGTTTTTGGTGTCAAAATACCCTTCTCAGACGGTCAAGCTGGAATGGCTGTAATTGCTGATGACGACAATACGAATCCTCTAGATCTGGCAGCCATGACCGAGGGTATTAAAAAATCTCTACCATCTTATGCAAGACCTTTATTTATACGGGTTGTTGAAGAAATTGAGCAAACAGGTACAATCAAAAACTTTGTTGGATTATTTACCAATGTGCAAAAACTCACTCTCTTGTTGCAAAGCAAAAAAAGTGTTGCTTACTGCATCTTGCATCAGCAAAAGCCAATTGAACTTGACCTTTTTTTTGTTTTGGTTTTAGGTACTCATAAAATGAAAAAGACAGATTTTCAAAAGGATGCTTACGACATTAGCAAATGTTCTTCCAAAATTTATTTTTTCCTTAATGGGGTTTACACTCCTCTAACAAATGAGCTTCATGACGAAATCATCTCTGGAAAACGAAACCTATGATTTACCAGTCAGAAACAAGTGTTTTTTGCCACTCCACACGTTTCCCAACCCTGTGAATAATACAAATTAAATCTAAGTTGTTCTTTGCATGGAAATAATGAAGAATTAATACTAAAAGTGAAGTAATTATTTCATATTACAAAATACTCATTTCCACAATCTGTAAGAAAATCTGGGCAACTTGCCTCTAAGAAGAAGCGAATGAACTACTTTACTTAAATCATATTCTAACAACTGGTTCGTTAATTAGATCTAGACCAGCCCTGTGCACATGGTTTTCCCCCGGTGAATATAAAGACTAATGACGTTCATCAGGTAGTTCTAATGAAGCATGTACTGTAAACTCCTGAGGAAATTATATATTCCTAACAATTCAAAGGTTTGAGTAAGGAAAAGCGTAAAATGTTCACACATTCATAATCATATCCTACATTACAACAACGCAGTTGTAGATAATTCATTCTAGAGAAAAGTTCGGGATGCAAGTCGCAGTTTTTATTGCTAAACAATTTAATTTTTCCTTACACTTCATCCAACATAATTTCAAGGGCTCAAATACAATTTGATACATACGAGTACATACAACGAACCCAAAAGGAAAGGTTCAGTTGTCATTAAGTAGGAATTTATCAAGCAAAAAATGCAACTATAGCTGTGTAGCAGCATGTTTGGCTGAAAAGTACAAGACAGTTGACGTCATTGTTTTTGAGATGAAGAATGCATTCATGTTATAGTAATAAAATTTGTTTAGCCAAAAGAATATTACGAGCATGACTGATTCCTCACATCGGGAAAAGTACAATTTGTTTGTGAATGTACATTTGCCTATCAGCAATAAACGAAAACCTCTTGAAAAAGGGTAATATCCCTACTTGATGCATATTATGCAACTGCAGGAGTTGGTCTGATGCTGCTGCTGCTACTACATCCTTTGTGTTTATACAGACCAGCAAGCCATAAAATCATATGAAGATTCTAGACACTTGACAAGTTAGAGTATGTACAAAAAGCACAATGGGCTACTAATGTTAACATTAGTAAATGCAATTAAAATTGGCTACTGTATTTTTTCTTAATCATTCAATATCATAATCTGAATACTTTTCCAAATTATACAAAAGTTTTACAAGATGTTTATTGCAGCTACAGGTATAGCTTTTACAGCGCTGTTCACCATTTGACATTGAAGGCTTAAAAAGTGGTTGATTTGGGGATTCTAAAGCATTGCTGAGCCTGGATATGATGACTACATTTATATTTTAGCATCTTAATGAAATAAAACAGAATTCACAAAATGCAAGTTTCCGGCTGCCAAAAACTTTCATGCTGGCTGATGAATGACACATTTTGCAGAACGTGCGTTACAGATTTTGTATCTGAAAATAGTTTTTTTGTCAACTTTGAGAGAATAGAATTTTACGTACATAGTGTCGGATCATAATTTTTAACATTGTAGTATATATATTTGCTTTGTGCAATAGGTCAGGGGGGAGAGCTTAATTTCTATATCACTCATTTCATCACGTACACGTATAGTACAAGAATGTAAGGTATTTCGACACATATGTGCGGATAATATCAAAAAAGGTTTGAATGGGCAAGACTTAACTACAAGGAAAATCCAGACACACGATAAAATTGTATATAAGGATGTACTTGGAAAAGCTATAAATGAAAATATATTTATATTTTTACTGTTTGATAAAAATCCAGCATTTGTTTGGGGTTCGTATAAATGATTTCTCTCTACTGTTCTGTACATGGTGGCCTTGATTCAGCATTTATAACTTACTAATAAAATGATTTTCCTTTAGTTGCATATATCATATCTGTTTCGGTAATATGGTTCCATCCATCCAACATTTAATCTAAACGATTGCCGAGAAAACAAATGGTCTACTAAAATTATGTTCAAATAAATTTTGTCATGTAATTTCATCAGGGTATCATTTGATTGCTGCAAAACTGCTCATTATCATCATCACAGGTAAGAAAAACTGGTGTGTAAATTCCATATTTTGGTGAATGAAGGTGGTTATCCAATAATACAATCACGTGAAGAACTATATCGTCTTCTTAGCATAGCCAGTCCGTACTGAATTGGTTATTTAAAAGAAGCTATGTACTACTGCAGCACTGACCACAGCAATTTATATCTATGAATGCAGGAGCTTGGTTAAAAAAATCTTGTAGCTTCAGGTTTTTCATCAATCTTTCTAAAAAAGTAGCAATAACTGATGACTTTAGCCTATCATCTATCGTTGAATAAAAAGCTTTACTTCTCAGATATGAATTGATAAATACTTTATCAAATTACAGTATTTTACACGCCTTCTTAATAGAAATTGAACTACCATAGATGATAGTTCGCTTAACTTACTATAGTTTATTCGATTACAATGGGCATCAGTTAAAAAGTTAAGTTATCGTGAAGTGAGAACATGTATTCAATAGTAGGTAACTTCTATGTTTACGAATGATTCATAATGGAAAAATCCAGCAATTAAAAAAATCAGCTTGAATTATTAAGCGCAGCGAGTACAACACACAGTGTCAACATTTATAAGATCAATGATGATGAGTTAGTTACATGATTGACCAGAAAAACTTGTTATCCTTCAGTATTGTACTTCCCCCTCCCACGTTATTTAATTTATTCATTGTCCGTTAAAATCAAGCTTGTTTATTTCATGCTGCCTTCATTAATTTATGTTGGCATAATATGTATCAAATGTATACTAACAAGTTAAAATTTAAGATAATACCTATCACATTGGTAAGTATAATCATAATTATTGCAATTTTACAATGTTGTTGTCTACATTCCAACTCAAACTAGTAAACAATTTTTTGTGCTTTGTAATCAAGTTTTCAATATTTTTATGACTAATTATGAGAAATAACATGGTTCCAGTTGTGTACATCATGCACAATCATATGCCACATTTTCTAATAAATCCAAAACGCCAGAATGGGATGAACTAATATATAAAACTTTTTTATCCTGATGTAGTGCTGCATTGCAAAATTTTCTCTGTGATGGATTTATAGGAATGATAAATTCACACCAACGTGCCTATAATTCTTTGTATGAGCAAGTTTGAATGTCAACGGCCTTTTTTGATCAACTAGTTTTATGATTCGGACTTTCCACTGGACGTTTTTGTTGGGTATTTTATGATTGCTAATCAAACTTCCTTCGGATGCAAATAAAAAGTCCTCGCACTAACGAACTACACCACTGCCGTTAATTTAGGGTATAATTCAAATTATTAGCTTAAATTAGTGAGGAAAACATCCATGAAAATTATCAGCTTAAATTCTGTCTGGCTTGGGTTTAACAAGTTTCGCAGTATCTTAGATCAGGATTATTCCTTCGGTATATTTCAACCTCAGGTATCCATATACCGAATGTTATACATATGTAGTCAGTAATATTGACTACTCAAGCCGTCGTTTCAAAAAAATACACAAAAAATCAACTTTGATCCTGCTCTCCTTTGGTCCATGTCCCACGCACCGCATGTCTTCTCTTCATAGTCTGTTTGACGGACTGCTCAAGCCAAACATAGCTCTCGCAGTAATTAGTTTTTTAATCATTTTAACTGTTAAATCGGTCAATTTTAAAGTGCTATTAACTGGAAATAGTATCTAAAACGTCCCTGCACCAACCATGTCGTCAACGGAAACGGGGTGAGTAAAATTTATTATTTTAATTTGGGTTAGAAAGGTAGATAGGGAACTATAGTGAGGTTTAGAGTTTTCTTATAACGAAGAACTGTCAATATAATTATGTTGAGCCTCGTTCGATGACGTGGTCACGAACATTATGTATATATTTTGCTTATCTGAGGCTCGGGAAAGACGTGGTCTTCCCAATTATTTTCAAACAATTAGCCTCGTTCGATGACGTGGTCACGAGCATTTGCTTGATTTTAATCAAGATAAAGAACTTGGAGGCTTGGGAGGGACGTGGTCCCCCCAAATATTTTAAATGACAGTTACATTTTTAGCCTACTCAAAGGCAAAATTAAATTAAACAAGGGAAATTTAAAAATTATAGAGAACAGCAAGACCAGTCAACAAAAAGAAAGGCAACAAGAAAGCCAGCCAGTAGGGCAAGAGATGTCAATTTAGGAGAATTATCCAAAACCATTTCGGAACATGGGGCTGCTTTAGAGTTACTGAAGTCCGTTCCAGATCAGGTTGCTCAGATTTTGCAAGCATTGGGACCCAAGCCACCAGAGGTGGAAGATCCAACTGATGACGCTAACAACGTAATGTATGACGATGATGGTCATGATGCAATAAATGATTTGCTCGCATCCAGTTCACAGGGTACTAGAACTAAACAAAGATTGATTTAAAATTATATCAAAGGATAAGATTTTAAGTTCCACCTTGACTGTAAATGTCCAGGTGATGATGATAAGATGATCTCTATTTTGGAAGAATCCAATCCGGTCCAAGAGTTCGGACCAAAGATAAGTCAGAAAGTTGCCGACTCCATTTCGAATTTGTTTGAGCGTAAATATCCTAAAGATAAAACTGAAAAGATCAAGAATGAAAACAAGATTCCGGAGAATTGCAAATCTCTACTGGTGCCTAAAATCAATGCTGAGATTTGGCCCTCTCTTCCCCAAAAGATACGACAGAGTGATTTCTCACAACAGATGCAACAGCAACAAATTTCGCTTGCTTCCACACTCATGTCAAAAGTGGCTGAGAACCTGTTCTTGCAAAAAGATGATGCTATGAAATCAGTTCGAGAAGAGTCATTAAAGTTAACTATGGAAGCACAATCCGTGTTGGGTGGATTGTTTCAGGATATTTCATCCAAAAGGCGACAGGACATAAAACCTACGTTGAATAGCGAAGTTGCTGGCATATGTTCTACCAACATAAAACCAGGAGAATGGTTATTTGGAGAGAATCTTAATGAGCTGATTAAGTCAACTAAAGCAGTTTCAACGCTTGTTCGTTCCTCTGTGAAGTCAACCAAGTCACCTCGTTACTCTCCTTACTCTCGACCTCAATCATCCAAGAATTTAAACTGGAACGCCCCACTTGCACGAGGCAGGTGGGGGGGGGGGGGGGGGGAAACCAACGCTTCAATCGACGACCAGGACCATCCCGCAGGGGCCAATTCCATCGATTCCCAGCGAGCCAGTAAAGGTACAGGCTGGAAGTTTAGCTAATTTTATTTCCCAATGGGAACAAATAACAAGTGATAGAGAAATTCTGGAGGCAATAACAGGTTATAAGCTACCATTTCATACGGAACCACCTCAGTTAGAAATTAAACAGAAAGACTTCACCGAATGTGAAATTAAGCAAGTTAAATTATGTATAGATAAATTACTTCATATTGGGGCTGTTGTTGAGGTAAAGTCATGTAGGAATCAGTTTGTTTCCCCTATTTTTGTTGTACCAAAGCCTGATGGTACCGGTAGATTAATTTTAAATCTTAAAGCTTTAAATCAGTATCTTGATTCTCCTCACTTTAAAATGGAAGACTGCCGAATGGCAACTAGATTAATCGGGGAGAATAATTTTATGGCTAAGGTTGACTTGAAAGACGCATACTATTTAGTTCCAGTTCATCCAGAACACCGAAAGTATCTTAGGTTTAAGTTCGAGGGAAGGTTATTTGAATACCAGTGCTTACCCTTTGGGTTATGTACAGCACCTAGAATCTTCACTAAAATAATTAAGCCAGTTATGGGCAGATTAAGAAGTCAGGGTTTTAGCTCAGTGGCTTATATTGATGATGTTCTACTAATTGAACCAAGGTTAAAGAAATGCAAACAAAGCGTAGTAAAGTTAACCGAATTGTTAGAGTCCCTGGGTTTTCGAATAAATTACGAAAAATCTATCTTAGAACCACAAACAGAGATTGAATTCTTAGGTTTTTTGCTAAATTCAAAAGCAATGACAATTAGTCTCCCTGAACGAAAACGGGTAAAAATAAAACATATTTTACAACAATTTCTTAAATCAAAACAACTTACAATTCATGAGGTAGCTCAGACAACAGGCATTTTAATATCTGCTGTTCCAGCAGTACCGTATGGCCTGCTTCATTGTAGATCCATAGAAATGGACAAGAAACAAGCATTGTTCAACTCAAATGGAGATTTTAGTGTAGAAATGAAGCTATCTGAAAGTTCCATAAGTGACATCCACTGGTGGCTAAACTGTGTTTCAACTTGCAAGAACCGAATGAGAAACGATATATTTAGATATGTCATATCAACAGATGCGTCACTGAGTGGTTGGGGAGCTGCTCTTAATAGTGTAACCACACGTGGGTTTTGGAATATTACAGATCGTGAGCTTCATATAAATTCCTTAGAAATTCTAGCAGTAAAGTATGCACTTCCGTCTTTAATTAAGGAAGCTAAAGATTGTAATGTTTTATTGAGAATTGACAATGTTACAGCAATTGCTTACATTAATAGGCAAGGGGGCTGCCGTTCTGAAATAAATCATGATTTGGCATTTGGTATTTGGCAGTGGTGTGAAGAGAGAAATATCAATTTGCAAGCATCTTATCTTTGTTCATCCGATAATTACATTGCGGATGGGGCATCACGAGCCCAGTTAGACATATCAGATTTTGCACTGGATGAAAATAGTTTTAGAAAAGTAGTTTTAAAATTTGGTATGCCTATAATTGATCTTTTTGCAAGCTACCACACGGCCAAATGTGATCGCTATGTCTCGTGGTTTCCAGACCCGGGTTGTGAGGCAGTTGATGCGTTTACAATAACGTGGCATGAGTATTTTTATGCCTTTCCACCATTTAGCCTTATTCCTCGTGTATTACAAAAGATCGCAAATGAAAAGGCTAAGGGAATACTGGTGGTTCCGTATTGGAAGACACAGGCCTGGTTTCCACTTTTTCTACAATTGAAACCTTCTAAAGCTTTTATTTTAAAAGCAACTGACTTTGATTTAATTTATTTTACTGATAATAGGAAACATCCATTAAGCAAGAGTTTATCCCTCGTAGCAGCAATTGTTTCGGGTTGAAAGACAAGCTGAGTGATGGATGTAAAGCAATTCTGCGAGCTTCATGTTCCACACAAACGTGGAAACAATATGATTCGGCTATAAAGAAGTGGAATACATTTTGTGTCAAGAATGGTATCGAATCAGATAGTGTTAGTATTAAATATGTAACCGAATTTTTGTATGAAATGTACTCAAGTGGTGCGAGCTATGTAACTATTAATACAGCCAGGTCTGCATTATCTACTGTATTAGGTTATGTTGACAATGCTTCAATTGGTACCAATCCGACTATAACTAGGTTTATGAAAGGCGTAAGTAGAATGCGACCTCCTAACTGTAAGTATGATGAAACTTGGGATGCAAATGTAGTTTTAGAGCTGTTTACTAGTTGGGAAGAAAATGCATTACTGTCACATAAAGACTTAACTTATAAACTTGTAGCCCTTCTGGCGCTCTGTACTGCACAAAGGGTGCAAACGCTGTCATGCATTAAGTTAGAATTTATTAGATTTGTAAACAACGAAGTTATAATTAAAATACCGACCCGACTTAAGACCACGAGACCTGGCCGGGGCTTGTGTATTCAATTAAGTAAATTTCCCAACTCAAAGATATGCCCAGTAACCTGCTTAAATGATTACATCAATCGCACCACATCCCTGCGGGAAAATGGTAGCTTGTTTATAACTACGGTTGCCCCATTTAAGGTAGCGAGTTCGCAGACTATTAGTCAATGGTTAAAAAGGGTTTTAGTTCTTGCGAAGGTAGATGTGAAAACATATACAGGTCATAGTTTTAGACATTCGTCCACTAGTAAGGCTAACTCTTTAGGTGTTAATTTAGACTCCATATTTAAGGCAGCTGGGTGGAGTAATCGATCTAAGACATTCGCTAGGTTTTATAACAAACCTATTAGTAATTCTTCTGCTTTTGCAGATGCTATTTTAAGTAATATATAAATACTGATGAATTGAATGTAACAATTATCATATAGCTATGTAACTAAATAAATAAGATTTGAAGAAATAAATTGTTATGCATAACATAATCTTCGTGATTAAGTCTTGTATTTAAGTTTTTTAAACAGCTACATATGTATAACATTCGGTATATGGATACCTGAGGTTGAAATATACCGAAGGAATAATTAGGAATTATTCGAGCTCCGCGCAGCGGAGCGAAGAATAATTTAAATTTTCCGAGGTATATGGAAACCGAAAGGTATCCACTTCCCACCTCAGACCCACCCTTTTGGAAAATTGGTTCCTTAAATACTAAGACTTGAGTTGTGTTTTTCAGATTTTTTGAACATATGAAGAGAAGACATGCGGTGCGTGGGACATGGACCAAAGGAGAGCAGGATCAAAGTTGATTTTTTGTGTATTTTTTTGAAACGACGGCTTGAGTAGTCAATATTACTAGGCTGACTACATATGTATAACATTCGGTATATGGATACCTTTCGGTTTCCATATACCTCGGAAAATTTAAATTATTCTTCGCTCCGCTGCGCGGAGCTCGAATAATTCCTAATTATCAGGAGTACTCAAACACATAAATGCAAGTTGCTTTTGTAGGCTTGTGAGTTTGCTCGTGATTCAAATTTAACTTTTTGATTTTCCACATTTTTATAACATGCCAACTGTCGAAATGTCTTACAGTCATGCAAAACCACGTAGTATAAACTTTTCCGTCTTGCATGTACCGCTGCTACCTAATAGTCTCGGCAGAACTCACGATCAGTCAAAAAAAAATATTTAGTAGCAAGTTGCACTAAAATGATGGAAATTATACACAAATGTTGACACCATTCAACAGCAATGACATGAAACTTGTCGTTGCATTGGCGTCTACTGCATTTGTAAGTGTCACAATTTGCAGCCATATAGAAACACGCATGTCCCCCGTGAAGAAATGCGAATCGGAAAGACAGGAAAAATTCACATGCTCTGCACCCTCACATGTCGTTCATCTTGTCCTATGATCTTTCAGATCGCTAACAGCAACTTCAGCCTCTTCCAAGAAATTAAACCGTTTGAATTCCTTGATCTCATACTGGTAATCACTGGTATACATATGCATAGAAGGGCAATATTCTCTAAGAAATGTGACCAAATCTGACTACTTGTCAAAAACAACGTTGACTTGATTTATTTTATCAAAGTGCAAACTTATTTTTAGCGAGACTGCGGCTCTTCTAAACTAACTAATCAAAAATATGAACCCATCTTCCACAGATGACTGCGCTCAAATATTAAAGCTTGACGCTGACTCATCGTCCCAATCCCAAGAAAGGATAGATGAAATTTACCGGAAGTTTGGGTGCTCATATTGTGAAGCGACCATTGGACTAGAAATATTTGCATGTTCTGGAGATCCTCCCCATATATTTTGCGAAGAATGTGCAGGTCAAGTATCAGAATGCCCCTTTTGCATGGCATCTATCACTACGTCGAGACCAGATGAAATTAAGAAATGTCTAAACTCTCTACGTAACATACCATGCAAATTTAAGTCGGAGGGATGTCAGGCAACTCTTGAAGGAGATGAGATTGTTTATCATATCGCTCAATGTGGTTTCCGGCCCATTAAATGATTTATGACAAAATGTGGTCAGGCTATTCCATTTAAACAATATCTTAACCATCTCACAAGTGTTCATTCAAGTAGAATGAATGGGATTTACAATTGCAGTCATCATGAAATTGAATGGTGGATTAATGGACCCCTTTCTAATCCTGGTATGAATTTTAAATGCAGAATTTTGGCTACCCACTTTTTATGTATGCAGCTCCTTAATTTGATTTTAGACCAAATCAAAACTAACTAAATGAAGCAACCTGGCCACCATATTTTTTTACATGCTTTAGCAACGTATTTCTATATATGGCAAATAGTACTACGTTTGGAAACAAGGAATGGATGTTGCTAATTGGCTCGGAGGTTGAAGCAACGAGATTCAATGTAAAAGCGACCCTTCGTACTCCTAATAATTTATTAGTTACACAGTGGCAAGGTCCAGTACATTCTATACGAAGATCTGCAAAAGATATAACAGACAGTGGGATGGTTTTTATTACAAATTGCAAGGATGTCATGAACCCTTTCATGTTTAAAAAGGAAGAACACGCAAATCGCAACTTCTGGGTAACAGATGTTGAAATCATTGAAATTCAGCCACCAACTCCAGAATCCTTTCCGTACATTGTGACAACAGGAGAAACTGTAGAATTTCACGCTCCAGTTAACATCAACATGCAATATGAAATCCAAAAAAATGAGGGAAAGGTTGTTATTCAAGAGGCTACTTCAAAACAAGTGAGCCATGTGGAGGAGAATACCAAAATTGAAGATTCGCAGGCATCACTTTACCTGGAGGCAAGTGAAGCTGAAGAAGATATTATCGAAAGGAATAGTATTACAATAAGGGATCCATCCAACCAAAAAGTAACAACGGAAGGTAATCCGTTGGAAGCTTAAGTATTTGAGACCCCCAAAAATTGTGAGACAGTTTTTCAATGTAATCACATCGTTTCATTTGTAGAAACCGAGGGATTGTACTCCACAACTAGTTTGGAAAATGAAAGTCCGAGTAGAACTGAAAATGACAAGGCGGTAGCCAGTACTAAAGCTCTTCCGAAGCAACTAACTGATGATGATGACGATTTTAGAAAAGGGAAAGAGTCTGGTGGTTTAGGGCAAGCTAAAGTTGGATCCAGAATGAATCATCATATTAATAATATATTCCTCTTGGATGTTAGTGCTCCAAAATTAAACCGGACACCCCCAATTAGCATGATGACAATAGAATATCAAGAGATCATCGAAGAATTACCTACACCTAGTATGATGAGAGCAATATTGATACCTGCAGAGACTATTCACACATATCCACCACCCAATGTTCAAAGTAATAGAGTGCCAACTCCAGAATTGGAGTCTACACTAGATTTGGATTCAGAACTGACTGTAAATGAAGATGAGCTCACACCATTGGAAGAATAAATTCTACCGATAATAATTAATTGCATGATAATTGTACAAATGGCTTAAGTAAATAAAATGCACTTGACTAGGTGATGATTCATGCAGCTTCTTGGGGGTGATGGGCAAACTTTTCATTTTCCTATACACAAGCATAATTGGCATGTGCATGAAAGGAGGCACGCAGTTATTTTGCATCCTCGTTCATAAAATATTGACTAAATACCCTTTTTTCAGTTTGATATATTTTCAATAATATGCCGTCAGTTTCTGCTCAATTTCTTACGCTCTGTGTTCTCCTTGTTCTTGCAGTCCCATTTATAATGTGTGGTTTCTTAATACGTGAGTATTTATTGGAGAGTGTATAACATTTCACCTCCAATTTTTCAATGTTTTATGTAGGATTAGCCCTCATAATTTTCTTAGCAGGCAATTTGGAAAGAAGTAGGTTTGAGACAAAGATAAAATGAAGGCTTTATAAACGTTCACTTACAGATGTGATGGGAAAGTGTGAGCCAGCCTCCGTCAGTCTCCAGTCACCTGGACGGAGATGTCAAACATGTGTGTGCATTCTACCAGACCAGTGGCTTTGTACTACACGGATATCGTGCCGACTCCGAGACCTACTTTTGCTTGACAGCCCTTAAAACGAAATAAATTACAGGAGTTTCTCTATAAATCAAACTGTGTCACATTTTTTTCATAGATAGAGTGTAACATTGACCCTCACTTGAATTCGGTGTGGCTTCATCATGTAGGATTTTTTTTGGCGTGCAAAGCCTCGAACAGAAATATTGAACAGAGCAAGAAAGGTTTGTAACATTATAAAATATGCCATGTCAAGTATTTTTCATTCTTTGAACCTGGCTTGGGACGAGTAAGAACGTTTTTGAAGATATGATTTGACATTACATGCGAATTTGATCATAGCCAAGTAAGAATGTCATGAATCATTTGAGAAAGGAGCATGGGTGTATACATCGATACATATAGTCATGGGTGGCAAATAAGACACAAGAGATTCCAGATTATCATTGTCAATGAAGTAAAAATCTATAAATAAATTTGTAATCTGTGAGACACATCGCATGAATTACTGTACGGATGGTAGTTAAAAGTTGTAATAAACTTCACCTTTTTCCTGCTATTACTACATATAAACCACGTTATGATTAGTATAAAATGTATGCAGTACGTTCGCTGTACATATTTTTGCACGACTTACCAAAAACGTAATTTTTCAATCGAAATTTTTGTTGTTGTTAACTAACAATTATGTATTCTTGCTTTGTGTATGTCCATCGGTCAGTCTGTATTTTTCTAAATACTTTACGAGTACAGTTGTATAATATACTGGATATTCTATCTATGCTTGAGAATAAAAAAATCAGTTTTTTAACTAAAATCTTTGTTCACATACGAGATGTGATTTAGAAGAGATTCCGACGTCACTTGTATTGGTTAAAAAATATAATTTATGTACACACATATATTTCAAGTTGATGTGGTTGTACTGTATTTGTGTATACATTTTATTTGTTTTTAGTAATGATGATTTTTTTAAATTAAAGTTGCTAGTTTGTGATATTCCCAGTTAATATTTCATATGACCAATCGTTATTGCGTGATATGTATGGGAATTAAAAGAAACCTCTTGCATTGCATGTGACCTTTGTGTCTGCCTCCACATATATGGATGGTCTGTTTTGTCACATTAGGCTTTAGAGTGACAGTTGCGATATAGAGTTCTCATGATATTAATCCATAAATTAATGCACGAGATATATGAGAAAACACGCAAACACATACCTACCCACTACATGCCCTACCGTATTTTGCTTCCGATGCCAAGGCATTCTTTACAATCAAACCACGAAGACATTTATATTAAGCAGGGCTATTAAAACTGCCAAAAAATATAAAAAATTATTGGCAGCCTGTCTTTTTGCTGCACTTCTTCTCTTTGCCGTATGTATGTACCAAGAAACTTGGTCATGAGGATTTCTTATCAGCAGTACATACTCGAATTAGGCGTTTCCATCCTGTTCTCATTTTCACTACCAACCAAGGCAATTTCACCTCACCAATAATATTTCTCTGAAGATTTATCTGTACCGGGGATTAAAAATTATTGCTGACGTTATTATTAATGCGTAGTGACTTGGAGAATCCGATGGAATCTTCAAATATTTCGGAATCGATAAAATTCTGAAAAATTGAAATTCTTTTTTCATTCATTTTTATGAGTTCAAGTTCTCTCAACAACAATAATACTTTATGGTATTCTCCTGGGGTTTAAAGTTATAAAACTAGCTTATTGAGTATTTACACTAATTAATCTTTTTTTCCCAAAAAAAAAAACCATCTCTTGACTTCTTTAAAAGAAAAAGTTCACAAAGTGAAATGCCATAATGCACTGCCCCACTTGCTGAAAGTTGCAGGAAACAAATACATGATAATTCATATGAAATAGCTTTAGTTTGCACATGTGTTTGTTTATCTTGGCACTTTCTCTTGGACAGTTTGTCAAATTCGAGTAGGCACAAGTGCGTGTGCAACCTAAACTCTGGGCTGAACAAGGATTGATTATTGGTAGGTAAAACTACTGAACTGAACTACTGCTGAATGGTTTGTCTACCACTACCTAACCTATGCTTCAATGATTTATGTTTATTGATATAATATTCAGACGAGAAAATGTATTAGTCTAATTTACGATGAAGTGTGAAATTGTTGGTGTATGCCGAAACGTTTATATATTTTAAAAGATTATCATGATTTCTAGCTTCAGAATTTCGCAATATTTCAATTGGATTTGGATTTCAATGTATTTACATCATCCCACACACTACACCCAATGTTTTCATGAGGTTATACAGATTGAATAATTTAAAACCAATCGAATCAAATCTACCCCAAGTCCTACTCCAACACAAAAAAATGAAACAAATTTAAAATCGCGTTTTTATGTCTTGCAAGGAACTTGTTATATAGAGTGTCTTAGAGGTCAAAGCGGGTTGGCCATTTTCGCACCTCACCAAGAATTTTTGCATTTAATACAGCGTATAGCATTGGAATTTGAGATTGATATTTTCGGTAGGTTTTATCATCTTGAAATCGATCCAAAAATAGCTTGAAAAATGTTCATAAATGGGGATTCGCTTCATTTCCTCCATTAATGACTCTGGCTGTATATGAGCCCGACATTCCTATAGGTATCAAGATCAAGACAAAAGGGCTGCATGAAAACAAGTGAGTCTTTGAAAATGGAGGCATAATAAAGATTCCGAGCTAAATGCATTTTTAAATCAGACGAATGACACATTAATAAAGTTTCCCAAGGCAGTATAAATACTTTGGTCTGCAATAAATTTTTAAGCAACAGTTATGTATTCTCTGTTTATAAGTACACCGTTAAAACAGCGCTTCAGAGTGTCCCTCAGCACTCAACTCCGCGGTACTCACCACATCACCTTATATGATTCAACCAAATCCATTTGTCAAATTGGTAGTAGTAATAGTAGTAAAAGACACGTTGGGAGTAGAATTTTCATTTTTGCATTTAATTGGATTCTATATCAGTAGCATTATATAATGCTACCCAGTGATTAATTACCGACCGCCACCAGGACGTCGACGAGGTGAACATGCGTTACAGGCATGGTATTCTTAAATGCAATTCAATGTATAATTTCATATTTCACTCTCTAGTGAAATAAACTAAGCGAACAAGAGCAAGTGAGGTACTGTGTTGGAGGACTACGACTCTATTCTCAGCATAATTTGGTCTAATGCAGTGTAACCTGTCATGATGATAGCGGAACGAATTGTAGTTGAAATATCGGATCTTCAGTTGTTGAGAGTTAATATAATGTTCTCCGAGCATAGCATCTGATCTAGCAACCTCTTCTATAGGCACTCTTTTCGTCGTCGTGATCTCTCTGTTCTGCATTGGTTAGCTTGTTACATGTACCCAAATAGATCACAACACCGGTGGCAAGAACAGAAGAATATGTATGATTTCTTGAAATAGCTCCATATGAAATTTTATGATGTGAAGTAGGATTTGAGAAACGCTATCATATTCGTGGGGGTGGTAGTATCAATGAATTAATTGCTTCTGGGCGTATCTAAATGCATCATAAATGTTACCTAGACCAAGTCGTCGTCATCATCAAAAAACTGCACGACCTGAAAGCAAAAATCAAATAGGCGGCTGAATTATCAAAAAGAAAATGTTCCCTTCGGCGTCCTTGAGGTTGAGATTACATGGCTGATAGTACGCCCTACTATTCACAAAGTACGAATTTATCCTTATCTTTTATCCCAACTATTGGAATTAGGTTATAAAAGATAATGAAATTTTTTTCAACACAATAAAATCGGGAATTTTCCATTAATGATGATTTGCTTGAGAAGCAATTGAATTGTTGATTAGTGCAACTCTTCATCACCATTTCCCATCTCATCCCGTACTCAACGAGAACGAGAAATTAGGTGAAAAACTTGTACGTGAAGGTGAAGAATGACTTACATGACATGCTAGTTGTTTATATCGTCGGAGGGCTGAACGCATGCGGTTTTGTTTTGCAGGATATATTATACCCACTACACGTTGTTGCCCATTCATTCCTCGGCAAATGATTGAAATTCTTGGAATCTGTAAATTATAGTGAAGCGCTTCCAACGAGACATGGATTAATGATATATGGCAAGTTGGAAAGACAAAAGACAATGATTTCGGCACGTGTTGATGTTTACAAACAATTAGTTTTCTTGTGTCCGAGTTCAACTTTTATTGTGGATGAAAAGTGAACTGACATCATTCTCAGCTGCAACAAAATACTTGCTAGCTTTGTAGGCAATTTAAGTTCCAGAGTTAAAATATATAGATGTGCCTAGGGTGCATTACATAATTACTCCAAATTATTTTGAAGGGTAGGAGGATGCACGTTTCATCCTTGTTAGTGTAGGGTTTAATGAGAACGCAAAATGTTTCCAACTGATGACAGATTTTTTTTCTTTAGCTTATATAGAACAGTGATAATGGTAAACTCAATGTCGAATTCTTTTGAACAGACAGATTTATTGATCAGAAAGGAAAAATTTATTTCAAGTATTCACCGATCCGACCGAGGCGAGGGTATATTTTTTTCCTCGACAATTAATTGCGGAAAGTAGTGCTTATACGAGTTGACGCCAACACTGTTAAAGTCGTTGAAAACTATTCATAATGTCCTTGAAGGGCACCATCACACCACGAATATGCTACGCAGATATTTAGCCAAAGAAATTCTAAAATAATGCACAAAGCAAAGGCAATGAGGGCATTCCTGTAATCAAACCAAGAAACTAAACTTACTGGATCCAATGATAAATACAAGATTCATGATTCATGCACACACATAAACACCGAGAAATGTGAAATGAATAATATAAAATAGGTTGGCATTATATTATATCTGCATGGTTGTTTGAGCCTTGAGCTGGCTTCCACCATATTTTAGATAGTACGCACTGAACTATGTAATCTCATAGAGAGCTTAATGTACTACCACAATAATATCCGGTAATAAACGATTACTCTATTCTAATGCATTCCATATAATATGCATACTACTAGCAAATGGGATGGAATGTATTGCTATCTGATGATGTACTATATATTATGCATCTAAAGTGTAATATGGCATGCTTTCTCTGTAGCTATCGACCTCAACCAACACGTAACTGGTGAATCAGTGGACGCTTTTGATTTAAAAATAAATTGGTATATAAAGGGCTGCAAAAATATGATGGGAGCATATTTGGATAGGAGATTTCATCGGATCTTCATCATCTTAATCAGTGAATTCGCGAGACTTTGATTTTAAATTGTACAGCAGGTGGATTGGTGTAGGGAAGTCCCAGATAACAGTTTGCCCCAATTTTGGGGCTAGTGGCTCAACTCTCGAGAAACGTTCGGTACATCCATCCACAGATCCACATCCACCCAGTTCCGTCTGAAAACATTCTCATTCTTTACTAAGGACATTCTTCACACTCCAACATAAAAATGGTAAAAAAATCAAAACACTTGTTGAGATTTTGAAACTGGATATTTTACCTAATAACTTTTTGTTTTAAATTTGATATTTATTAGGAGGACAAACTCAAGAGAGAATGCAAACCCTGTAAGCACACTGCAATTCATTAATCATTTTCACGATATAAGTTCTTGGGTTTTACTAATATTTTTATGTCATTGTCGCATGAAAAACTTTCAGTTTTAGAAAAACTTTTCAAACAACAAGATGAGCTCAAATCCGGTGCCGTTTCAATGCAAGGAATGGCCAAGATCTTGAGGGAAATGATACCTGACTTCAGCCAAGAAGAAGAACTTGCAGAGATGATGGGAGATTTAGCCAAAAAAACTAAATATACTGTAATGAACGGAGCTACAAAAAAGATGGAAGTTCAGTACCGTAAGTAGTAATCTCAATAGTCCAGTGTTGGTCATCGTATTAATTTATGGAATATTACTGTGTTCAACAAATGATATGAGTATTTTTCTAATTTAAACAGAGGAGAACTCCATTGACTTTCCATCAGCTCTTTACATTTGTGTCTTCTTTCTGAAGAAACTTGAGAGAAGGAACACGGACTGCTTTTCAGGAAAAAGTGTTCTAAAGTTTGATGACATGGCCGGTGTGACATTAAATGCTTTGGAGAATAGAGGCAGAGGGAAGGACCCAGGGGAGAAACGAAGACTATACTAATAACCACCGGCAAAACATCATCATCGACTTACTTTTGAGCGATATTTTTTCATGCAAACGACTACTACTAAAATAGGTCGAAAGTTGTGTTTGCAATGAAAATAACTCTGCAGAGGAATTACCATCACAGACACAACTCCAATTTACTCTTTACTCTTTAGTGTAATTTTAATAGGTTGTTTCCAACTAAACCCAAACAAATTAAATGCAAATGTATTATTTACATTAATGATAGTTGTAATCCATAAGCGTAACTTTACAAACCATTTAAAAACTTTTGACCTGAAACTGTAGACTTAGCTATCAGCACAAGCCTAATAACTGTATTTTTATTCAGTAAGATGCATAATAATATATTCTATCTCTATTTTTAAACAGTACAATCAATAAAAATAATAAATAATTAAAATGACAACAAGAACCGCAGCATTCAAAGATATAATGATCTACTACTACTGGCTGACTTCAAATCTACAAAAATCATTTTTTTCATAAATTAAAAGAAATTCTTTAATACATCCATCTCATACTATTTCTATTCACAAATTGCTTGGCCTTTATCCGCTGTGCATGATTCGATACAATTTGGAAATACAAGCGTAATAATTCATCCAATCTACATAATACAGGAATATATGCATAAATTATCGAGTTTGTGTGTAGGTATATAAATTCACAAAATCTATAGGTAAAGTGAAACTGTAAGCAGCAGTGGTTTTGGACAAATTGCATATTTTTTTAACAAATATTTTATCCGTTCACGAAACCTCTGTTTTAAGCCACAAAACATAAGAACATTTCTAGTGTATAAACTGTGCTCCAGATTGGACTAAGACAAAATGAAAATATACAATTTATCCTAGGAGTATTTCTTGGGTGGTATTTGTAGATAAAATGGAGTGAGAGTGCGACCAACCTATAGAAGAAAGAAAGTAGTGAAATAATTTTTATTACCTAATTCTCACGCTGTGACTTACTATATATGTGTACGTATTGCTAGCGTACGAAGTTATTAATAGCTTTGGTGAAATATGACTAGAAGAGCTAAGCGAAAGCAGAAACGCATCGCAAGGTTTAGTTTACAACGATCAGAGTTAAATTATGTGGAGTTGTTAAGCTGTTGTTGACTGGAAGTACCAGCTCTGAATACTTTTTATATCGGGTTATTCTGAGAGTCCAGTTACAAAAGATGCATGCTGATTCGTACAGTTTTTCCTCATTTCACTTCAGGAGTTTTTACAATGAGACCAATTGCTTCCGGCTTGCCATCACTTGAGACAGTTTGTCGCAAAGTGGAACTTCTTGTGATCATAGATGAGTTGTTAAGACCGACTGATTCATTGTCCCGACCACCCTGTCCGGAGTGCCTTCTTTTAACAATCCACGCAAATGGAAGTAAAACAGCTGAAATTTAAAATTTCAGTATGTTGTTAATCCTCACAATCACAGCACACGTTAACCAAAAATGATAGCTTGTTTGTGTCAACCATTCAGTTTGCAGTTTACACAAAGCTCAAGCAAATATGAGCAGGAAAATAATGTAATACTTGTAGAATCCTACGTTTTAAACAAGGATATTTTCCTTCCAGGGCAAGAATGATGTCTGGCTTACAAACAAAGATCATGAATACTGCCAACGCTCTCAAAACGTTCATTAGGTCAAAAACAACCCAATACCAGTGGTAACCAATTCCACTCGCTGCCCAAGATATGACTTCAAATATCTGAAAGTTTAAAAAGACAATTGTGCGTTTAAAAACGGGTTTAGGTATGGCTGCTTTGAAGCAATAAAATATAATTTCTCCTACTCCTACCCATGTTATTCCCATCACAAATATGAGCTTTACGAACAATCGGTAGCTGAAATAAAAATGAAATGAGTTCGTGTATATTTTTAAGTGACTTCACTATCAAAGGCACAAGACCATGAATAATGAGAACTTACAACTGCTGATCTTTATCATCCTTAGTTGCCATTTTTGTGCTTTGTCGATACATGTAAAGTTTTGAAGTGGTGATGGCAAAAAAGATCAAATTCAAACCAAGCATGACAGCAATAGGATAGTATAAGTAAACACCAAGAGCTTTCTGTTGAGGAAAGCAAGAATCTCTACCATAAGCTGGTGTCAACAGATCATGGCATTCACCCTCCCTACAACAAAGTGACATTTAAAACAGCTCCAGGTAAATCTCAATCATTTTTAATAGGCCATGACATATATATGAAGTTGCTATTTAAAGTTTGACCATGGATGAGCAACAGGTTCTACTTACGGATATTTGTCTTCCAAAATTACACCAATTATAACAAAGATCATCGGAACGCCCCAACCAAAAATGGAATATTTGATAAATCGACTGATGCCTTTAGAGCGTTGACCAGATCTTGGGGTAAATGCCCTAAACAGTAAGACGTCAATAGATGAGTAATTTTGTGTTTTTGTGAGCATAATCAAACTTATATAGAACATATTACCGGAACGTTAACCACAAGTCGACGCTTATAAGGAAGAGCCAACAGAATGTAGCCAAGAAGAAAAAGTGTGACACAATGCCTAATAAATATCCGAAAAAATTGGAAAATAGAATATGATCTACTTTTTGGTTTTCAAACCTTTATCAAGACATTACCAAACATTTTCATGTACAGAATTCACTTACCAATTCCAATGCACCCAGGTGAGCCCAAGAAGTCATGAGCGTAAGTTACGCTAACAATGTGCGCAATACCAAGGAATATGTACATGAAAAATAGAGAAACTGTATGGCTCACAATTGTCCAGCCATGAACGCTTTGCCTTTCCCACAGTGCTATATATAATAAATGTAGATTAGAAAAGGTCAGCTCAATAAGCATACTTATTATTAGTATTATTATTTATATTTATATCATAGCTTATTTACCTATGTAAGTCAAAATTGTCAGCAAAAGAAATACTGAACTCAATAGCATCACCGAACCATACAGAATTGCAGTTGCTTTCTTTATGTTCGTCTATTTTAGAAAGTATCATGTTCGTAGTATTTGTTCACGAGTAAATCCAATTAATGTTTGGTATCTTTCTTAAATGAGAATAGTTTACGTTTTCAGACGCAGCCAGCGAGCACACAAACATTACGAGCTCTTTCTCATCGTTGATGTAGACTGACCCATTTAGTTTTCCATAGTTAATTGCACCATCAATGCACACATTTTGTGTTGTTGGGTCTACAACACTGCATTTTCCATCTTTAGGGTTCTTAAACGAAATCTTTCCATCTTTTCGAACCCTATAAATAAGTTCGTTAAATTTAAATTTCATTTTCTCATTAATGATTTCAGTCGCCTCTGGGAATAAATAGAAAGTTGTTCGGTTGGATGAACAACTGTATTTAAAACTGGTTGGGTAGTGCTCAATATAATGAGGGTCCGGAACTGATGAAGATTTCGTGGAGTAGTCATCATAGAAAACGGGTTTAAAGTATTCTCCATTCGGAACCTGACATCCTTTTTGGCTACCACCTATGCCAAAACTGTAGACTTTATCCAAGCTACAACATTTTCGGATGCATGGACGATCTCCTGTACATCCTTGTGGACAAATTTTTATCTCCATGTCGGTCTCATTTTTTCTATAAAATTTAATACATGATTCCCAATTACCATACTAATCTTATTCATTAGATAGATCTAGCTGCTATTATATTAGCTATTGATATTATTTAACATTTAAACTAATCATAATCAAAATATTTTTTACGAGTTTATGCAGTATTCTGCTGGAGGATAGTATTCAGTCAAATCCGAAGAATCAAGTTTTTTTGACACAACTTTGAGGTAACCGTTTTTCAACAATTTCTGCCCAGCTGCACCACGGGATTGCATTGGAATATATACTTTTCTTGCGTCACCAGATTTACATGGTATCATATGAAGTTCAAGCCTATTAAGCATATTTAAATGACTATTAAAATAACAGTTTGTTAATGCTTGTCACATCAACATCATTTACAAATATTTCATTAAAGCTCAGCATCTAAACAATTACTAGCAATTTTATTTTCATTTAGGCTTACGAAAATGTAGTCGAGATATTCTCAGCCATCATATGCTGAGGAAATGTCCATGACTTGGACCTTTCTTTGCCACGAAACGTCTTACAACTTGTTTCGTCTAAATTTAAATCCAGTGAACAACATGTGTGAACTTTCACATTTGAACTAAATATTTTGTCATCGCCTGGGCCACTTTCTGTGGTCAAATCTACACTTCGACCCCTTTCGGTAGTTAAATCTACACTCTGGCCACTAGTAATACAATACACACTGACCAGTAAAATATATTTCGAAATATTCTTTGTTCGAACCATTTTGTAAATTTATATTTTCACGAAAGAGAGTCTATAAGATAAGGCGACATGATACTTATCCGACACGACTTAATTTGATGGTCAAAGTGCGTGAAATTGTCTAATGCATCGTAAAAACCATTTATAATTAACGCACACAGTCAAACCAAAATTTGGACAGGATGTGGAATATATTTGGGTCTCAAATGGCCACAAGAAATTCACACAGACTGTTATTTCTACAGAAAGCTTACTCACTATCGGTCTAACCGTATGAAATATTTTAAAAGCCCACTTAAGACGTGAATTATGGCTCAAACTTTCAGCGTATTTTTATAAAATCTTTTTTGCACAGGATGAAACTAAGTCCATGCTGGATTTGTACCAAAATATGAACTATATATATATATATATATATTCAATATTTTTATGCACTTGGTAAAACCGGTCAGCTAATCTTTGCGAACAGAACCACAAAATAATTGAGTTGGTAAGTAAATGTAAAAATTTTTCTTGCAAAAGGAGCTCAATGTATGACACTAAAAAACATTACACATGCTGGTTTAAAAGTAGCAGTGAGTAATTAATGTCCAAACACTCCAGAAACAATGATGCAGAACAGAAACCTAATCGATATACTGCATTGCATACATATAGATACATATATTTATTATCTACTACATGAATGAAATGAAAAAGAGTTACATTACACCACATGAAAATGGGACGCTCAGAGTTTTAATCATCTACCTAATATCACTCATGTAAACAAATATATATGTATGTATATACTCATTTCCTTCAGATATAATATGCCGAGTATCAAATAGTATGACAGAGTTGTAAACCATGTCTATGTAGATGACTACCAATCAACACTTCACTTTTCACTTCAATACGTGCTTAATTACAGTTATTCACGAGCGAACGGAACAAAAAAAATCTTACACAATTGGAGACAGTCAGTAAAAATCATTTTCCATAAGAGAATCCATGCAAAACGACCATGTTTTTAATGCCCCACACCATCCATCCCACAAATCTTTCAATTTGCAGTCATGTAAAAGTAAAACTATATATCGGTCAGGCAGGAGAAGTGAACGTGTGTAAAGTGTAAACAACGATGTGGTGGAAGAAGCAATATCTCTTTTATTATTCCATATATTTAGTTCAGATTTAGATACACACTTAGACTTTCATTATATTATGGATGCTGCACAAAAGTTTGCATACAGTTTTGTCCGTTTACTGTAGATTGTAGAACATTGGAGATGGGAGTGTTTTATGTATAGAATGTTTCTTTACGAATCACTCAGTACAGCTGGCACTCGTCACCTTATGACTGTGCTGTCTAGTTGTAACGATAACCACCTTATCATCTCTTGTGTAAATGCCATTTTGCCACTTTCCAGCCTGACCTTTTTCTTATTCTTAACACTTTCCATGATTTACAACCTTCTCTAACGAGACAGGGCTGCAATGTGTAGCACATTGAGAGAATCCTATAATGTAACGTTGTATGAAATGACCCGACATAATCCTATTTTTTAGCAAACATTATAAAATGGATTAGGCGGATCAACTAGATCAACAAATTCGAGCTAGAACTAGAAACCATAATATATTTGTGTTATTAGATCGCTGCATTGAACTTATGAAATGGTCATGTCCGGGACTACTAGGTTACGTGTATTTTCATAAAAAAAATTATAGATGGCCACTGCTAAATAAGACACTTTGCTCTTAAGTATACTATTCACTACTTCAGTAAACATTTTGGTCTAGAGTTGGCAAAAAAAAATTAAGAGGGACACCACGAATAAAAATATTTCGGAATATGATTTAACAGTTAGTTAATAGCATACTTTAGCATGAGGTTATAAACGTCACACTCACATTTCCCCTGTTGCAAATTGCAGCATGCCTTGTCTCATCACACACACATGATTTTAATAAACTTGTTTGGTTGCGATATTAGATTTTTAGATGATCGGCCATGTGTTACTAAATGAGATATTTAGGATCTAATAAATGCGACGCTTGTATTGCCCATCGTATGTGTAATCCTCCTTTCAGGTTCCGTTTGAGAGCAGGGAAATTGCAAAAACATGGCCTTTTTGTCATCCCGATCTTGCAACATGACTTACTTTCCATTCCAATATGTACTTTCATAAATGTTGGATGGTTGTTGTTAGTTTGCACATGGAATAGCAAACTTCTCCTTTATTGACACCAGACTGAGAATGATTGTTCCGGGGCGTGACTATTTTCCGGAGTTTTGTGCTGTAATATTACTAATGAACTGAAAGTCGCATCCATCCCCATGTTCATTTAATGAATGTGTACATATGTAATGAAAGTTGCTGATCGCTCACCCAGTTCGCACAGCAGTGACATTGAATTCTAAGTGTAGAGCGTACAGAATACTAAATTTTATTCTAGGGCCAACTTTCTTTCTCCAGCGTATGGTTTGTCTGGAAGTAATTATTTTATGCGAATGAGACAGCGTGTAACAAGAAAAAACATGCGATTCCCCAAGTGTCTATTCCATTAAGAGATCGGAATCGGTTTCGATATATATATAAGTTCAACAGCGAGAACAAAGATAAAAGTAGGTAGCATCCATGCATAATAAAGCAACGCGTGTGTATGTTAGCCAGAAAGTTACGTTACTGCAAGTTGTGAACATAAGCACATTATAGGGACTAGTATATCATGCATAACGGGAGAAGAAATAAATGTGACATTTTATAATGTAAACAACAATTCCTTATGCATACACTACACACGGATGATGAATATTCCACATTTGACTCACAAACCCAATCCAGAGAGATGGGCCATTAAGAACACCCCCATAAAAACATTCAAGGATGACGAAAGAGTATTCCTCCGGATATTGCACGCTAATTCTCTTGTTTATTGACACTTTGTCATTAAAGATACGACGACGATCTAACCTTTTGAACACTATAAAGATTAGCTACGCCAGAATTTTGGCCAATCCCTCAAAATCATAGTATATATAATGTCCTGACTACTCCTGACATCATAAAACACGTGAAAGCAAACCAATTTGTATTGTATATAGGTTTTATAAGGAATGTTATAATATCATTCGAATGTTTACTTTGTTATATGTATCATGCTTGGTTCATCGTTGACGGTTGAAACCCCTTTTTACTAGTTTTTACGTTTCCTTGATGTGTTATTTTGTCACGAATAGGATACCAGCTACCAATTAAAACTATGAAGCGTACTCATGACTCATGAATAATATAGAAATAATTACATTATTTTTTAATGTTGAATGTAGTGAACGATAACCACCAGTGCAATGAATGAGTTCACGTTCAGCCATTCCAAAACTTTTAGGAAAAGTGGTGACGAAATTATGTACTTTTGTGATAACTGATAAACCGATGATTTAAATTTATCTTTTCCGTTCTTTAGAAAAAGATAAGTTCGATAAAGACTGAATCACTGCTAGCTGTTATTGCTTAACCCAAGCCACTCACCCAGGCGCAAACAACAGACAAACCAGACCTTAAACCTTTGTACCTACAAAAAAAATTAAGATATGGGCGTAATAAATGACTAATACTTGATATGTAGTAGTTATCCTGGCCATCCTGGGTTTAAGGAAGTTTGGTTTAAAGTACTAATTATTATTGATCCTGCATTACGTTTCTAAAAGTATGATGATGCTACAGAAAAAAGAGTAAAACACTGATGGGTGGTATTTTTTCGTGAAAAACAAATACTCAAATTAAATGTTGATTCATATACAATAATATATTTATTTGATTTATCGTGAAAATTGATTACAATAGTCTTGCATTAATCTAAAAAAGACATTAGGTGAAGGAAAGAGACTGTTTCAAGTCGTCTTTTTTTGTTTGCCTGCACCCTGGTACAATCTGCAACACATGTGACTTAACTGGAAAATAGTACATTTTGAAGTATATATTTTACTTATTGCATTATAAAAAGTCAATCATTAAAAAATACATACGGTTTTGGCAATATAATAGCAAAAACGTAATTCATTTTATCGATGGTGTGGTCCATATATTTATTTGTATCTAGTTATAATATTAAATGGTATTTATATTGGAAACTGATAATGATTATATACTTATCGACACTGACTGTGACATTAACAGAACTGGTAAACAACTTGTGACGTTTTTTTGCTATTTTACTTAACGTTTTTGCTTCGTAAAGTTTTTTGCATTCCAACAAAATACCATGTTTAAAAATAAAATGGGGCAATACAATAATTACACTGTAATGCAATTAGATTTCTAATTAATTACGTAGCATTGCATTTTACACTGATCTTGCTTTGGCTTCCAGTGAAAATTACAACTTTACTAACAACTAATCTACACGACTTGGTACATACCACCTTGAATTTTTCATTGTATTCATTTTTGATTTGCTCTGGCACGATTATTAATACGAGAATTTCGCAATCTTCAGTTCACATTTTTTTTTCGGTAATTATTCGATACATGTGTAATATATATGGCTAGTAGTTCAGTTTGTTAAGGTGACTTGCTCAAAGAAAGCGTGCTTTTGTTGAAATTCGAGTCGTTTCTGCTTCTTTTCAATCTCCTGTTTCCTCTTCTCTTCCTGTTCCTTCTTCACCTCAGCTTCAAATTTATTTTGTGATTTGAGTTGTTCGATCTGAAATCATAGATAACGTTCATGAAATTAAATTAAGCTAGTGTAAATACTACTCAACGCATGCTAAAGTAATTTGACGATAGGTATCAAGTATATTATTATGACTGAAGAACGGAAGTATGATAAGACAGTACCATTATTTTTGTGCCTCTTATTTCCTAGAACAGGATACATATAGGGCATAGGGCAAACCAAACATGGTCAATGGTATAAAAGTTATGGTATGAGCTGCGTTCATGAGAAAATTTTTCTATTATGCTACAACAATACTTAGTATATATCAATAGAATAAGTCTACTAAACGGTTTTACCACCTAATGACCCATTCTGTCATCGTTCACGTACCTACAACCCAACGTTGGAGTTTCAAAACCAACTTTGACTTAAAAGTGCTTTCAATCAGCAACTTCGATTGGCCTAAAGTTGTAAAAGGTCTGTTTTTTTGAAAAATTAAAAAAGAAAGTGAAGCTATTATATGATATGCGATGCGATCAATTGTTTTTAAGCGTATTACATAAAAGTGGATGTAAAACAATACGGCACTTTACAAACATGAATTCATTCATGATTCAAAATAACAGGGTTTCATAAACCCCTAGCAATATGCGATTTCTCTATCATCATGAACAATGGAAAATTATTGAATGGGTAATGAAATGAAATAGCCATGGGCAGTAATGAAAACTGATGACAAGCATAAGCACAACATCAGCTCAGTTTGCTATAAATTGTCGGAATCGTAGCCTGTAGTTTATAGTGAGCCTCAGGCCATTGAAAACTGAAAGCACGTAACTAACTCTACTCCACGCGCACAAGACCTTAACTATTACAGTCAATGTGTACGGAGTCATAAAGCTCACCGAAACACGAGACTATTGACCTGCTTTCTCATAAAGAAGGTCAAATGGAATTAAATGCCTGTTTTCTCAACATTCAGGATCGTCTTCACATATTACTCATTACAACTACAAATTATTATGTTCAACTAAAAAATGGCCAGTTGAATGAAATATGTATGCATGTATATTTAACTTCCTATACATATACTATAGTATAACGAATCAAAAACTCCCATTATACGAGTACTAGTACAGCCAAATATATACTGACTGGGTGTACATACATTGTACATCATTGTCTTTTTGTTTCAGTCAAATTCCTTCGCGTTGTGTTTGTTAACCGGTCTTTTTTACAGTATTTTTGCAGTGGGACGTGTTGTGTTGTGGCATTTTCGTCGTTTTATCTCTTTTGAATTCCACTTAACTTTGCGATGCATGCAAATTATCCTTGTGTGGGTAGTCTATGTTTTTTTACTACGACATGACTGATGAATTAGGTAGCATATTAAGTTTATCTGATGTGTAAATTAATCCCTGCGAACACAGCCTTTTCATTAGGGAAGAATCTCTGCATGAGATCTCTTTCAAGCATCTTACTCCATTCAACTTAATGAGTACTGACGATCGAGTCTAAACAAGTTAACCTATCACATCATCATCATAATTTGTAAATTATGTTTGTGCAAACGGATAAAAAAGACGTAAAAGTTTCTCCTGGCTGTTGAGTTGTGTAATGTAAAGTGCAATAATTTTCACTTGGATGATTCAAAATCATTTCATGTCAACGGCCACACAGTGTACAAACACCGCCAACTCTTCCCTTCACAAACTTATGTACTCTTAATGTAGCATACAGTTTACTACATAACCAAACCACCGGTGATTACAGGTTGCAAAGCGTAAACCCATAAATAACTTGAACACTTAACATTTAGGCTCTCAACTCAATGAAATAATAATAAGCAAAGATAAAATAATTCACTTTTTCACGAAATGATCACCCTTAAGTCAAATTCATCATCATTATTGCATAATCATCTTTAGAAAGCTAACCTTGGCTTCGAAAAAGTTTTTGGCTCCGTCAACCCCAACCTCATGAATGTCGACTTCAGTGATTTTGGCTAAGGCACTCAAGCCGCTATCTTCATCCAGTTGACCAGCCTTGGCTTTGTGGTAAATTAGAAGAAACTGTGGAAGTTCAAAAAATGATAGAGTTATCATATCTCCTCCTAATGTCTTGCACGTGACTCCGACCGGACAATTTCATAGAATTGCGCTATTATTCGTGGTCATCATAACAGAACCCATACACACAGGTACGCGCATGTGCAGAGCGCAGTTAGCTTCGTGGTATTTAACATCAATTTCAAGAAAGAACTTTCAAAGACCGTGATTACTCTCATGACATGTTAATTGCGACATAATGAACATTGCAACCGGACGAAACAAATAATACACAATTATCTCCTCGTTCTCTTCTTAATCATTGTTGGCTCATCTTAAATTTTTTTTGTCTTGTTTCGTCAGCAGCACAGGCGGAATGTGCTAATGACAAAAACGTAGAGAAGCGTCATTTGTTTAATTGTTTTGTTGGCTTTTGTAAAAGCAAAAAAACAAAGAGATGCGTAAAAAGAGAAACTTTTCTGTGAGCGCTTGTTATAGAGAAGCGAAGGGGCTACAATTTTTTAAAGAATAATTTCGTTAACGACTACTGTTTACTTAAATTTTTAAATTGTCTTACTATTAACTGCAATCTGCAATAAACTGCTTTTCAAAATGTTAAAAATTGAATGGGAAATGCCAACAATTAGCAGCACGTTTAGTAAGTTTCACAATTAGAATGACAGAAATAATAATGTAAATTTTTACTAATGATTTCATGTACAATCTTAATCTTAGTAACATTATCATAGCGTAATACTAGCTCACCTCTTGAAAGCTGATCTTAGAATCCCCATCCGTATCTACCTCTTGAATCATCTTTTTTAAGCTGAGATGCGTTTGCGGAGCTCCGAGGGTTTCCATCATGAGTTTCAGATCTTCTAAACCTAAGAATCCATCCGTGTCCCGATCAAACCTGCAATTTTGAATGATTAGTTTTCACTTAAAAGCTCAAGTTATCTCGTGACATTAATTCCTCAAAATACATTACTAAAATAATGCAAATATTATGAAATTGACGTGTTAAACTAAACGTATTCGGAAATTATCATGCTGAATGGAAATCTAAATGAATAGACCATATTATTCTAAATTTCTAATTTGTCCACTTCGACGCCAATGAGATAAGCTTCTTTACTACAAAATTCTAAGATATTTAAAGATTTGGTAAGGAATACTGAAGATAACAGATAATATCGTACTAACCAAATTTAAATTATGTCAAAAACCCTTTCCGCTGTCATACATTAGTCACTATTCTATATAATAGTTCAGTCAGAGAGCGTATTTTGCATTCACATCACTCACAATCACAATTACATGACTAATTACTTTTCAGAGCTTAACGCAGCAAGTGGTTTTCAATGTAGTTCCATCTAAAAATCAAAACATAATATCCACTTCCAAGTTGGAAGTTCCAACTTAATCTAGCACCTATTTCTACTTAATTCAGCTTCAGGATCATACTAACTTAAGTAATATCTAATTTCTAAAACTGATAAGCAACAGATAACATGCAGTCAATAAATTTTGTTACCTATTTTTTACCACTTATAACGTATATCACCTTATAATCTTATCATCGGTTACATACCTGTTAAATAAAGTTTGATACTCCCGAACTTCCTTTCGACTCAACATCCTGGTAAGATCCTGAACGTCCTGCGTTTGCTGAATAATTGCTGCACACTCTTCTTCAGAGCATTCCGATCTTGCTTGTCGCTTCTCCAAGATTTCACTCAAATCTGAGCCTAGTTTATGACCAGACTTGGCTTTGCACTCCATTTCTCTTCCTGTTTAACAAACTTGGACTTCAGGTGAGCGTAACTTCAAACACTTGTTAACTACACACGTACACAAACAAACATGTATATCAGCAAAAAATATATTCAATTAAATCATGTATTTAAATACCAAATTTATGATCAAGAAAGGGAATCTCTACATCTATCTTATACAAAAAAAATACTTTTGAATGCAACCTTAAAATGATACGCATGCAAAATAAATTAGTTTCAATGCAAACCCAACTCAAACTTACAAACACTTTTACTCAGTCACCCTTCAAAATGCAAATAAATAATTAATTAACCATATACATAATTATATGGAAAATTTCGGATAGAAGCATAAATGTCAGAAAAATGTTGTTAACAAATTTGTCTAACTAAAGGTTTATGGTCTAAGGACTCTTGGCGCAAAGAGAAAGATACATATTATCAAATATCTCATCTCATGCAAAATGCAAACAAAACTGACTTTTGACTCCCCAAAACAAGGCAGGCTTTAAAATTAAGTTGTCTGTTTAATATAGTTTGTGCATCTGATTACAAACAATGTAATCACGGATGTAGGTAAACCATGCTGGTGGTGGTGCATGCATGGTGTGGTGTTTCTAAAACGCTAATTGCTTAATCTACTCTCCCTGTCAAAATGAATGAAATGAAGAGAACTAATTGGTTTGCTACAGAGAGCGAAACCCAATGAATTCGGAACTGCAATTAATGGATTACAAAAAAAAAGTTTAAAAATTTGAGTGATCTGCTTGTAATACGAGCATTATAAAATTGTTAATGATAGTGGTGTATCTTAACTCAGCTCTCAACATTTTTGGGAGCGTGGGAGCATGACTGTGCCATATATAATCTATGTTAGATATATACCCTAAGTACATGCGGTGGGTTTTGAGTCTTTCTTTTGATACCTAACAACTGCAGCATCTTACAAACCTCTTAAACCCCTTGCACAATAAGACATGCTATCAAACATCATATAAACATTTACGCTAATTTAAGTACGCGTTAACGCCTCTTGTATTAAGCAATCACGTTGGCTTTTATCATTAGGATGATGTGTGGTGATGATGTTGAACCACGGAACACCGCACCCCATTCAAAAGGGCTTTTGAGAGACTTGATGATTTTATTACTTTGAGATGCATTTAGAAACATCGGAGAAGGAACAATGACCAATGTGTGAACATTGAACATGTTATAATATAATACATCAATACTTTTTTTTACAAGTTACGTATACATTTAAAAATAGAATCTCTTACCTGCAAGTAGGTAACTCTTTGCACGCCACAACTCTGTCAACGAACCGAGACGATTCCTTCTCAATCCTTGTGATTATTGTTGTCTACCGTAACAGACTGCAACCAAAATTTGAAAGATACTTTTTTTTATCAATGAGCTTTTTAGCAACAAAAAAATTTGGGCTCAAGAAAAGGGAACTTGAATGACCAGTACGAATCCTAATGCAAAACTTGAGAACAAAAAAAAACAACGATACCACACACTTGACTAAATGCACCTACAACCACGAAAAGAAAATGATCAAATTATCTCGCACACTTGATTCTCGAGTGGGGTACAACACTACTAACCCAGAGAGTGAGAATGCAGACTGTCAAGAAGTCAAGAGTCAAGGCAACTCATATGTATATGTAAGGATTTTTAGAAGGCCAATAATCTACCAGCAACTCCAAGTTATAAGTTGTAAAGGTACAGTGAAAAATCAAAGCAACTTGGGAAAAAACGTCTTGTCTTCTTGACTATATTTTTTTGTGGATGGAAATACCCACACCACAACACACACAAACCACCGCTATCAATGTATCTCAAGAAATGTAAAAATACTTATAATATGCATTCTCAGTAGAAAACAGTCAAGCTAAACAGCCTGCCTCTCTCATCACATCACACAAAACAAAGATTATTCACGTGCTGGCCATATTGTATATTATTGTCTTTTCCTCATGTTTCCCTTACATTTGATTTTTTCTTGGTATTACCATTCCCCATTCCTATTACAAGAGGGTCTAAAAGTAATAGAATAGCACCAGCAGAAATTGAAAGAAAAAAAGGAACAGAAAGTGGAGGAAGCAGAGAGATGAAATAACAACAAACAAACCCAAATGAGTGACGATTGACTACTTGGTTAGGACCTTATGATATGAGAGTATGACTCCTTCGGCCTGTTGTTGAACTTTGGTTTGAAGGAAGTTTGTAAAAACTTCAATGTTGAATCAAACTCCCATTAGGGATCACACTCCTCAAATAATATTGAATGTTAGTCACAGAAATCAACTGAGAATGTAAAATGTAAATGTTGCGCTTTAAACAACCTTACAATACAATGTAGCAGTGTAGTAACTGTTTTACTACTACTACATACCATGCATATTATAGCCTGCGCAAGTTTTGCTGCCCTGACAAGTGCACACGCACACAGACATAGACAACAACAGCTCAACTACTTTTCAGTGATGTGATGTGTATAATAGCTGTAATATTATTATAATGTTGAAGAACTTACTGCACGTAATGATCGTGTGTGTAGTAGTATGTGTATAGTTAGTTATAGCATGTGTATTTAATATATGAACGTGGAAAGAGTGAGTCAGGTCTCTTTAATGACGTGACGTCGTGACGATGTGATGGCTTAAATATTGAAAATATCATTAGTCAGCCTTCCTCCTTTTCCCTGTCCTGTTGTTAACTGTTTTGCTGTAGTTATTAATACATAACACACATTGTAAACACAATGGTGAATGCCATTTAATAATCATATCTCTATAGCTGAGCCTACAGTCAAGTCATTTTTTTTTAAAAAGAACGCATTTTGACTACTAACATTTTTTTATGCTCGAGGAGGGCCTTTTGTTTGAGTCCTTACACATTATCTTATGTTTGTAGTGTGTGAATGCTTATGTTTAACTGAACGCGATACTGAATTTCTTATGTCTAATGCATCACATCACAATTTTGAACATGTTATTTTTTCTTTCTTAAACACGGTTGGTTATATTATGTGTTGTGTGAGTGAGCAGTTTACGCTGTTTAAAACTGCGTATTTTATCTAGTCTGAAAAATGCTTGTAGGTTCGGTGAGCAGCATGCTGCACCACATAAAAAACTGAAGCATGGATATGGATATTATTATTAAGTATTAAAACAGTGAGATACCTATAAAGTACCTACACCCAATGTACGTACCTAAGTCACATCCCAAGTTTTTGTTGAAAAATTCATTCACAAGCACGAATCTTGAATGAGCAGCCAGGTAGTTTTTGACATCTAGCACGCAGTGTAATCTATATATTTTTTGTTTTACATGAAACTCATAAGATTTTCATTCGACACGTCAAAGAGATTTCCTTAAGACAAGACAACGATTGTATGTTATCTTTTCTTTTCAGATTGGATGCATATAGGCTGTACATGTAGGCACTTGTATATTTTGTAATAGAGCATCCATAAACATACAATACAACCAAGCACAAACATCAGCAACAGGATCAAGTTATAAGATCTCTGAACAAGTGTAGTTAAAAACGAGATTAAAATAATATGCAAACTCATGCAATATGCGCCGTCATGTTTTCTTTACTACTTCTTTTGCTTTAAGACAATCTCAACAAACTTCTTAAAGCAACTTGAACTCCTTGTCAAAGTGTGTTTTTTTCACTTTCAGTTTTCAACCAACAGCTCCCATTTTTTTCTAGTTTTATGAGCTGCATAGTGCACACTCATTTGGTTTCTTTGCAGGAGTCTTATTTCCAAAAATCATGGCATCATATCATCCTCATCGTATTCATATCCTGTCATCAATCACATATAAAAATGCACATGTGAGCAAAATGAAGCTGCAGCTGTACTCTGCACTATGCAGACAAGCCTTTCTCAGCGCAGCCGATGCCTTTTTCTTATACAAACAAAAAAAATGGTGTTAACAACGAAGGTTGCAAAATGTTGTATTTGATTTGAAGACTGGGTTTGACTCATTTTGGTTGTGTATATTTTATATCTGATTCAATTATAATGCTGTGAAATTGATTCTGGGTGTCTAATTTACTGTGATCATATAGCATTAATTCAGGAATGTAACGGTTGAATGAATCATACGCTGTAAATTTTGTATGAACTTCAAAATACCTTAATGATTACAACATGGGGGCAACATCGTAAAGTCGTTACAAAAGTCATTTTAGCATGTTTTGTGCCATGGCATGATCAACTCGTTCAATGATGATACATAAGTTGAGTAGGAAATGAACGCACAATAGACTGATTTCTTTCACTTTTGCGAGCACCCCAAACAAGGACGAAGGTTTCTTAATGTAGTAATCCTTTTCTGGTCGTCCTGATACCTATATAGGTAATCGCTGTCAGATCATTTAAGTTTCAATTATGGAATTATGTGAAAGTTGACATTCACATATTCGTTACCCTTCTTCTTTTCTATGTATAATTGGCGGACCTCAGCTGGCTGGCAGATGAAATCATTTAGGAAGCATTTTTGAGCTACATATAATCTCATCCCTATTCATCATAGGAAGTTACTTTTACTGCAACAGAACATATCTAATTGCTTATCAACTCATGTCACGATTCAACAACCTTTCAAATTGAAATTAAAACGTCGTTTTTTGTTCATAAAAATGACATAAAGTAATATTATAAAAAAATAAGTCTTTTGCGTCGCAGCCGAGATCAATGAAGCTTGAAGCGAGGTTTAATGAATATGATACAGTTTTTCATTTTAGTGTAAAAGTTTTTTTTATAGTTGATTCATATACTACATGTTTGATGATTTTATTAGAAACATCAAGTCCATCTATCCACCTTTGTTCTTACTATGTAAATGGATTGTAGCAAGACTCATTTAATGTGATTTGAACAATTGTACACTACTTCAGTTGTCAGTATAATTAGTTCCTGTTTAATTGACCACGCGTAATTTTATTATTGCTGTGCAATGGGTATGACTACACAACGCATTGGATATATATTTAAGATTATATATATATACACAATGGGGTTGCGTATCTTCAAATGTACATATGTTAGATAATGTTGGATTAAGAATTTGATTACATATGTGTATTAATACAATTTACTTTGTGTTTTGTAATAGACACCAGATTAGTTGCCAACAAACATCATACATATATATCACAAACAGATATTGCTTGTATTTGCTTGGTAAACCTAATCTGATCTGATGAATCAACTCCTTTTCTTACTTACTACCGTTGACTGTATCTTTTGTAAATCGTAATTCTAATTAAATTGTGTCTTATTACGACAGCCTCAGCCGACTAAATCTGTCTGCGCAGCCAACTACATATACTTTTGTCTAGTTTTTAATGAACAGCGTGTACAACTTATTGATTCAAATGACATCCTTCTGCTGTAGTCGAATGCTTGAAGGCAGTCGCAACATGAATACATAGGTAACTTAAATCGTATCGTAACCTAAATCCTAAATGACTTCTAGATTTAAGGATGATGTGATGATGACTTTTTTTGAGATGAGGGTCGTATGCTTATCGAGTTTTTTTTGTATTAGCAAAATGCTAAGTATAACCTCACGATGAGAGTGAGCTCATCTACATTTTAGTTAAAAATCTGTGGATAAAATTCTTTCTATAAGATTTTGCTTGTTTACTTCCCCCGTGTAGGAAATATACGTTAATGTCGATCAACGGATTTTCAGATCATATTAAATTTTGCTCGTTCAATAAAGGTTTTATTACTACAGTGCGGTTGCAAAGTTTTAGTTTAATGGTTCAATAAAGTCACCAAAATCCATTTCGCTTTCCATCATATTACCTCTATAAAATCCTTTTTATTTCGAGTAGAGTTGCAAAATTACGTGATTCTGCTTGCTCTTGCAGCTTTTGTATCCATCCGGAAGTTTTTACGCTTAACTCCTAAAACTAGGAAGTAGGTTGGTTTAGTTGGCTAAATTTCTAGGATTTGTGGAATTTTCGCAACGAATCAATGGGAAAACGGGATAAAAGTATCTAGACTGATTTTGTGATTTTTACTTTTTTATTAACCTCATAAACTGTCGTTATATCCATAAACATCTATAATCATAAAAGGTTACACGTTGGTGATTGTGTCGAGTGCTCAGTTTTAGAAAAGCAATGTTGTAGAAATAAGGTACAATAATGGAGTGATCGGAAGTAGAATTGGAATACGGAAATACATGACGTTAGATTGGATAGAAACTGTATTCACCGCTGGCACATACTAATCGTGATTCGATCTACCTTGTAACATATTTCATCTATCAACTTATACGTATATATGTATGTATACAACCATTTTCTGTTATGACCATCATCAGATTTACAGACCACAATTATTGCTAAAAATTTGGGGAAACAACCATTTCACAGCAACCTCTTAACATGCGATATAACATAAGTTTTTGAGCACTTGCATAGAATTAATAATTACTGTTAGTTGGGCAAAAGCTATGAAGTTTTTATGCAGTACTATACATTATATTATTTGAAGGGGCAAATTACGCAGGATACCTCTCACTTACAAAACAAAATGTGGCAAGCAAAAGGGCGTTTTAGGTTTTGATATAAATAATGAGTAATGGTCACTGAACGATTCTCGAAACAACGTACTGTGTAGATATACAAGTACTGTCCAAATCTTATGTTACATAGGACATACATGCAGATCGTGCCTACAAGGTATTAGCAACACCTACAAGCCTACATATATACACACATGGCCATTGCCATTTTGTGTTGCGTCCATTTCCATAAACCTTTTATTGCGCATGAACATCATTTTTATCCTCATTTGAATCACTTGCCTATATGAATAATTATCCAATAATACAAGTTTATGCTTATGCTTCTATAATAGCACATTCCAGATTTTGTATTATTGCTAGTCAAGAATCAGATATCATATTATGCAGATGTACTGGCTACGGCTGTTATACGTGAATGCTGAGTGTGTGCATTACAAACACTTTTTCATGGCATATAATAATAATAAAAATATACATCATACAAAATCCCACGCTCTTCCAAATTCCATTTCCATATTCTCACTGGAATCATTAACTTCACTTCTACCAGTGCATGCGTATGTATAATGTCTGCTAAACATTGAACTTGGTAGGTCATAGGTGGGAAGGAAATACAATACAATACAATAATTAGTTTGTTAAAGGACAAACTATACTGCTGAGCATATTCACTTTCCCACGAAGTTAACTTTTTAAATATTCAACACAAGATATTAAGCGTAGCACGGTGGAGTATAACCCTGTATATTGAGAAAAATTGTTTTTCTACAAAACTATGAAAGATATTTTTATCAGACGATTGTTGGAAACATGTAAACTTTCGAGGTGATTTTGCATGCATACTCATTGCTCACTTTGCTGATTTGGATGTGGCACATGGCGTCCATCCAAATTCAGACGGAAGATTATAAATTATTTCATTTTATGACCAGGAGAAAAGGAGAAACGGTACTACGTCAAGACACATATAGTAAAGTAAATATATATGCACATATATACATATAATGTAGGTACACACACTCACGTATATAATTTTTGTGAAAATCCATGCCCCGATCACAATTTTGAGTCGGATACTACAAAGGCTCAAAATGTCGTCTCCAAATATTTGTCGCGCACTCTGCTCTCTTAATCCATGAGTAATCAAAGTCATTCTCTTTTATAGCATATGCCATGCCACATATAAAGTAAGCACATGAATGAAAGAGCAAAATCTCGGAAGGTTGATACTAAGAATCATAGGTTAACAGCAGCATTACACCCAACAAATTCCAAATAATCCCTACATTCTTGACGGTATGACTCTTTCCATGAATACAAGACCATCACATCGCAAACAGCATAAAGAATTCTCTTTTTTATCGTCATAATGTGTCTGAGCTACTTACTTATATAATCTGAGCACAAAAATAAATATTTTTTACTTTAATACACAAGTACATCCATCCAAGCAGGACCAGGATTTAAGTTTTTTTATTGCTATTCATAAGGATTATTTTTTCTATATTTTTCACGACGGTTGCCCTTTGGCAAAATAAAAGCTCCATACGAAAGAGATAATGTTGACAGTATTCTTTGGAGGATTGTAGATATTGTAGTAGTATATAATATATAGAGTGGAGTGGGTAATCGCAATTTTTTTTTGAAAAAATGCACACATTCAAATCAGAACTGAAACACAATAGAGAAACAGGTTTTTACTTTAACGACAGTTAGTTTCATACCATCATCATAGTCTGAACAAGTGAGGATACTTTCGTTTCATATCGTTTATTGTGTGTGTTTTGTTTGCGCGTCATCCTTGTATGGATTCTAAAAGGTATATAGAGTGCTTTAACATACGTGTATATGTGGAATTGGATTGGAATATATAGAAGCCTATAAGCATGTAACTAATAAAATGCAACAAAGTCAAAAGGAAGAATAGCATATTCGTGCGTTCTCACAATCAAGTCAAGAGTATACAACATATAAAAACTGAAGGCAAGGTTGCAGGCCAACCTGTCCTCCTCTTCTGTCTACTTTACTGACTTACTGCACTTGTTGATGGCGATGTTTATGCTCTTTATATTTTAATACCTCATCTGGCAAACTTGCAGAGATTCATATATTCTCTTTGCTTCTTCAATCAAACCCCCAAAAACTATGCGTTACTCCGCAGTGCTTCTATTGTCTCTGCAGTATTTTTTATGTTATCATCCCAATTTCGGTTTGCAAGTGGTGCTGTGAAATAAAGTTTTTACTCCTTGTCTCGTACTCATTTTTAATACAAAGGCACTGCGAACAACGCAGTGACTCGTCTAGTCTTTGTGCATGATTTGATTCAGTAATCAGGCAGAAATATGACTTCTGGTTTTAATGTGCCAAATTCCGTAGTAGTGTGTTTACTACTCGGAATAGTTTTTAGTTGTTACGATAATTCTGTTAGTGGTGCAGTGCCTCCAAGAACTCGTGCTTTTTATGAGCAAGAACAAAAACCAAAGGATCCAATAACTTTGGAAGATGTTTTAGGTATTTCATTGAGTGGACGTGGATTCTCTGGGCAATGGGTTGAAGGCTCAGGTACGACAAATAAAAATTTTATGAGATGAGAGTTATTTGAAGAATTTGTGATGGTTTTGTTTCTCCAGAAGCCTTTTGTTTTGCTTTGTCTTGCAATTTACGATATTTGTGTCAAATCAGACATTTGTCGAGTTGAGTATTTAATGGAATTCACTTTTCAGTGACAATGTGTGCATCAACTAAAACGCAGGTGTCTCAAGTTCTGGTACACATGCATGCCAAACCTTGCGTAAAACAAAAACAGTGGCTCTATGAATGACAGTTAAATACTTGTATGTGAGGAAAAAAGTAGGCAGTGTACACAACATTAGCTTATATTTGTACACATGCTCGTGTAGGCGAATACATGTATTGTAACCAAATGTTTTTGCTTGTAGCAAGTAGCAGGTTATGACTATTGACTATGCCATGACGCTCAACAAAGATACACTTGTAGGCATATCAAGTCCTAGATTCTCAATACCAAATGCAAAATGATAAAATGTGTGTGTGCATTTCAATGTTACATTAATTCTTTGTACGCAACTTGTATTCTTTAAATGATTTCAGATGATCTTATTCGTATTTTTGTACAAAATGCTGTTCTGCACTATAACATTACCGACGGGCTAAACACTACTATAGTCAACTTAACTGATATTAGTGAACACTTGGTAAGAACAAAATATACAAAGTAGTGTAGTCAAATGATGAGTTAGCTTATTCAAAATTTTAGAGCATGTTTTAAAAAAATTCTATATGATTTACTCAGGGAGATAATTCATTTTCTAACTTGATCTTCTCAAATGATGGGAAATATGCCTTGGTGGAACATGGACGTTCAAGTGTAAGTAGTAGCAGCCTTGAATAATAATTTGGCATAGCCTTTATAATTATGTGCAGTGTCAAGATGTAAAAATTCGTATACATTTCCATAATTTGATGGTTAGTTTTAATTTATATCGCTGACCAAATTCATGCTATCGGAAATAGTGTTTGGGATTTATGTATAAGCTAAAATACTATGGGCAATGAAATTGTATCTCAAGTTTACAAGCCATATTATTATATTTGATTTGGCATTGGCAGAAATAAAAATTGATTAAACTCTATAATTACAGCTCTGGCGGTATTCCACCTTGGCAAAATATGATATCTTTGATCTGGAGACAAAGTAAGATGCTTCATATTACAAATGAGTACAACAATAATAGTGAGTTGTGTAAACAGAGATGCTTTGTTATGCAATATTAGCTATAAACACGTTATATTTTGTTATAAAGAACTTTTACAAAGCTTCAACCTGAAGGTTTATCAGCGAGCGAGTCACAGCCAGCTCTGCAACTTGTAAAGTGGTCTCCAACTGGAAATGGGGTAGCATTTGTCTACAATTATAACATATATTATCGTAAAGATGCATCTCCAACAACAATAGTCAGTCAAATAACAACAGACGGTAGCGAAGAGAGTGCAGTTTACAATGGGATAGCTGACTGGGTTTATGAAGGTACTTTTTTTGCCGATAGCCAGACTGGTGATGATGATTGTGATGATTTTAATCTAACAAAGTGTAATCAATCAACAAGAATATATTTTATTTACAAAACAGAGGAGATGTTTGGTGGCCCAACTGCATTATGGATCTCACCCTCAGGCAAAAATTTAGCGTTTGTAAGATTTAATGACACTGAAGTATTAGAATTTCAATGGCCAATATACGGCGAGCCAGGAGATAATGACACTACTTATCCCGAATACAGAAAAATCCGATACCCAAAGGTATTCCTCCTCCACTTCATAAAATATTCAACAATTCATAAAAGTATGTGATTTGTATGAAGTCTAAAACATATTTTATTCTCAGTCAGGGTCAAAAAATCCTGAAGCAGTCATGCACATTGTATCGTTGACTGACACTAATGATACACTCAAAGCGGTAGAGTACCCTGAAACACCAATTGAGTAATGATTATATTGTTAAATTAATTTTATTTATGCTAATTTGGTGATCCAGTGATAGTTTTAATGAAGATTTCCGATATTTTGTTAAAACAGAGATCTTCATCTTCTTGGTACTGCACTTTGGGCAACCGACACTTCTCTTATGGTGGCTACACTGAACAGAGTTCAAACCTCTTCTCAATGGCATCTCTGTAATGCCGACAATAACCAATGTAAAAAGGTAAATGAAAACCTACGAATTATATTTTCTAATTGATTATTGGTGCAGAGATGCAACTGTGCCTCTATCTATCTATTGTAGATTCATACGTACCAACCGAAAAATGGATGGGTTGATATCAATACTCCTACGGTGTCCAGTGACGGCACGGAATTTATCTTTTTGAGATCACAACCACAAAGCAATGGCAAATCTTACAAGCACATTGTTAAATTCAATGCAAATGGGGAAACCACAGTTATAACTAGCGGTCGTTTATCAATTGAAAATATTTTAGGTACGCAAAGCCACATAAATTTGTGAAAGTTTTCTTTTGTGCTGATCCTAATATATCGTTGTAATAATAAAAAAAATATTTTGCGTGTTGGTTAAAACCATTTCAGGTTGGGATACACCAAACCATACCATGTACGCTCCCGTAAAAAATTGCTACTATATAATATTATGTATATTTTCTGACATGTCATTTTATGGAACATGCAATTTCCTTTTATCTTAGATATTTCTCCGGGTCGTTTTGGAACGGCTCAGTCGCAGACCCTAGTGAAACTCAAATATATTCCGTCCCGGATAACATTGCTAACAATCCTGAGCTTCGATGTATAACATGTGGAGTAAAAAACAGTTACAATGGCTTATGCAGAGATAACTCTGCAATATTCTCTTCAAAATATACACATTTCGTTCATCGTTGCGGTGGTCCTGATGTTCCGGAAACAACAACGCGAAAAACTGCAGTGAGTTGAAGGATAGATCATGTATGATCATAGTGTTTATTTTGGATAGTGAGCCCGAAGTTACGACCCATTGTATTCAAATATTCTTTCAGGATGGGCAAGTAATAGCCAACCCTGGACCAACATTCGTGCCAAATAAAGGTGTAAGGGAAGCCTTGAGCAAGAAGGCTGTGCCAATCACCAAAGAATATGAAATTCCAGTCGGAAATGATGGCTTGGTTGCAAAAGCTAGGTTATACTTTCCACCCACTTACGATCCATCCAAAAAGTATCCTTTGCTCATATCCGTTTATGGTGGACCGGGCTCTCAAAATCTGCACCAGATTTATGCAATCAATTGGGAAATGTCACTTGTGAGTGGTAAAAACGTCATTTTTGGAAGCATTGATGGACGCGGAACATCTAAGCAGTCAACAGACCATCTCTTTACACTTCATCGTAATCTTGGCACAGTTGAAGTTGAGGATCAGATTACCGTTATGAAGTAAAATATGCTAAATCAACATTAACTAGAAATTTTCCTGTGAAAGGATAGTCGAATTAAATGTCCTTTGCAACTTATTGTTTTAAACAGGTGGTTGATTGAAAATGAGTCATCAATTGATGCAAATAAAACCAGCATATGGGGATGGAGTTATGGTGGATATGTTACGGCTAAGGTAAAGTTGAAATCTTTGACTTGAATGATATATATATATATATATTGGATTCGGTTTAAAGGGTAAAGTTTCAATACTAAAAGTTTGTATTTTTATAGGTCATGCAGGTAGACACGGAAAATGTTTTCAAATGTGGAATTTCAGTAGCTCCAGTCACCAGTTGGTTGTATTACGGTTTGTTATGCAATATTTTTTTTCTACAAAATACTTCTTCACAGAAACACATTGCACAATGAAATAGACTTAATATTTTATGCATTAATTCTTCAGATACAATTTATACGGAACGTTACATGGGCCTGCCAACTGAAGAGGATAATTTCAAGGGGTACAATGAATCAGATGTAAACAGCAATGTTGAAAACTTCCGCAATAAACAATTCATGTTGATTCACGGTAATGCTGACGACAACGTACATTATCAGCAGTCAATGATACTCGCTCGAGCATTGGAAAAGAGTGACATATTCTTTCATCAATTGGTAAGGAATCTGGGATGGATATAAAATGAAATTCAACGAACTAGCAAAAAAATGCATTCAATTTATAAGATTTGCATGAACTGCATCTGGCTCGTTTCTCATGCAAAATAATTTTTTTTTCTAACAGAGTTATCCTGATGAAAATCATGCCATATCTGGACCAGGAATGAGAAAACATTTGTACCATTCCTTAGAACGATTTCTGTTTCACGAATGCTACGGATCATTCAGTGACTATAATACGGTTCCCGGCAGTGGGACTGCCATGTTCAGCAATTCGTTAACTACACTTCTAATTTCTTGCGTTTACGTCATTTACCGAAATGCATTTTAACACAAATTAGGCGACTTAACTGTGATGAACGTTTTAACTTTAAACATGCCAACTGCTACGTGCGGAGCTTTAAAAAAGATAACTACCTATAAGTACAACTAATAATAAAAAATAAACACGATAAGCTCGAAACAAATAAATGTTGTATTGTAACATATGAAATCATACACCCATATTTTAATTCTGCATCCCCTCAATATGATACAAATAATTTGACAGCTATAATTATCCTACAGCTTAAAAGTTAGAAAAAATGAGAAATCATGATCATAGAACATGATAAGTTTGGTATATGATCATAAGAAAAAGGATTATAGTAAAGTGGATGTAACGAACTTTTCTTATTTTACCCCGCAACTGAAATGCTCTCCACAACTCATGTAGCATAATATTATTTGTGTTAACAATAAAAATATTATTGGAATATGCTTGTGGAAGTATAAAAAATTGTAATAGCATCATAATATAAAGGTTCAACAAAAGAAATGTTAGTCCTTTTCAATGCTGACATTATCTGTATTTTACAACACTAAATAGACTAATTAAAGTACGCGTACGTGAGTACGAAAAGAAGAAAGATAAAGAAATTAAAAATGATTAGAAATGACAGGAAAAGAAAACTGTTTTATCCATACATACTTTTCCTGATTGTCACGTACTAAAATACTTGAGCGCTATTTTTTCGTCGTAGCCTTCGTCCTTTACGTCGTTAGACCATTTGGATAAGATTTTCCAAGAAATTTCGATGACTAACTTCATTTGCTGTAGATTGCATGCAGTATATTGATGTATTACATATAAAGTATGTAAACTTTTCACGTTATATATTTCTTTGGGTTTGCACACTATATATAGGACAGCAAAAGCAAACCAGACATTTGATAAAGCAAAGCTGTGCATCATATAGTGTTCAATTTTTATAATTATGCATTTATGTACAGTTGCTTACATGCCTTAAATGTGGTTTGCGAAAACTTTGTTGTCTGTTGTGGAATACAAGGTTTGTGTACACTGTACAAATTACGTTGGAAAGCCATTCGTCATTTAAATGTATGCATATAATATACAAACTGTTTCATCTTTCCTGCCTATATTTTAATACGGACTGCATCCTGTCCAGATAACAAAATCTAAATAACAAACTACTACCAAAATTGAAACCAAAGGAGCAAATGTTATCACAAACTCTGAATTTCACTGAATTCCAGTTGTTTCACTTTAAAGGTCATAAATCTCTAACCTATCCTACATTAGCAACTCACACCAAATTTTATATAAGCCACGATACTTTTGTCCCATGTTAGTCAGTCGAATGGTAAACTTGTCATTCGCTTCTTGTCGTAGCCGCACTTGCGTACTTCAGAAAAGGAGATACGCTACGAAAGGATTGCTTGGTGTTAAACAGTTATAAAGTGAATCAAATATATCAGCAACTTCAGATCTTCCTCATTTTTGGCAAATTATTTTATCGCTGGAAATCTTTAAAGCTACATATTACATACAGTGCTTGGTTATATAACGGGTTTATCAGTGGGATAAAAATGAATGATTGGCAGGTAATTAGGAAAAATGGCTGGCTACCAGCCGTAGCTAATTGCTACTTACCCGCGTTTCCAATGGAGGCCAGGAGTTTACTGGCTGACTGGTTATGGCTAGACGAAAATAAAAGGTATGTGGATTGATAATATGAACAAAAAAAAACATACGTAACTTATTTGATTGATATAGAGGTCATCGGGAATGCTGTAATTCATGTTATTTCCAATTTGGCTTGCGAACTAACACACAAATTAAATGTTAATAACAATTTACTCTACATTGAGCAAAACAATAAATTTATTTTGCATGATGCATACACACGTTTTTTTATCTTTATATAATGCGCCATGTCATAAAAAACTTTTGCTTTGCGATACTTTCACTTATCATAAGCTCATAATTTAGTTAAGTTTAAATGGTGTTGTATTACTTGATAACATAAGGCTCAAACAAAACTGATGAATCTTTGCAGGGTACTTAGTATGGAGGAGGAGAACCCAAGCATTCAACAAAACCAATGCATTTATGGCTTTCTACATCAAATGTTGATGAAATTGAAGCAAGGAATCGATGAACTTCCCATGCATGACATTGCATCTTACTGTTACAAAACGAGTCTCAATAACATTTACTCGCAAATGCAAGTAGGTGTATAATATGCAAATTCATAAATTTTGTACCCTTCTTAACTTTATCAATGCTACCCAAGTTCTAATTAGCTTCCTCATTCTCAAGGTGCTGGTTGTAAATGATCACCCACAACTATTCAAGGCCATTCAGGAATCCCTAAAAAATGAGAAGCTTCAACTCAATGTCTTGCAACATCAAAATGTCGACCCTAAAAGGGACTCTCTAACGATGCATGAAGTACCAAGAAAACCATGCGAAATACTCAATGAAGCGGTTACAAACAATATTGGACAAGCTCAGCAAATTTGTGCTGCAGTTGACCATGCTATTCTTTGGAGTAACTCTAGATATTCTGATTTTCAAAACCTTCAGTTTCGATTGCAGCAGCAAGTGCAAGGTATAATATACTATCTCCATGCATAATATTATGTATTTGTGTAACGTTTTCTTTATTAAAAAAATACACGCGCCGCTTTCTTTTTCAACTAGCTGGTACCAATGGTGTTAATGTAAATTATGAAACGCGAATTAATGCTGCAAAAACCCAAATTCAGACTGAGGTAAAGTATAATAATTAATTTTTTCGGTATTATTTTTAGTCACATAAAAAGGACCCTTTTTTAATACATATTAGGATGTTTACTATATAGATACATCACACAGTCGACAAATGTTGGAACAAGTTTCCAGAGCTGTCAAAAATCCTCGATGAGCTGGAAAGCCAAATTTTTCCAGAACTGGAAGCTTACAAGGATGAACAACGATTTGTAGCATTGGGTACAATACCTAAGCACAACTTACAATTCATACAAACGTGGTATGAAGCGACATACAAGTGTTTGTGTGATCTCGAAAAATGCTTGCCGGACTTTGGAAATTTGTGCCAACACGTCAATCCACAATACAATCCAACGGTGGAGACACTTCTTGGAAAGGTATGAATATGTTTTAAGTCACAGACAATATGTAAAATATAATAAAATTGAAAACTCGATGAACTTATGCAATGAATTTGGGGATTGGAAATCTAAACTTACGTGACCTTAATTTTTACTTTCGCAGGTCACTGTTTTGCGTAATAAAATGATGGTGTCTTCTCTTGTCATTGAGACACAGCCACATCAAATTCTTCGAAAACTAACAAAATTCGGACCGTTAAGACTCCGCGTGTTGCTGTCTACTAGCAGCATCATCATTGATGAGAAAGCAATCGTCGCAATGCTGATAAATGAAGGACAAGCTGCAGAGCTGTACTCAAATCCCGAGCACTTTCCTACAAATTCTGGAGAATTAAAATTTGGAAAGGGCTTTCCTCGCGTAATCAAGAATGTCGTTGAGTTCAAGGATTTGAGAGTATCCGAAGTATGTTGCATTGCGTTTTTTTACATGACAAAATGAAATGAGTCAGAATAATACATGCTTATAAATTACTTTAGGTCAAGCGGAAAGTTAAGAGGGGAGAGAGAGCAGTCGTTGAAGAAAAGTTTTGCATTTATTTGAAGATTTCCATTACCATGCAGGGGCATTCTTTTACCGTAAGATTTTTCTAAGATTTCTGCAAAATCAGTAAAAAAATACACTTGAGATGTTAATATGCAGATTTAAATTTTATATTAGGCTTGGACCACCACCCTGCCACTCACAGTTACAAGCCATCCCAACCAGGAGGGGGAGGCTTGGGGAACAATTTTATGGGACAATGGATTCACAGAAAGAGGCCGTAAGCCCTTCCAGGTTCCAGAAGAAGTTCCTTGGTCTTCACTAATAGAATTAATAGATCTGAGATTTATGTCGTTGACTGAGGATCGAAGAGGGCTCACTGCTAATAACAAAAGATATTTGAAAGCCAAAATATTCAGGTAAAAATTCAACCCTTTGTTGTTTTATTAGCTATCTGTCCTTTGGTTTTGTTCATTTGTCCTACTCTATTTTTTTTGTAGGAATGATATACCTGCAAATGAGATGGTGAGCTGGAAACTCTTTTGCAAAGATCCGTACATGGAAGTAACCAAAGAAGTCGTATATGATGACTCCTGCACTGAAGATCAACCAAAAAAGAAGACCACCATAACATTTTGGGAATGGGTATTCTCTACTCTGAAGCTGCTATCATGGTGTTCCGAGGATCCAAAACTGGCAGACCAGAGTTTGAAAAGGTTGTGGAGTCAAAACAAAATAGTAGGCTTCATATCCGAGACTGAGATGTTGCAAATGTTGAGGGAGCCCAACGAAATAAGACCAGGAACTTTTATTTTGAGATTTCCTGAACAACGACAGGAGACAATTGGAATATACTATTATAACCATCGAGGTACGTATAAATTCCATTTGACGATAAGTAATTTGGGTCATAGGTACGTGATTATTGCTTACTTTTCTTTTCAGCACTTAACCCAAAAGATGCACTCGTCAAGCTGAAGCCTTACACTACCAAGGAGTTGAAGCAAACTCCGCTACAAGATCGAATCATCAAAAACCCACTGATTGCTTATTTGTATCCAGAAGAGGATAAAACTAAAGCTTTTACGAGAACCACTTGTAGGGGTGAGTCATTCATTGACATTACTAAAAACAATTTTTTTGTAACTGTAATTCCCTATTTCTCATGTTTGTTTATTCTACACAGATCATAAGACCATTGATGGCTACGTGGATGTTGGAGTGCAGGAATATTTTTCCAGGTGATGATGATAGTTTACTTGTACGCACCTAAGAATTCTCAAATGTATCATACTAATTTGCATTTCATGTATTATATTATAGTTCAATACTTGAGCGGTATAAACCAGGACCACCACTTCTCAATATGAACACGCCAAGTCCATCAAGTCACAGCTACCTTTCTTATCATTCTCAGGTTCTGAGTCCTTCCGTCAGAAGCGATAATGACAACGCCAGTACCAGTAATCCTCCCTGGCCCCCCGCTTCTACTAGGTAAAGAGATCTTTGTGACAATGACAGTGATAAAACAACTCAGTGTACATGCATTAACCGCAGTCTTTTTAACACATAATGCTTGAGCACATAATTTAACATGCATTGTGTTTAAAAATTATTGCATGCCTAAAACAGTAATGTCTGTGTCTAAAAAAGCTAGTAGAGTACTTGCGCTCTGTACGAGCTTCTTGGTTGAATCACCTCAGTGTAAAGTAAAGAATTATATCGAGAAAAATTGATTTTGTTCGCTAACTTTCTCTGAAATGCTAATGTTAACAGTGTGCCCCTCATTTATGGAAACAGATCTTGTTGAGTTAATTAATATTTTCTCCGCAGTAATGAAAACACTCTTAATGCCAGCATGCTGGATGATTTTTATGACTTACAACAACCTGAGTGTATGGACATGAATGAAACGGTTCGATATTGGCTCCAGGATTTGAATCAAGTTTATTAATTAATGTATTGATGTCTATCTCCACCTTACGAGTGGACCTCTTGTTTTTGCATTATTGTACATAATATTCTGATTGTTTCATCCTCTCTCATAGTTTTACTATAAGGTAGACGTAACTCACAACTTTTAAACGTTTTAAATATTGAAACTATATTGTTATTCATGAACTGTATGATGATGATAAAAATTATGTAGCGAGTGTTAGTTTAATGAGAATGTGAATGGTTTGTTAAAAGTAGAAGATGCATGGGGTAGGATGAGACTTCAGAAATAAGTAAGTATGCAGACAAGCAAGGAAGGTGTAATTTAGTAAGTCAAATTTAATGTGGTCTGATCTCTGCGCTCTGGGCAGTTGAGTTGGCGAAAGAAGAGTGAAGAGTGGCTGTCAAATGAAAGTTGTACAAAGAATATATATAGAATAGTTTTGGTAATGATTCATGTAGTAAAGGACATTCAACTCATCGTAGAATCAAAGATATTTTACATTAGAAGTAGAACTCATGGCATGTAGGTATTAGCATAAATAGTAATTACACAAATACATAAAAAGACTTCAGTCAAGAATAAAGGTTGAAACGAGAGTCAGTCATTGACTCTCACATAAAAAAGGTAACGATTATAATATTTCTCAAATGAGTCCAGAAGGGACTTAACACTCCGCCTCATAAAACGATTAAAAAATACAAGAGTTTTATTTAAAATAGCGAAATACTACAGATCTAGATGTGATGGTCATGAAAAGAAGAGAGTAGAGAAAAGATGATAGATCACGCACACACGGAGAGCCCATTGATTGTATCCTCAAATGAAGATGTTATGCGTTCTCACAGACGACTTTTAAGTGGGCTCAATCCGATAGGGAACTGTCTGGGTTTTTACGCCCGGGCCCCTACTACTCAACATCACACACTCTAATAGGATAGTGAAAAGAAATGACCATACACACTTTCGATCTGCAATAAGACACCGTAGGACAAGAGAAAAAGCATCAAGTATTCTAAATATGGAAAATCACACAAATTATTCATCATGAGCAAGTAATGGACATAATTTATTAGTTGGACGCTTGTAAATGCCTGTAGAAGTACGAAGAGTAACGACCCGAACGAGATTATCCTTGCCAGGATGAACTTCTATGACTCTTCCCATTTTCCAGTGCAATGGACCGTGGTTCTCGTCCTTCAGGAGGACAAGGTCGTTGACTGCTAGTTCCGTCCGCTTCATGCACCAAATGAATCGCTGCTGTAAAGTTGAAAGATATTCCTCACGCCAGCGGCGCCAGAAATGTTGCGCTAACTGAACAGTTAACTGCCATCTTGATAGGCGGTTGGTCTTGGTCAGCATCAAATCGGGATGAGGGAGGGCTGTTATTGGTCCACCGACGAGGAAGTGTCCAGGGGTGAGAGCGTTGATGTCGTTGGGATCCGTAGACAATGAGCACAGTGGTCTTGAATTCAGGCACGCTTCAACCTGACATAACACTGTCTCAAATTCATCATAAGCTAGGGTGGTGGTTCCAATTATCTTCTTGAGGTGGGTTTTCACGGATTTAACGCCTGCTTCCCAAAGTCCTCCTTGGTTTGGTGCCGCAGGTGGGTTGAAATGCCACACAATTCCTCGGGGTGAAATGCTGTTGGCTATTTTCTCATGATGAGAATTGGAACTCCACATTTTTTGTAATTGATTATCTGCTCCAACAAAATTAGTTCCGCAATCGCTAAAGATGTTGCTGATGGGACCACGACGAGAGATGAATCTGGTCAAGGCTGCAATGAAGGCTTCTGTCGTCATGTCTCGAACAACCTCCAGGTGGATGGCCTTGGTAGCCATGCAAACAAAGATTACGAAGTAGCCTTTGGTCAGCTTGGTACTCCGCCCCGTGATGACTCGTAGTTGGAATGGACCGGCGTAGTCGACTCCAACATTTGAGAAAACTTTAGCTTGATTAACTCGAGGTGGGGGAAGTGAGCCCATAAGTTGATTCGTAACTTTGGCTCGGTGGCGGCGACATATAATGCATTTCCTAGTCACATTACGAATGGTATCTCGTGCACGAAGGATCCAGAAGGTTTGCTGTAGATTAGACCAAAGTAACTGGAAGCCAGCATGGAGTAACATAGCGTGATGATGACGAATTAATAGGAATGTAAAGCGATGATTATGTGGGAGTATAATGGGAAACTTTTGTGATTCTGGGATGTCAGCATTTTGTAGTCTTCCACCTACTCGCAATAGTCCATCATGATCCACAAATGGGGTGAGGGTACGTAGCTTGCTTTTGTTTGAAACATGACCCATAGTCTTCAGTGTTACCAGTTCCTCTGGAAATGCTGTTGATTGTATTCTTTTTATCCAAGTGAATTCAGCGAATTCTAGTTCTGCAGGTGTGATGACAGGGCCATAGCTGCCAACAGGAACTTGCTTAGTCTTCATCTTAATAAATCGAATACAATGGGCTGTAACTCGAAGGAGTTTGGAATATGATGAGTACTTATCGTATAACTGTAAGTCATCAGTGGTGTGAGCGACAAGTACGTATTTCTTCCTTTCCTCTAAATCTCCAGTAGCAGGAGGTAGTGGGGTGAACAATGGTATGTCCTTTTGTTCCAACCAGTCAGGGCCGTTCCACCAAAGGGATGATGAGTGAAGCTCTGCTGCTGAAATTCCTCTGGAAGCGCAATCGGCTGGGTTGAATTCCGATGGAACATGTTTCCATTGTTCTGCTGGGATTAGGTTTTGGATTTTTGATACGCGATTAGCAACGTAGCATTGCCACCGTCCTGGGAATGCTGCTAACCAACGTAAAACAATAGTGCTGTCCGTCCATCCGTGGAGGGTGGATGAAAGCTGCAAATATTTTTGAACTGATGTGAGAAGTTCAGCACACAAAAGGGCTCCACAAAGCTCCAGTCTAGGAAGGGATACTTGTTGGATGGGAGCGACCTTGGTTTTAGCAGTAACCAGTCGCACTGTAAAGGTTCCGTTTTCATTAGCTGACTTGAGGTACACACAGGCGGCATATGCTTTCTCAGAGGCGTCACTAAATCCATGTAGCTCAAACTGCTCACATTTTTCAGTGACAAGGCATCTTGGAATTGTTATGGTTTTGATGACTGTGAACTCATTATAGTAGTCTAACCAGGATTGAATAAACGGATCAGGAAGAGCGTCATCCCAACCAATGTTCAGTTTCCACAGGCCTTGTAGTAGAAGTTTTGCACGAATAGTAAATGGAGAGAGGAAGCCAATTGGATCAAATACTTTGGCTAACTCTGAGAGTAATGTGCGCTTAGTTGGCTTGTCACAAATATTAGTTTCTGTAACAGAGAATGTAAAAACGTCAGTAAATGATTTCCATTGAATGCCCAATGCTTTAATGTTGTTGTCATTGTCAAACTGGAGGGTAGAATCGGTTTCCCGGTGCTCGGGAGGAATGGTCTCCATGAATGCTGTTGAATTAGATGACCATTTTCTCAACTCAAGTTTAGCTTGATCCAAAACGGTAGTCAGATCTTGCTTTAGTTTAATTGCATCCTTCACTGTTGATTTACCAGTATGAACGTCATCAACATACGTATCGTCAAGGATGGCTTTGGCAGCATCAGGGAATGATTCCATATTTTCATTGGCAGTTTCTTGAAGACATCTGGATGCTGCAAACGGTGCTGATCCTGTTCCATAAGTGACTGTAATCAATCTGTACTCCTTGATGGGGTCGTCAGGGGACTCACGCCAAAGGATTCGTTGGAAATCTGCATGTTCTTTTCTCATTTTAAATTGACGAAACATTTTTGGAATATCACCTTTAATAACAATCAAATGAATTCGAAAACGAATAACTATAGTTAGTATATCTCCATGTACTGTAGGACCAACCAGTAGACAGTCATTTAGGGATGAACCGGAACTACTTCTTGCGGAGCCGTCAAACACGACTCTGAATTTGGTTGATGAACTATCCATTTTTAGCACAAAATGGTGAGGCAAGTAATGAGTTTTGCCAATCTTTTCTCCAATTTCACTTTCAGGAACAAGTTGCATATGACCCAGCTGCTCATATTCACGCATGAATTGATTGTACTGCTCACGGTACTCAGGCTTCATGGCAATGCGTTTCTCCACGCTTCGTAGTCTATTCATGGCAAGTTGTCTGGAACTGCCAAGGGTTGATTCCTTTCCGTTGAAGGGAAGTTCCACAATAAAACGACCGTCGCTATCACGCGAGTGGGTGTTTAGGAAATGTTCCTCACATTGTTGCTCAGTTTTTGTTAAATACTTCACGAAAGGAAGCTCCTCCACCTCCCAAAATCGACGTAGGATTTTCTCCGTTTCACATTCAACATGGTTGATTGTGACTGTTTTTGATAATGATAATGGAATTTTACCAGATAGGATCCATCCAAAAATTGTGTTTTGAGCCGTGGGCTCACCTTGTTTACCAGCTCGTTTTCCATTCAGCATTACTTCTCCTAAATAATCAGCACCTAGTAGGATGTCAATCCTGTCAGGTTTGTTGTAGAGCGGGTCTGCTAGGGGCAATCCGCGAACGTGATTCCAATGCTGTTGATTAAATTCCACCTTGGGAAATGCTCCTGTGACTTTTGGCAAAATAAATGCTGTGATGTTTAACGATTGATTACTGGTGTTGGATTCTAAATTCATAGAAACTTCGCCTCTTGCTGCTTCTGATGATGATGATGAAATCCCGGTGACACGAACGCTTGTGTGGCTGCGTGTCAGGCCAAGTCTCGACATGCACTTTTCTGTGATTAGGGTCGCTTGAGAACCCGAGTCCAACAATAAACGACAGAGCTGGTCTTCGCCATTGATGTCCTTCACGGTGACAACTGCTGTTGACAAAAGTACTTGATTCTCTTCTAGTTCACTGCTTGCAACGTTGGTTGTAAGCGTCTCTCCTGCTCCGCCTCTTGGGGTACTGCTACCGGCTGGTGGGTCCGTACTCCTCTCAAGATGAAGCATAGTATGATGAGTGCGTTTGCACTTTTTGCATTTTGAATTGCTGGTACAGTCAATCGAACGGTGATCTGACCGCAAGCAATTAAAACACAAATTTGATCTCTTCACTGTGTTGATGCGCTCTTGCACCGATAAATTTTTGAATTTTTCACACTTAAAGGTTTGATGGTTTTGTTTGCAAACAAAACATTTTGATTCAAATGCATGATGATTTGATGAAACTCGTTGCTGTCCTTGTTTGGTGCCACTGCTAGCGAGTAGACCACGGATATGCTTATCCAAAAAATCTTGAAGTTGCTTGTATTTGGGCAGGTCTGTCCCTGATAACTGCATCGCCCACTGTTTGCGAGTTTCAGGATCAAGTTTGTCCACAGTAAAATAAACAATGATGTCGTCCCAGTGCTCAGTGGGTAGAAATAAAACTTGAAGGGTTGAGAGACACTCGTTTGTAGTATCCAGCAGTTTTTGAAGGGTAGGTGCACACTCTTTCTGGATACGTTGTTGACTGAATAACCGCTTGAGCACTGTGCTAACTATTTCACGTTTGTTATTGTATCTGTCTTTAAGAATTTTCCAAGCTTGCGGATAGTTACTGTTTGTGATGGAAAGTGAGCGAATGAGAAGTTCTGGCTCACCCTTCACTGAATATTTTAAATATTGTAGTTTTTCTGAGTCACTCAAGGAGGTATCACTGTCAATTGTAGCACTGAATAAGTCTTGGAAGGAAGGCCATGTGTCATATTGCCCCTCAAACTTGGGAAGCTCAATTGATGGGAGTTTTACTCTTCTGGAACTGGAAGGATGTGCTGGTTTGGATGATGATGATGAGCCTGTGTCCGTAAGTGACTGCAGTTGTAAAAGTGATGACCGAAGCTCCGTGTAAAGATCAAATATTGCTCCATGGGCGTCCATTTGAATATCAATACCGTCTTGATCAGGACAAATTTCTACAATGTCGTCATTGTACGTTTCTGCTCTTAGCCAAATTCCGCTCAGTTTTTCCAGGAAGACGGAAATCTCCTCAGCTGACCTGTCAATAATGTCACCGTTTGTATCAGTCTGGTGAAGTGTGGTCCTCATTCTTCTAAGTTGCCCCTTGATTGAGTTTTGCTTGCGTTGAAGTGTATCCATTTCACAAACTCGAAAAAAAGTACTTGAAAAAATCTGTAATTCACTGAAAATCTAGAAAAAGCACTAGCTATCAGTGGTTTTTGTTCGAAGGACCAAAATGTTATTCATGAACTGTATGATGATGATAAAAATTATGTAGCGAGTGTTAGTTTAATGAGAATGTGAATGGTTTGTTAAAAGTAGAAGATGCATGGGGTAGGATGAGACTTCAGAAATAAGTAAGTATGCAGACAAGCAAGGAAGGTGTAATTTAGTAAGTCAAATTTAATGTGGTCTGATCTCTGCGCTCTGGGCAGTTGAGTTGGCGAAAGAAGAGTGAAGAGTGGCTGTCAAATGAAAGTTGTACAAAGAATATATATAGAATAGTTTTGGTAATGATTCATGTAGTAAAGGACATTCAACTCATCGTAGAATCAAAGATATTTTACATTAGAAGTAGAACTCATGGCATGTAGGTATTAGCATAAATAGTAATTACACAAATACATAAAAAGACTTCAGTCAAGAATAAAGGTTGAAACGAGAGTCAGTCATTGACTCTCACATAAAAAAGGTAACGATTATAATATTTCTCAAATGAGTCCAGAAGGGACTTAACAATATTGTATATGTCTACATTTCTATCTAGTTCACTGTGTACGTTACAACAGAATGTTTTTTTGCGAGATAAATTACATACAATAAAGCGTATTACCTCTTGCAAATGTAAACAAATACTATTTTGGAGGTTGCGATTTCCTAACGTGAGAAACATTTATTTCCAGCTGCGAGCTATGCGTACTTATAGCCAAACGCTAAATAATATTTTAGTAAATACTATTGTATTGTTTATGCATCTTCTTGTTGAGCTTTAATTGGAATGGATGCGCATCCATTATGCGCTACTTCCTCCATGAATTCCATCACAATCCAGAGCATATAACATTGTAATATTGTTCCTAATGTTGGCGAAATAATGGCAGGAATTGGGGCTGTCATTGAAAATGCTTCAATGAAAATATCAACGATGAACAACACAGTTAAAATGCATGTCAAGACGAACCAAGACCGGGTCCTTCTCAAATCACGCTGGAAAAATCAAAATGAATATGGTTAATTTTACTACTGCGTCGTCACTTAAATAACTAATTTCTATGTTGTTGAAGGTTCCTACAACACAACAAAAACCAACCTGTTTTGCTGCTACGAAAAGAATGAAGCCAAGGAATAAACATCCTATCCAAAACAGTGCGTTCAATCCAGACAGGACTACTCTCATAGAATCTGTTAAATACATGAAGGCATGAAGCAATTAGTATGTATTAATATTGTCTAAAGACGCAATTGTCATAAATTAATATAATGTAAACGTACGAAACCGATTTTGATCCGGTGTCTCCACTGCATTATTACGTTCTTCAACTGCCAAAGGGGTTTCCACCACTAACGTCACCACACCGTAGAATAGAAATATGCATGATAATGCCTATTAAAAAGAATTAAGCACATGGTATGGAGTAGTTTAATCTGAAAATATTATATGGTAGTTTTTATATAGGTACATTTATTATGATAAATACTGTTTTTTTCTTACAATTTCCATTGAAGCTGTTATAATGCATGCCTTCTGCAGAGTAATCATACCGCAACATGAACTAACCATGATTATTTAGTATTTATACAATCACCAGTTAGTTTGGAAATACAAAAATCTAGGAGTTTGTAATGTTTGTGAGAGTTGACTCAGGTGGTGGTAAAAATATAGTGTCACACTCACTATTTTCAACTCCTGTCTACAATAGCTTCTTGTTTAAACTAAGGTCGAAGCTGAGATCTGCATTGAACTCATGTATAGATAGGTACTTTTTCACAACCGGAATACAGTAGTTGGCTACGACTACCACCACTCTCTCATTCCTTCTGCAAGGATAACATGTTTTATGATTCACACATTCGCAATAAGATTAGTAATGAAGAAAAAAAACTTGCTTAATAGCGTAGAAAATGTTAAGCCCTCCAGCTAAAAGGAATTCCTTTAGGACAACTGAAGGCACAAAAATCAAACCTAAGCTGAAAAACAGAGGCTAAGCAGATAATATTGAACATATATTATATAGAAGATTTTATAACTGCTTAAACATCATTTTACTCTTCGTCTCCCCTCACTGTCCAAGCTATAAATCGGATGCTGCTCACGATGATGATATATAACGTTAACGTTAACATGGGGTGAAGCAAAATGAAAAGTACGCTCTTTTATTATTGCAACTTCAACATGCAACTCTGGAGATGACTCAACGAAGGAGCAGGAGTAAATTGCAAAGCAAAGGGTTAAAAATATTTACAGCCATTTTAACAGGACGATTATACACGCACTACATGCATGTATGGAAATTTAAGTACGTAAAAATGTGTTGTGCTTGACATATTTGATAGTTTTGTAACCACTGGAGCGTGTTAAAAGTTTTTGGTAGTCTCCTTCACGCTAAGTTATGCAGCAGTGACTAGTGGTGTGGTGTCGAGTACAATGCCTCATGTGAAATTTGCAACTACTATTGTGGTTCGGTTGGAAAGAGATCGTCAACTGTGTGTGTTTCTGTAATTATTTGATTGAAATGAATAGAGAAGAGATGATGAGATGAGGAATGTAGCTCTAGTGTGCATGTAATTTGTAATTGAACAAGGTTATGTACAGCACGCCGATGTAGCAAACGGCAATGACACCACTGCCTATACCATATATACCCTACTGATATAAGTTATAGCATTTTATTTTTTGGATACTTGTCCCCCTTTTCCAGAAGGTAATGTTGGCTGCATAGCTTTTCTGTTTTTAATCTCTAAAATCAACTTTTGCAGTCGTCCAAACCAAACTTGTTAGCTGGGCGGAAGAGATGTATCTGAATGGACGAGGCTACAATAATGCAATGAGGAATCAAATAAAAGATATTCGTGTGATAAAATTATCTATTGCGGAAGAAGGGAAGCAGTATAACTTAAATTGTGCCAATTCTTTTGAAATCCTATTTGACTATACGCATCCTCAAATTTTAAAGTTGCCATATTCTACGCTGGAGGCAGATTGGTAAATAAATGCATCAGCCCACTATTATAATTTGGTTGGATTTCTGATTCATTCACAATAATTCATCTTCCATGAATAAATTCTCAAGGAAAGAAGTACCGGAATGGCTGTGTTTCATTCATGTGATATAAAGTTGAAAGTATGAAAGCAAGTATGACGCAGAGGGGATATTTGTTGCCCAATAAATCTGATGTTTCCTGTAAAAAATATTGATAAAATATGCATTAGTTAAAATAAAAGATTAATTAGACTTTTAATTGAAAATGCAGTGATCCATATTCCTGCTTTGCAATACCAATGGCAAGTATCGCATCAGAGTTTTTCCATAAAATCATAAAGCTATTATAAATTTTTCTCATCAGCGAGATCTGCAAAGATACTTGTGTACTTTCCAACTTGGCTATGTACAAGTTCTTGTGTGGCTAAATGAGTTGGATCGTATTCCCAAAGAGGGCAAGCTCTGTAGTTTATCCAATCTGTTGGTTATAACAACTACATTTTACAAAACCTCTTTTTATCTACTGAATATCCAGATTATCTAAATCCCGAAAAGCGAAGCTTTGATGCATTTTGTATAGTTGTATGGTGTGTGCTTAGTTAACTTGATAGAAAATACACATCCCGGGTAATATGAGACAATTCAGTTCCGAGTTCAAATCCTATCAAGTTTTAATATGAAGGGCATTTAAGGTTAATAAAAAGTATATAATCAATTAAATCGGGAAAGAATTCCTGGAACTCAGTCAAAGTGACTTTTAACTTTCGTTGATACATTATGAAATTATTATCTACATATAAAATATTTAATATCTCAAGCATTCCCGTCTAACCAAGTGGCATGTGCCACTGAGAAAATGATGACCTCTCGATAGGAGCATAAAGTGCATAAATCATCCCAGAGCTCAAAGCAGTAAGAGTGAGTTTAATCAAGATTCTATTGATAGCGAGTGATGAGGATGTTGGAATGGAAGTGACAAGTGAATTCCTATACATTATGCCCCACGACTGATCCAATGAAAAGTTTTATGCTTGTTGTGTAATGTCGCCATAAATTTCATTACCGAATCTATAAATATATTTTAATTTATTAATATGTAAGTTGCGCAATATGACCTTGTTTGTATTTATTATGCGATTGAATGATGATGATCAAATGATCAAGGATGAGGGATGAAAAATAAAATTGGAAAAAGTGAGCAAGTTTCATATAGTCGGTTATTTTTCTTTTATTTAAGCATTGAACTTTTATCGTCAATCTGCTTTCGTATTTTTGCTTCTTGTGTTGAGCAATATTTTTTTGAAGTTGTAAATGAAAATATTAATAATAAACAATATAATATACATACTCGGCTAACATAACTATAGCTAATATCACAGACATCTCCTTATCTTCATCCCTATCACTCTACTCTCAAAATTGAAAAAAAAACATTGATAGTACAACATTCTCACGTAAAGCCTAACTCTGAGAAGAAACTTCAGAATTATTATTATTACTATTAGTATTTCCTACTACTCTAACTCTTATCATTATATCACATAAACCTGCATGCAAATCTTAACTTTACACACTCAAATATACAAAAGGCAGTAGTAAGGGACATAAAGAGTCCACTGGACATCTTTTCATGCAGCCCTTCTACCTAAACATGATTGTCTTGACTTTATCTTGCTGATATACGTAGCTCCAATTTGATAGATTTGTGAAAACAAAAACTAAATCAAAATGATATAGGACTACTTCTACCAGATGTAGTAAAATTATAATAAAATACTTAACTAAAATTAAATAAAAAAAGAAATGAAAATAATCTCAAATGAAATATAAGTTATTAAAAAAAATTGAAAACGAAATGGAAACGATTGTCTTATATACTCAATTCCTAACCTTTCTTAAAACTTGGAAGCTGCACTCCATATAAACTTTAAACATTCTGAAAGACTCGAGGAAATGTGAGAGAAAGTTATGCAATTTCCCTTCATCCTATAAATATATATATATTGATTTGTTGTGACTCTTTGACTTACAGCCACTATTTTTTATAAAACTATTGAGCAATCTTATGATTTACGAGTTTTGTACAAACAAAATGAGATAAAATTGGAATCGAGAAAATTATTTGAACTGTACAGATTATATAGGATCTAACTAAAACACTTTTGACACTAAAATATTATATTTCGCTTTTGTTGTGAAAGATCAACGGGTTTCATGGCTTGTTTTTAAAAAAACAACTAATTTATCTATGTTTATTTTTGCGATTTGTTGAGAGTGTAGAGAATTACCAAGGTCTCCAGGGAGAGCCTCCACTTGGGCTGGATTGGCTGCTGCTGACAGTCAGAGAAAGAGGTGACATTTGAGGAGACTCGGTTGGTGAAGCAGGTGGAGTGTAAGGTCTATATTCTCCACTTTGAGTACTGCTAGCATTACTGCATGAGGAGCTTGGGCGAGTCATACCCGGTGAAACTGGAGCTGGGGATGGATTGGCCATTTTGTTGAGAGTGTGACCAAGGTGGACCATGATGGAGGATCCAAGTTGAACATCGATCTTTGGTGTTGTTGCCAAAACTCTGGAGACTTCTTGGGCACAGTGAGCAAAGCCAGCACGAAACTTGTCATCGTTTCCAAAATTTTGTTGGGAACGGACCATTTTGTTGTGTGACTGTTGCAATTTGGTCATGTGGCGCACTGTGAGTTCGAGGATGTCAGCTTTCTCCAAGCGGGCAACATTTTCCCCATCGTTTTGCAGACCAGACACAAGGATTTCTTTGAGCTCATCAAGGCACCGGTTGATGCGAGCTCGGCGTTGACGCTCAAGCAAAGGTTTAGTAACCTGTAATCAAAAATAAAGAAAAGGAAAATTTAGATTTTTTGTACTTTTATATAAATAGTGAGTCTCTCCTCCTTTCACACTTTTGTCATGAATTATTTTTTTTGTTTTTACAAAATGTTTATGAAATTTACCTTTCTATATTGCATAGTCCGGGAAATTGGCTCAGCAGAACCTTGCTGCTGTCCAAGGGCACGTGAGATATCCGTAAGAGGAGCCATTTTTTCACGAAAAGTTGCAATGAACTTTTGAACTTTAAAAACTTTCCAAAAATTTGCTGGAATATTCCAGGTAAATTGTGTATTCCGAACTGAGATTATTAGTTCAACTGGTTGACGAACTTTGATTGAACAAACTTGTAATTTCACTCTGTATATATGAGTGAGTGAGAACGAAATTTGTGAATGTATATGTGTATATACTTTGCTTTAACACAGAACAACTCAAGACTTCTGAGCACGTTTTAAAATCAGGTTGTTTTACAGATCTACGAGAGAGTGAGAGAGAGAGGTTTCAGGTTTGGTTGTTGACTGTTTGAGCTCTGAGGAAGATATGATGGTTGATGGGGTCGCACGAGCACGTTTTATGTAGTGGAGGGTTAACCAGGGCGAGCATGCCAAAGCAGCCAAGCGTGTGTTAGGCAGACGGTCTATCTTACTATTTCTCTCTCCCTTCTTTCTACTTGCATGAAAGTTAGTGGTAGTGGTAGCTACAGAGAGCTACCAGCATATACCATTTACCATTGCTTATTTGGCTTCTGCAGCAGCAACCCCAAGTTCGGGCATTATCATAACAACCAACCATACCACAACCCTATTCACTAGCAATGGTAAGTTGACTTGAGAGTGATGCTGGAGCATGGGAATACTGTGGGAAGCAGATGCCAGGTGTTATGCAGGAGCCCCAGTTATGTGCTCAGAGAGATGAAATGAAAAATAGTGGATAGAAAAAAAGGCTCTTTTTTGTCTTGTTCTTAGCCGGAGAGAACCGTGAGAACGTTCCACGTTCCCACGATCGTTATGCACATGCTTCCAAACACACGTACTTACACAAAACAACTTTACAAAAACTTCTTAAGAAATCTCTTCTTACATGCATTTATACTACTATAAACACCACACACTATAGAGGAAAACTATGTATATAAAAAGTATTTACTTCTTATACTTGATTTTTATATATGCATATATAGAAATACCTCCATATACCCTTTTACTGCTACCTACTACTACTACTTCTTCTTCTTTTCTTCATGCATAATGGAACTTTGAAAGAAGCGAGAAGGAGGTATGCATGGCAGACAGACATCTTATTACAAGAGTAAAACTACTGGTTAACCAATTTACTCTATAAGTGGCTGGTATTACACAGTTACTTACTTTCTTCTGTTTCTTATACTTTTGAGATATAGTAAATATAGTATATTATCGGATCAGATAGCTTCTATGTAGGTAGTGCGTATCTCTGATTTTGTATGCATAACCATCCCTCATGGATCATCATCATCGACAGTGATAATAGGAGTAGGAGAGGGTAGTGGTGATATAAGAAGAAAAAAAAGGACCTTTTCTTTTTCTTCCTCATTACTATTTAAGTTCTTTCGCCTCTCCGACATAAAGCAATAATCGAAAACCAGATGAATTCTCACACTCCGACTCGACTGAGAGTGAGTCACTCGGAATCACTACTACTACTACTACAAGACCTGCATCATCATGTATTATGTTACTTTGTTGATGATGCAAAGATTAAATCTTATACTTATACCGGTTGCTGAGCTGATGTTTGATGCACTTTTATACTTTATATATAACTATACCATTTGTCCTTATATCTATATATAAAAGACTGCCACAAACATGCTCGGACGAATGCCATAATTATGGGCTTCTTATTACTGGAAAGGACATGATTACTATAAAACGTACCATTTTATCCCACGTTTTGAGTTTTTCACAGAGAAAGAGCAAAGGACCTGTGTTCTTCAAGGATAGTATATAGAAATGTGTGTGTGTATAATAATTGACACACACTTCGTTTTGTTTGGTCTTTTTTTTTCTTCTTCTTCTCTTTTTACAGGAATAATATAATACAACACAACACACTCTTTGGATTTGGTCGTCGAATGGTTGAACGGATGGACGACAGGCGAGCCAGTAGAGCAGAGCATCATCATATAATATGCTATTATTCATGATGATGATGGTATGTGTAATGCGTACATGCATTACACACAAAAATACACAAAGATAATAAACACACCCAGCCCGACATTCTTGCTCACTCCGTACTTACCACCTTGCCGAAATTCCCACACTCACTGTTCAGCTCGTGGATGTTGATCCCTATTGTTGTGCTCATGCATACGATATCTCATCATCATCATCATCATCCTATCGTAACTGGGAGCACATGATTATGGCTTCTGGCTGGACACATACCTAATTTCCCTTTGTTGTTCTCTGTTTTTTAACCCGTGTTGCTGCTGCTGCTGCTTGTTTCCTCTTCCTCTAATTGTGCATAAATATTTCATATTTTTTCGTAATTTTTATGTAATGAATTAAAGCAAATTTTCTTTTAGCCCAGTTTTCTTTACCATTTAACTTATGGTACTTACTACAACTGCAAAGAAAGAAACCTGTCGAAAGCTGCTTTCCCATACTTTATTTTATACATGTAAAATGTCGTTGGCACTACTGAATATTTTTAGATACGTGCATACTGTATTGTTTCCGATGCTCATTAATTTTTGCTATTTGTAAAAATACCGAAGGAACAAAAGAGTATAAATGCGCATACTTTCATGACATGTTCCTTTAAGTCAGTCTGAGCACATGTGCGGTGAATGCATAAGAAATGAAAATGTTCACGACGGGTTGGTTTGGACTGCGGTCAATCATACGCATACTTAAGTGTTGGTATTTGCCGGTTTTATCTAAATGAATTTTTTTTCAACGACTTTTGTGGCCAAATAATTTCCAAACCTTGGGTACGAAGAACTGAAGTTGTAAGATTATTATAATGTACAAGCAAACAATATAAATGACATCCCGTGGGTTTTACGAAAGGGCTGACGCAGTATATAACTTGTTCAATGGTTTAGCCACAGGACTTACACACATTCAGTGTACAACTTGTTCGTGCGCGATGTCATAAGAAGCCGAAGAATTTCTTGGCGACACTATTCAAGAAATGAGACTTGAATTGAACCCTTTTTTCTGCATTTGACATGATTTCTTTTCTTTCCTAAGAAACTGTCAAATGTAATGGGTTGTTCGTGCTGGGCACGAATGCTTTTTCAGTAAAGGAAAACAATGGGATGATCAGGGTTGGATAAAAACATGGAGAAAAGCTTTTCTCCATATTTCCATGTAAAAAATAATAAAAACATGGAAAAAACATGGAAATACTTGTATACATGGAAAAACTCCGTTCGCATGTTTTAGACACTCTACAATGGATATAATACTTTTATAATGCACATTTATACTCAGAGTAGCAAGACTGAACTCCTTTTCAGTGATTTTTAAGATACTCCATCATAACCTTTTAGCAGTTTCCAATCGAATTTATTTTCAAAGATAGGGTGATTAAATTATACTAACGATAACTATAAGTTTCAGCGAGTATTGACGCAGTATTATGTATATTCTCAACTATAGAAAATATGAAAGAACACAACGCTCGACAAAATAAGTGAAGTCGTATCTCACCAGAGTGTTATTTCTGAGTTTTTGATTAGTCCAGCAGCATTTATCCATTTTTCCATGTAAAAACATTTATCCATGGAGAAAAGAATTTTCTTTTCTCCATGTAAATACATGTTTTCTCCATGTTGTTTTTCCATAATATGTTTTTACATGTTCCTACCCTGGGGATGATGTTCCATGGTCAAATTCTTTTTCACAAACATGAAAATTCTTGAATGTTCATGTAAGTAATGTGGGTAATGCAATGCCACCCTTTAATGAGAAATTCTTCACCCAAACGATATTTGTATAAGCCCTTCGTTAATGACAAGAAGAAATAATAAAAGGACTGCCGCAATATCTTATAGACAATCGAATGCCGACCAAAAGCCATTAATTTTTAGTTTACAGTTTCATGATATATATTTTTCACCTAAAAGTGTAAAGTTTAAGTTTCTAGCTAGCTAGTTAAGAGGATTTACCAGAAAACCAAAAAGATTATATCCACAGTGGTGTTGAAGACAAAAGGATTCCGCGCAAGCATTGACACTCTTTTTGTCAGTTATAAAAGAAAGCGTACTTTTTCTAACTTTGACACTAATTATGCTCATATTAATATCCGTATGGGATGGAGACAGCGGAAGATTTTGAGCATTCATAGTTCAACGAACTAACTTTATTTCTCAAATTCCATTTGGACAAGAAGCGTGTACTTTGCTTGGAAATATCTTTTTACCCCAATAGCTCTGTTTTGTTTTTGGAAAAAAAATATGTATTATGCAAATCCTCATGCATAATAAATCGATATCTGACTACCATACTATTCCCAAATTACAATGCATTAATACATGGCTAGTGTTGATTACGAAACATAAATGCAAATTGAATTAAAGTAATCATAACATTTATGAGAATTAGAGGTTGGTTGAGGTTTTTTCTTCTTCTCTTGTTCAAAAAACATATCATCCAAACAATGATTTTCGAGTTAGCTCATCTCATCACATAAATTTTACTACTAGTTCTACGCAGTAATAACCATAGACAATGAGAGATGCTGCGCCGTTGCAATTTCGTGAAGGGAGAAAAAAAGATGTGACCTGATAAAGCAAATTGGGAACAGTTGCTAAAAGTTGTTGTTCTCACAGTCTGACTGTGCAGAACATGTTTGCAAAGGAATGGTTTCACCTAACGTACTAATCTCAAGCTCAAGTTGGGGAGCAAAGTAAATAGACACAGAGAAACAGCAGCAGTAGAACATACATACATACAAAATGTATGTATACAAAGAAAGAAAGACCAGTAATTAGATTCAGCAATAAAGGAGTCGACGTGAATAAACAGGTAGGTACATCCCCATGGTACATCAAGTGGTTGGGTATAGCGGAGACTGTTCCGGATTTGGCAAAAGAAAAGAAGATACGCATTCAAGATAAGGCAATGAGAAAAGAAAACCTTGTAATCAATCCCTTTTAGAGAAACTGGACCAGCAACAAAAATCCGATTTTTATGCTATTATTCAATACACAAGTGAATCTTGATGGGTATTTAATAAGGCAGTTTTACGAATCATGAAGCAATTGAAATGAAATACTTCAAAACTTTTTTCCTTCCCACGCTTCCTTCGCGAAAATCTTTGGGTTTTTATGCAAACCACATTTTTTTTGTTTTGAGACTTGACTCTTCTCTTGTTTTTCTTTCCCAGTCCAACTACCAGGGTTATACTTGTTCTTTTACTACTACTACTACTATTTCATGGGAGACAAGGGATGATGCAAATTTTTAATATAAGTGTATACGAAGGCATTTCGCGAAAGATCCGGTCAACTTTGATAACGCTTATCTCAAAGAGGACTTCCTCAAATACAATAATCTGCATATCCCCTGAAAGATAAAGATTGTGGCTTTTGAATGATGGGTTGCTTGTAGTAGCAGTCATTTGCTTTGTAGAGTTAGAGCTGGAAACGTAAACGCGAATGTTTTTTACAACACAAGATATTCGTGCGCAGATGAAACTGCATTTTTGAAGAGCCTTTCTTCGAACTTAATTAGAAATGAGCTTCAAAAAGATGGTTTTGATCCATTGCCAGTGCGATCAACTATTATTGAGTGGTGCAAGCGATTTCGTAGTGGTGACCCATCGCTAGAAAATAAGGCAAACCCAGGATGACCTTTAAGTTTGACTGACGACAGATACGTAGCTAAAGTGAAAGCTGTTGTTGAAAAGGAAAGACGACTCCTGTTGCGAGAAATAGCAGAAAAGGTCAATATAAGTGTCATGTCAGTGTTGAGAATTCTACATTTGACTTTGGGTCTATCTCTTCGCTGTGCAAGGTCGATTCCCAAACTGCTCACACCTCAACAAACGAAATTTAGGTGCAAACGAGCCAAGATAATCTCAACCTCCTTTCTCAGGATAGAGATTTTTTCTGGGGCAAGTTGTGATTGGGGCTGAAAGTTAGCTTCATCTCTATCAGGCAGAGACTACAAGACCGTCATCACAATGGCTCCCAGCTGGTTCACAACCCCCTTTAAAGGCCATACGTAAAACGTCAAGTGCTAAACTTATGATGATCGTTTTTTGGGACCGGTTCTGAGTTTTGTTGACCGAGTTCTACCATAAGGATTCTACATTGACCAGACAAAAATATGCTGATATCTTGGCTAAGCTGAAATCAACATACATCAAGAAACGAGGTCAAAACCAATGGGATGACAGAATTTACTTATTGCATGATAATGCACCATCTCACACTTCGAAGGTCGCATAGCAAAACTACGGGACGTCGGGTTCATTCGACTTTGTCATCCTCCATACAACCGTACCCTTGCTCCATCGGACTACTTTTTGTTCCCAAAACTAAAAAATTACATGCGTGGGAGGAAGTATAATTCGGATGAACATGTCAAAAAAGTGTAATTTCATGGCTTGGACATAGAGGCCCAGCATTCTTCTCTATTGGCATCTCGGCTCTTGAAAAAAGGTGGAAAAAGTGTGTACGAGTTGGGGGAGATTATGTAGAAAAAATAAATTAAATATGTCAAGTGATTATTAAATGAGAGCAAAATAAAGTTGACCTGATGTTTCGCGAAATACCTTCGTACATATGCATATATTGGAAAATAAATACAAAAGTGGTTTGGTTTGCAGAAAAGCTTGACTGATCAATGTCGAACTTAACTTGGAGTTGATGTTGCTGCATTCAAGTGACAAGCATGAATAGATGTTGGACCTCTAATAATACAGGAGGAATTATGATGATCTGTTACCAGATACTAAAAAAACAAGCTGTTGGGCTAGTGCAGATACAGCATTATCGTAAATCAAAAAGTTTCATTAGTTTTTATTTTTACTGCAGATGTTGATGTACCAAAAAAGATTGCACTCTTGCAGTTGTTTAAGTACATTGTTACATTTCAACTGGATTATTGGATAGGTTTTTATTTTTATGATTGACCACATTCTAATGGGATAAATAATGGGCTGCTAACGTTTCAAAAAGCTTCGTGTAGCTACCGGAGTTACATACGTCTTAAATTTTATTTAGCAAAAATTATTTTTTTATAGTTTGCTGCTTCAAAACTTGAAAATATCTTTCAGGTGAGCATAATGAGCTGCGATGTCCTCCTGCCAAATTTGCAATTTTGTGCTGACACGTTGATGTTTTTTGCTAGCAATTTTCTTGAAATAATAATTTTCACTTTTTACTAATACCACATTTCAGTTTTAATGACACCATAGTATATATGCTATATACCATACGATACCATGTGAAATTTGGAAATGATGTCCATCATAAAAATGCAAAGATTATAATAATATGGTTTTATCCATGTATTAATAAGTAGGTAGTCAAAAGAATCCCCCTTGAAGTTGTGAAAAAATTCCAGGTGGAAGGGTATGAATTGTTTTCACACAGTCAACAGCAGCAGTAATTACCAATATTGCGTGATTTTCCAAGGCAGATGTTGTGATGAGAAATTCTAAACTCCACAGGAATTAATTATTCAGGGAGAAGTTAATTAATTAACTTTTGTTCCTTTCCACCATTTTATCATTGGCCATATTAGAAAGCATGGAAAAGCAATTTGTTTCACCTTAAAATTCCAAAACCGACAAACGGACTAATTAGGGACCTCATTGATGGGGCTAATAGACTCAATTAAAATCGGCCAAACTGTTCCAAGAAGAGGAAACGTAACAAATTTTCAGTTTTATTTTCTTGTCGAGAGTAAAATTTCTGGTCGGCAAAAATAACATTTATGATTCTATTTACCTATATTTTAAAACACATGCAAGTGGCAAACTACGTTAAAACACGCAATTCAAAAGACCCACAACCCTATTTGGGTTGCTTGTTTAAGGAAACAATTTGAAAGTTTAGCATAAGGCTACCTTGGCCTTCAACTTGACTTTGCTCTGTATTTTCCAGAGAATGCAAATAATTATTTTGCAACAGCAGCATTTCTTAACAACCTCGGAAGATCCTTTTCCCAAGAATTTCCCATGAGATCAGGATCCATTTTCATCGACATCTGCATGCACGTTGAATTTAGCATTCCAGAGAGATCAGTAAAAAAACATGAAACTTTTTTTAAAAAATGAACTATACTCAAAGCTCTGGATAGAAAAGCAACGGTGGCCAAATGTTCCTTGCATAATTCTCTCAACATTCCAACAAAGTTTCTCATGAGTTCTCACCCTTTCTTTTGTACTCGAGAGCTGCTGGAGTGGCGAGTGAAAATGTGGGCCTTACATATAAATTGAATAAAAATTGAGCGTGTGCCCCAATCGATTTAGATTAAGATTACACTTGAGGCAAGGCAACACCTGGGCAATGTGTTGCGAATAACTCGTAATTGTGGGAACGGTAGGTAGATCCCAACAAAAAACAAACGATTCGTTCGTAATACAAAAAAAATGAATCCGGAATAATATTATGTTGCTCTGAAGGGCAATATTCATTAAGAAATATAAACTACATGAAAGAGCAGTACTCTTAAAAAATTTACATATATTGCATCCATATAAATTATATTACACGATACACATTTTCGCCCATAATAACCTATCAAGCTATGATAATAATAAAAATCAAACTGGAAACCAGTTTGTTTTACATTGTGTTTTGGGTTGCAGAAGGGTTGTTTACTGGTAATATGCATAAAGCATGAGTATATATTATGTATGTACCTTCTACCTTTCCCAGTAATAGGACATAAAAAGGAGACCTGATGAACCATTCCATTTGATATGCGCCTTACATATATGCAACTATACTACTGCGTCATATCAGATCATATCATATCAAAGTAATCGAGATACATTGGTTTGGTGTACGCGAAAACAGAGAGTGAAAGATAATGGGGCGAGTGTGTGTAGCTGAAGCAGAGTAGTGCAGGTAGGGGAAGAATAAGTTGATATGTATACAAACGGGCTTTGGGTCCGTCAAGTAACAGATAGGGCTAATATAATAGCAACCAGGCACGATGGAATGGAACGTAAAAAATTGATTTGGCCTTTCGCATTGTTCTCCCTATTGTTTGTGCTCCTTCAATTTTCATCCCACCTGTTGCCTGTTCCCACGATTCAATCTTTCTCACTTACTGCTACTCGCCACAAAAATCTCCCATGAACAAAACAAAAATCCATAAAAAACAGCATCTGACGTTTCTTAAGTACATCACACTACCAGTTTATATGTCATGCAATACGTTTGACCTTACGTACCTATAAATCCATGAGGCATGCATAGCATAGCTTTTCACTCACTGATGCTGATGCATGATGCTACCTTCATTTTCTACGTCACATTCCTCCTCTTTTGCCGATGGACGAAAACAAAGGAAAAACATTATGCGCATTAAGTAAAATGATAAAGATGCCAATAATTTGGAAGTACATCCACACAACGAATTGGCATTTAAGCTCTTCTCATTAATGAAACCAAAAGTCATGATATAATAGTTGTCAGTCCCTACGCGTTCCTGCATATTTAAGCCCTATAAACAATTAGGGTGTAATTATATGATTTTGTGGAATGTAGTAAAAACATTACTGCGCAGAATAATGCATACGTTAATGCGCCGCTATTAATGTCAGTGCCTATTGTTTTGTGGAATTCTAGCCACGTCATGCCAGGATCAGGAGTTTCAGGAGTAAAAAAACCAACCTTCGGGATAAAATGTGTAAAATGATAACGAATTATTTCATTAAAAAGTCTGGTCATGTGTTAAATCATGAACGCGGATTTAATCACAGGAGGGGGATATTGCCTCACCAATAAAAATCTTGGAATTTACTAATTTGACTGTTTACCTGTTGTTTTGTTAAATTTTATTATTCCCCTCAGCATTCCATATTACAAGTTCATATCAGTGGTACAAGCTAATTCATTCATTTTTCTCGTTTCATCAGATTTACATGTGTGCGGCCGTGCCCTGAGTCAGTAGTAGTGGTCAGTAGCAGCTGCTGCTGTCATATATTGCTTTCCTTTGTTACTTACTCCACTCCAGTCGAGTATAAAATGATGGGAGAAGTCACCTACGATGTTGTTACATTAGCTAACTGAGATACATATGTATTGATACAGGTCTTGAACGTGTGACAGGAAAGGATGAAAAAAATAAGCCAAGCCCCTGTAAATATACTCGTTTATCTGATGCCGTGGTTTTGTATCAGATTGAAATTTCCAAGTACCTGTGCCCGACCCGAACCATAAAGAAGAAAGAAGAAGAATGAGAATTAAAAGTGTATCCAGCGACGAAAAGATAATATTTAGACAGTGACGCATATATGTACTTTTATATCGTAAGATTTTTTTAAGGGTTCATTGAAAAATTACAAAACTTGAGTTCATCCGCCGCCCGCTTGCCAACCGTTTCTCCACATCCGCTTTAGAACGAATACGTTTTTTGGAAGCATTGTTGTTCAATGTAGGGCATCAAGTTGTAGGCATTTGCTTAAAAATTCGATTACAAGAACCAGTTCAAAGGTAACTAATGAGGATAATCACGCCAAAGTAAAACAATGGAGGTCGTGCCCAGAAATTTTTTTCTTCATCTTCCTCATTCATGAAGGGCTTTGGCTTTGTTACACCGATTGCTTATTCACGTTCTAATATCTTTCGCAAAAGAATGTTTCACATTATGGAGAGTTAGTCCTCCGTACAAAAAGCCGTGGGCTCTAACTTTATTGACTCGATTCGAATATATGTAGTTTGCTCACATTCATATCCAACTTTTCTTTCCCAAGCAAAATTCATACTTGCCAGGTGGCTTTCATCAAATTCCAAACCATGAGATTCATTCTTGTAATTCCATGGGAAAAGTAACAGATTGCTCATCCTCATCATCACCACCACCATCTTCACCGTTCATTAACATTGCCATCATGTTCGTGTTGTACGCAGCAATTCTGTGAAGTACTGATATGATGCTACTACTATCTACTCATGTTCCTCTCATCTCATGATGACGATGATGATGGCGTAGTTGTTCTTCTGTTTATGAATGACTGTTGCAGGTTGATTTCTGCCTGGTTTAGTAACTTTTCATTCACTTGTTCGAAACATCTTGAGGAAGCTTTGTCATGAAAGGGCAAGGTGTTCTTCGGAGAAATGTAGATTTCTCATGAGCTACGAGGATAATGTTACGTTATGATATGATCACTGATGATCTGTCTGATTTCATTGCTTTTGTGATCCTGATCATGCAGATTATTACCTATCTACGCTGTTCCTGATCAGTGATCATCATTATTTACCATAAAAAAACTATACTACTTGCGTTTAACAAACAGATTCGATTCGATTTCAAAATTGATTGCTTTGTCTTTATCACGAAACACTGAGTAAGTGCTGTTTATAATGATTAATTCGTAAACCAAATGTGGGATCATTATACCATAAAAAACGATTGGAAGAGGAACTAAATGTCGAATTATAAATATTGTTGGTATAGTTAGTAGGTACTTGAAAACACTTGCAGTAAACTTTTTTCTTTGTTTGAGATTGACCCTTTTAGTAAGTAAATCAGCAAAATCATTCTGCTTGCAATATGGCGCAAATTCTGCCCAACTGTTTTTGTTATTGAAACAAAAAATTGGTAAACAAAGGTTGAAACTACAGTTTTCTCTGGGGCAAAGGCAAATCAGGATCTCTTATTCTCTTGGTTTTATTGCTAAAAAGCACCTGCGTGGCAATTGTAATGGAAATTATGATCACGCCTTGGTGCCAAAGCCAATGTCTTGTAATAGGAACCAAAACAACCCGTTTTTTCAATTATCAATTTTTTGGACATTAGCGTATTACTTTTGTTTGTATTCAGTTTGTTAAACTGATTAAACAGAGCAAACAAAGGAAATTTTATAATTTCGTGTAATGTAACGTGACACGATATCAACGATTACATTTGAATACTTATTAAATTTAATGTATCATGTTTTATAACATGGCATAAGCTATTGAACTTTTGTACCCTTCGACCGCAATGTTGTTTTTGATCTCGAAAAGACAAAAATATCTATAGATCTGATCACGAACACGAACGGGTGTTGTTGTTTACTTCAACTTTTACACGTGATTTGAACATCTTTACGAACACCGATATACGAATTGGCCATCATATCATGAATTAAACTGCATTAAATATTCATTGTTTAAAATTCATTTTGTTTTAATACAAACGAAAACATTGGAAGTATATTTTTCATCATACAATCACACCTGCCAACCGCCCATAGACACGAACAAACCGTACCATTAAATTGAATATTAAATCTGTTATTTTTGTACCAAATTGCTCAGTGGGGGAACTTTTTCGTGGTCCACCAAGTCGTAATAATTTGAATTATATGACAAAATAACTTTGAAAACTGATGCAGAATTATCTACAAGTCTTAAATTTAAATTATTCAAGTAGTAAAATTTTATCAGAGTCTAAACATACCAAATCATACAATTGGTAACATTTCATTAAATTGTATTTGTTTAAATATGCCTATAGCACCCTCGTTGCAAGGAAAGTTTTGCTGGAAAGTGTAGCAAATAGCACATTATATGGGGTGTAATGAAGCGTATACCAATAAAAGCCATACCGTACAAAAAGCAAATTTATTTTTTTACAAATTTATATTACAATGATTTGAATAAACTACTACTACGGGATTGTACACAACTTTTTTTTAATACAAACTCATTTTTCACTTAGACTTTTTCTATTGATATAAAGGTATAATTGTGCATTATCTCCAAATCTACTCATACGCATATACATTATTAGAATCAGGACAAAACGATTATGGAAAGAAACAAATCTTTTGATATCCACAACACATGGTACGTGCATTCGTCACGTTATGAAATACTTCACAAGGCTACGTATGTACTTACGTGTGCTTGGCAGTACGTCATTGTGGATTGTAAAACGTAGTAAAAGGGAATCTTTTTGATAGTGCGATGTAAAAAGAAAAAAAGGCGGTTGTAAGAAATGGAGTAAGGAGAAGAAAAAAAGTAAAGCGGGCTGTTGTGTGTAGTAAAAGCAGCATAAGTTAGGGACATGGGATGCTCGCGTAAGACGTGTGTTAGGCAGGTGGACACATTTGCGTGGGAACGAGCTCTAGACGCGTTTTCCACGACGTTCCCACGATCCGAAGAAGAAGATGATGTGTTTTTTTCTTCTCTCCAGTGGCTTTCAGCCTGCTGGTAACCCCAGAAGCAAAAGTAATCAAATGCAACGCAATGCACCTTTTTTCTCCATCTCCACTACTATCATTCCTCCTCCGTCTTGGCAGCAGCAATATAACAACAGCAGTCCTCCTATATATGTATACTTTAACCAGCAACAGAAGCAACAAGGCAGGGTATGTTATTAATACTATTATCATGATTGCCAGGGATTTAAGGTTACAAGTAAAAGTGAAATAACAGCCGGTCTGCTCCCGGCATTGTGTAGATGGGATGGCCCAGCAAAGGAATCTCTGACATACATTACGCTTAGTAAGTTACACGTTACGCTTCCCTTGCATGCAACCATAAATATAACAACCGTGCATAAAAAGTCATTATATGATTATAATCATGAAGTAGTAGTAGTAAGTGAACAGCATAAACCATCTCACACAGGACCAAACTTGTCTAAGCATAACCTACCCTCAGCTCTCTCGAGGGAATCAGTTCTCAGCTTAACCTTACACTTCTTTACAAGGCATGCAGACTTCATTATGATTTCATATGCACTTTTTTGTTATCCAGGAGCAGTGATGAGAGACAAAGGGCACTTAAAACAGGGGTCTGGTTTACTCATCATCTTGACATGTAGGAATTTTAGGATCACATTTCCCTACCATATCAAATCCACTGGTGCTTACAATGTTACAAGTGGTACATGGCTATATATTTTAAAATTTCCCTAGTCTGAATGTAGGATACAATAGGTGATAAGTTGATGCAAGACATGAATAAGGAGTCATGAAGGTCCTTTTGAATACATGTATATAAATCCTTCCTTACTTTACCCCGGTTAGCTCCGTAAATAAACACGTGCCTGTGCCATGCCCTCAGGAAGAAAAGAAACAGTCGCTTTTCTCAGAAAATGAGTCATGAGATATTTTAAATACTGGTCATTTTTTCGAAGAGTATATACGATAATCCGTTTTTTTAACGATTTATATTTTTAGTGACTAACTCATTAAATTGCGTTAAACAATATAATTAATAAAGTAATGGAAATTTTGAAAACGGAGACAATCTGACAATCGATCGACTTAAAATGGTCACACCACCAACTAATGCAGCGGCTTTCAACATTTTTTAGAGATAAAAATAAAAATCAGAGAAAATGTCTTTTGGAATGTTGAAATTTTTCCGGTAGTCATCAATGAACCTTTCCTCACAGCTAAAAAGAAAAATGGGATGCATCAGATGCATGTAAATGAAGCATCAATTGCATCGCTTCGAATAATTATGTTCTTGTTCTTAACATTGAGTTTAAGTGGTTCATGCTTGTGTTTCATCATCATCACAGGAATTTGGCTTCCATCTGTTTCTCTAAAAGTAACAACTTTCTCAGGGAATCAGTTCAATTAACAAGTAGCGGTTTACAAAACAAGACCGCCATGAATTTCAACCCGTGTCATTTAGACATGACCTACGCAGAGCGCAAGACTCTGGAAAGAGCAAAAAGGAATCAAAAACAGGAAATACCTTCTGTTTGAAACAAGAAACCAATTATGATCGTATATATATTGGGATCAATGGAATGCATTTATAGAATCTTCAGGTTTCGGGTTTAAAAAATGTTTTCAAAAATAATGTTAAAAAAGAGCAGTCATATCTCTGCTTTCGTGACTTTTTACCCATTTCACAATATTTCCTCATAAATTTTTCCAGTGCCCATTACACATTCATGCTTGAGCCCTTGACGGTGTATATAGGGACTGTGGCATTGCGGTAGGCATGAAGATGAAACTTGACGCATTTTTACAAAGGAAATGAGCAAGTGCTTGCTCACATGATGACTTAATATATCGTGTGTCATGAAGTGAAAATATGTATCTGAATAGCGTATAATAAGCTTGGAGAATTGGACGGGACAGACCCAAAGATTACTTTTCTGTCAGGTTACTTGAGAAGCTGTGTAAAAATAGGGATGAATACCACTTTTAATGGTGGTTGCTGGTGTGCCAACAATAATGCCAATGCCAACTAGCAATAACGTCTAGACGAAAAATGAGGCAAGAACAAGGGGCTCATTGATGATTGAGAGCCTTTAAAGAAAATGAGAAGGGGCAAATGAGTAATTTTGTTCCTCGTTGAATCCTCAACTTTCGGGTCGGTTCCCTCACAGTTAGCAAAGTTGTTAGCACGACTTCCCAAAAAAATTTGGTGAGCAAGCAAACCAGCCAACTAGATTTTTCAGTTGACTACTTGTTCAGCCTCTTGCTAAAGAATACATAAACACATCCATCCGTCTTTTCAGGAGGTACATGGTATTTAGAGAAAGTATATCTGGAAAGACCTTATATTATTATTATTATTACGGTAGATATATACCTACTTAGGGTACGTGTTAAGTTGCTGGCACCTCTCTAGTTGAATCAATTTTACACCCTTTTTTCCACGCTATTGATTCAACTCCTAAAATCTTTATGCTACTGTCAATACAGTCTACTTCATATTGCTCAAACAATACAATCAATTCCCTTTCGGAATGAAAATGTTTGTAAAATCAAACCTGCCATTATTTAGCTCATTTTTGGTAAATGCATAAATGCTTTTATTTGATACATGATTTTCTTCGACTAGACATAAACCATAAACGGTGAGCGTCATTGGAATTGGAAGCAATAAGTGTAGTTGTAATTGAAAGCAATTTCGTTTCAAAGTAAGCATTTCATAAACAGTCATTTACAGAAGGAGAAGATTTTTGAGAGCGTTTAATAACCCCAAGCTCATAGTTTCTGATTGCCTTGTCAAAACATCATGTTTTTTGTTTATATAGATGAAGGATTTAGTACAATGTTTCGATAATATAGCACATGAAATTATTTTTTTTAAATTGATTGCCATCTTCTTCTTGTAATTGCTCCAAGATGAACTTTTCTTTCGTTGATATCGTAATTCCTGATGGAATTACGATATCAACGAAAGAAATCATCATTATAAATGGAGGCTTAAAAAGTTTTTATCTGCGATTTGGGGCTAATTGATGCATTTTCTTATTTCAAGATAACGTTTTAAAACTCATCTTTACAAGTGACTTTTTAACAACTTTGAAATAAATACACACTTTACCACCATGATAACAAACTGAAACTACCTCCCGAATCTGCTTTCAATTAAGTGCATCCCTTCCCCCGTCTTTACGGCTTTGACTTTTCTCTTTGCTGGAAAATATCAGAGGAAAACACACATCTCTTCTAAAATACGAGTACCAATATTTGTTGAATTTTAATGTAAATGTACACATGGTTCTCAAGAAAAAGTCTAGAATTTCATTTCCAAGTTTGTGTCCAAACACAAGGAGATCCCTCCAGTCCTAGGATAATAAATGACCCTCTTGTTTCTCCAACAAGAATTTCGAGACTTTATTTTCTTTAAAAAAAAGTTTCCATTTCATTTTTTGAGATTCATTTCTGTTCTGATATATGGCCATGCCTTTGAAGAAAACCAGAAATATTTTTTTAGAGACCTGCCGCTTTCCAATGTGGTTAAAAATAGTTTGGTAACAAGTGGGCTTGTATATCGGTTACAATATGCTTATATTTGCTATAGCAAAAGAAGCTATATTTAAAGTGTGGGGGAAGACGTCAAAAAATTCAAATATATAGGATCAGCTTCTGCTGACACAGAAAAGTCATTTTTTCTCTTGCAGTCAACATTTTACTTATCACTGTTCCTCATAATGCACATTTCAGTATCATGATACTCTCCAGTCTCCAACCAAAAAAGAACCTTTTACAGTTTGTGTTAACTGCTCACACTCTAATTACCACGCTTGTTGAACCCCATCCACTGTTCTTGACTAGTGAGTTGAGACAGGCAGGGTTGTATATTAATGGCTTTGTTAAATGGGAAGCAGCCCCCACAACACATATGCACTGCCCTCAACATACCAACAATAACTCGTAAGTAATGCCTTGCCAAATCTAATTAATGAATGCTTTATGCGCTTGATCGCATCATGTAACGTCTCTTTCATTTTTTAATGTCGAGCTCATGACAGGCTGAAAATCTGGTGAGACAAAATGGCATGGCATGACAATTTCAATTGCAGAAGTAAGTATAAAGCAAAAATTATCACATTAGTGTAATTAGAAAAGTATAAATAGACCAATCCCCTCCACTCTCCAAATGAAAATATAACAAGCCATTTCCTCTTATCGATTAACGCCTTATTTGCTAAAACTTTTTTTATTGGGAAAAAATCGGTTGCGGATTTCCACCATCATCGTTAATATTTAAAGTACCAAAGAGCCGGAAGTTTTGAAGAAGCAGATGATCCATCGTTAATCTCGGACGGAAGGTCCACTTCAATTTAAAAAAATCTTAAGTCCTATATTATGCTTGGATAATAATGCATAAAGAAAAACAGCTCATCCATGAATCCTGCATTGCAATGTGTTCCGTGTTTTTCATATAAATATACATGGGTTTTTGAGATCATTAGTCAATTCTCATTTCATTATCCGAAATGTACTTTTTTCATTCACATTTTAGGAAATACAACCTCGGAAGTTGACAAACAAAGATTAAGTTTCTTTGTATTTCACACTTTACGATAAAGTATCAAACTACAATTGGATTGAGCGCTCTAAAATCTAACTTCCTCCCTTTTATTCTCACAAAACAGTTTCGAAAACGTAACCATTTAATTTTGAATAGATTAGTGGGATGGAGTTTCTAGCCCAGTTCTGAGAGCAAAAATCTTAAAATAAGAAAAAGTTTCTTGGGACAAAATTGTATAATAGGCTTACTTTACTTGAATTGTTACATGTTTCCTTCAAAATACATTTTCAATTGAATGAGCAACAGCAACAGCCTATACAGCTACTTTAAAACGAGCTGCTATTGTTACAACTTGTAATGTAATTTAAACCTCATGAAAACTTTCTTGGCTTTGTAATAAGCTGGCATTGTTGTTGATATGTATTCAACAAGAAACCTGAGTGTCATTTACAATCAACTTCCACCACTGTGGCGTATATATATATATTGAAATGAATTCATAAAATAAACCAAACAGCTACCACACCATATATACCCCTACAGTATAAAGCTTCAAGAATGTTACAACAGATTTGAAGGAGATGAATACATTTTCGGGTCATTTGTCTACCGGACTTGACCCCTCTTTATGACTCAGTAGCAATGGTTGCAGCCTTCTGCCACCCATCCGGTACCGCCCAGTATTGCCCAGGTCACAATAGTGTTTCAGAGGTGGTTCTACGTATGGTTTCCCTCAAACCGAGCTATTGTGTTGCTAAAAATCTGCCACTCATTTCACGTTTTATGGATATAAGCACAGGGATTACGTATTTTTACGATGTAGAAGATTCAAAAATTGAAAATTTTTATGAAATGATTTTAATACTTGCACATATTTTTTTAATGAAATGAAATGGTAGCATACATATGTAATTTTAATCATGATTTATGTATAGTTGCTTCCAGGCACTTATTATACGAAAAGGAATTATGGATGTTCCGATCCGACCGAACTCTTAGGAATTTCTGCATTACCTGAGGAATAACAGTTTCTAATCCTATAATGCTCATTTCTCTTTGAATACATGGGCCTTGCCCTGCATTTAAAAATTGAATACGTCCATCATAAAATTTTACTGATGTATTGCCCACGCCATTGGAATGGGACATTCCCATTACTTATTCCTTAACAATAGCTAACAATTGAGCATACGCTCGGACCTCCGTTCCTAGCACGCTACTCTTCTTTAAATGCATGTAACAATTGAACAAACGTGGAAAACTGACATACAATACTTTGTAATGGAACAATAATTTTCTCATTTAAGATACCATGTTTCAACCCATAGTTTACGGCTTCTTATGCGGATCGTATCGACCGAAACCGAAACCAATAATAATACAAAATATAATAAAAGAAACTACAGAGAAAATACGATAATATAATATACAACGAGGAAAAAGCTATACATCCAATGATCCATTTCTTTTACACCTTAACAAAAACCCATGTTTCATGTTGGCCACTTGTTTATTGTTTGTTGGTAAAATAAGAAACTTCTTCTTAAACTCTCATGTATTTCTTATAACTCGGTTACAAAGACGCATGTTAATACCTTAAGCCTCCGTAAATAAATTACTTTGTGTTTTGAATGAGTGCAACAACTCTGTGTGTAGCTATAGCTAGCTAGAGACCAGAGCTGCTTTAGTTAAATCGATTCACTTGAAAAAGGCATGTGAGTACAAGGTTTTTTTCATTATTCCTTTTCAATCTTTGTCATCCACATAAAAATTCCTTTTTCTAATTGAAATGCCTCTTTGGTACGCTCGTGATCCATCAATATCTGTCCGGAACAATTATTAACGAGCCTACTTCAGAAGAGAAAAAGAGGAAGCTTCAATTGAAAGCTACACAAAGATTTTTTTAAACTGTGAAACGCAATGCATGTCTTCACGAAAATACTCGAAAACAGATTTAATGGGTAGTTACAACTGTGGCAAAAGGTAGCACATTTGTTGCCTTTGCATTCAATGCTAAAAACCTGGTGATATTGTGAACATGGGCTTTTCTATACGTGAAAATTGGACAACAAAATGACAGGATGCGACAATTAAGCTAAAAGTTTATGCATTTATGTACTTCAAAAAGTATACTTAGCCGAAATTATGGAAAAAATTGCAGATCAGATAAGAATAACTATGATACTTGGGGTATGTAGACTTCCAACATGAATTAGCTCTTATTTACTTGCAAAGTAAATGTTTAAGTATTGGATTTTGTTATTTTATGATGAGGAAGTTTCAAAACTCCATAATTATACCAATCTACATCATCAAATGTTAAATCAGAAATGATTTTTTTTGCTTCTGCACTTTCCTTAATAGCTTCTTATTATGACCACTTATGAGAGTGTTTTTGTCCAAACTTAATCTTGGGCTACATTTTTTTTGTATCGGATTGGAGTGTGATGGCCAACATCAAATCAATCCAGGCTTTATCGACAAGCCACACAAAAAGAACTCCCATCATCCATTTCAATCATCGACCGGCTAAGATCTTTCCTTATATATACTACTACTTAATAATATTGTGTGAGGGTGAAAGGATATTGCATCATCTGGCTCGGCCTGTTTAGAGAGTTATAATGTTCGATTGAGTAATTCCCTGAAGAATTCTTACATGGTCGATTACAGCAGCATTACAAATGAACACATCTTCTTCTAAACGGCTAATATAATGCTGCTGCAGCTCCCCATTAATGAGCTAATAATCTTTTCCTCTCGTTTCTACCACATACTTTTCCTTTTTATTAGTGTTGCCTTCTCACTACTGGCTTCCATCAAAATTATTAACAACACACACACACATTGACTGGACCTTAACTTGGCAGTTGTTTTGGACAGAGTGGAGCCAACTGAAAAAGAACCGTATAAATCCGTCTTCTCTCTAAAAGAACATAATACATTTATAATATCTCCAGTAAATATTTATTCCATCAACAAGAAAGGGGGTAATTCTAACAGTTTAAAAGATTGTGAAAACTCATTTCAAAATGCGGAAAGGTAGCAATCAAAACTGGTAAGCCTAATCATCCCCTGAGACTGGATGATGAGATGAGAATATATATATAAGCCTTTCCTTTTCCATCCCACTACTTCACCACAACATCTTAACCCTGATGTAATATGTTGTCAGTCAATCTACTTCTTTGGAGGTACTTGATACACATGTTCAAAGGGATATCTGACGGGTAGGTCGAACTCCAAGGTAAGACTCCCTTATGTGCTTCTTTGGAGTTCCAGCATCCCTCCATAAAGATGTGGCCACCGTACTGACAAAACAGGAATGTGCATTTGCTTGCCGACCAGGACTCTATATAAAACATGGCAGTTTTATGGCAGTCTTTTGCAAGGACACAGTATGATGCATGTATGTGATTGAAGTATAATAAAAACAGAAACGTGATAACACAAATCACAACTTTAGGTATCTAAAAAGAATCGTAAATGTTATGGTAGAAACTTTGAAAATAAATAAAGGCAGATTGAGGTGACCATCATTAAGTTAGCCTTTTTTTTAGGAAAGCTGAAAGTTTCTGTTTAAAATATTAATTAAGGGCTGAATTTGTATGCAAAGTATTTTTTATCTCATTTTTTATGCTGGACATTTTGAAGAGAAATGAGTAAAGATACGTCAAGTCATCTCTTCACACAAGTTTCAAAACTCGACTCATGAAATGTTATAGGGAATTTATGCTGTATCATCCGAATACAATCCGTGTAACCACATTAAAACGCATTATTTTTGTTGTTCTTTTATGTTTTCATGTTAATTATTATTATTTCCTTATTTTACATAAGACATGAATATAAAATACTTAATTTAGTTGGATAACTTTTTTTTAGTTGGTCATGGACAAAGGGAAAGCTACACACACATGAAATGGATGTAAATCAGTTTTCCAGAGTATATTTGGGTTGAGTTACCTCCGTTCTTGTTCTCTATTAAGGTTAAAAAAAGCCCTCCAAACTAGCAATTACTCGAGTCTTGTCGACTCATTCTGATATAAAGGGAAGGATCGTGAAAAGGTATTTATTTCTTTGAAAAGTAAAGAAAAGGAGCAGATAAGCCAAGCACATTGCCCATGCCATGCCCATTTAGCTGACATGACAAGAATCGGGAGGTCTGAAAAGACTTACGCACACACAATAACATAATAATACATTACGCCAGAACGGTTTCTCTACCGCTCTTCTTGTGATCTCATAGGCTCTATTGTTGAAAAATATATATTTTTCAGTCCCCATTTATTTCACAATGAAAATATATATCTACGAAACAGCCAGCACAAAAGGAAAGCAGAGCTGCTCTTGCTCTTTATATTATTATTATTGTGTTTATTGGGTATACATTTAGCTCAATTTATGAATCTTTTCAAAATTCAATGGAGAGCTGATGGAACATTTTGTTAGCCACTTGTTAGTGTGAGGTAAGCGATCAGCCTTTTCTTATTGAGGGTTTGAATAGGAGCTCGTGTATGGATTTCTACCCTTGTTTCCCACTTATCTCCTTCATTGCCAGCAATTACAAACAGAGAGTTTTACAAGGATAACTCCAACAATGTGCCAAACATGTTTAAATACTTATAATATGTGTTTGTCAAAAAAAAATGATGGTGACAAGATACCACGAGATTTTTTCGTAAATTGGGTAAATATGTACATAAATATGAGCAAGAACATAGATAAGCTACTCATGTTTCATGTCAAGTTTGTCAAGTGTCCGCTTTGTTGATTAAGCAAATATCAGATGCCGGAATGATGATGCCATTTTGGGTCTAATAATTATTATTACAAAACCACTTTAAAGGCTTTTATTGATTGAGCCTTTGCTAAATTATTGGTTTTTACTATATTTTGAACCATATATTGGCCACTTCGACGCTACAATAAATTATGAATACAGATATACAAATTTGTATATCTTTATATAGATTGGTGCAGCTTCGTATTGCATTATTGTTAGCGTGTTTTATATCACCTAATATTTTTAGGAACTCCTATGAAACCATTATCAGAGCAAGTCATTCAGAATTTACAATGTAACAACATATTTCAGTCACCTGGCCATTACGGCACCATATTCATGATCAAACGAGCAAAAATGATAGAATATATATGAGCTAAAAATTTAACATTTCGGAACCTTTTTCCATTGAATTTCAGAACCGTATCGAATCAAAACAACTGGTCCATAATTTCATAAAAGCAAAATGATCATAGGAAAACTTCCACCATCAAGGGAATTATACATTCCATTTTTATGTATGTTACGCTGCATTGAAAGGGAAATAATCAAAGATTTTTTGAATACGTACGTAGTTTAGAAGAACGCATTTGATTCAACATGGTTCCTTGACAGTTGACAACCTTGTAAGCAGCATCGCAATACGTTTTGCTTCGGTTCTTTTCTCCGTAAATGTCTTTCAATAAGCATATAAACTAGCTTAGCTATTTTTCAAAGGTCTTCAGCTAAGCTCATTTCTTGCCTTCTTCACCATGAAACTTGGTTCTTTTGTGGTCTATTGTGATCTAGAAAACCCATGGCCAACCATTTCGTTCTCAAAATTTTTCTTGGTCTCTTTTCTAAAGCGTGTAATGAATGTGAAACGTGAATCATCACGTTCCGGTTGACCAAAAAAAATTCACAGAAATAAAGAATTAGTCACACTCGAAGCAAGCTGCTTGCTGGCTTTGCTAAAAAGAATTCGTTTCGATCCGAGATTTTTACGATAGATAAGATGTTCCATTTCACATCAAAAAATTTCTTCATTGTACACATATTCTCGTTCGTTCATTTCTCCTTCAGTCATCTCATTGTTGTCATTTCTGGCCCAATATTTTTGAAGACATGTTGTTTGCAGAGAGCTGTAGGTACTGATTTTTTCACAAATTATAGACCAATGTATTTTAGACTTTACCTACATGAGAAATCTGTATAGTACTTTAGCATACTATTACATTTGTAATTGAAAATGAGCTGCACATTATGCTGATTAATAACTCATATAAGTGAAAGCTGATGAACTTACTTTCAACGAACTGAAACAATTTATACAATCTATACATTTTAAAATTGAAAAAAACTAAATCAATCGAAACTTCCACCTTTATACTTTTGCATTCTATTTATGTGTATAAGCTTTTTCGATTTTAACTTTTTGATAAGCTTGACAACTGGCAAATCAACAAAATTCAGTTTTGATATAAAATGCATCACTTTGATTTCTAACATTATCTTGTACGAGTCTATAAGCTCGTTCAGCTACTACTAAATTTCCTTGTCACCAATCACCCCAGTACGTCCCTGCAGGCTTTCACACCAACTACCGTGCCTAGCTTCTGTTGCTGCGCCCAGATTTGTTTATGGAAAACCGAAAAACCTTTATTAGCTGTAATTTCTTGAAATCGAGACTCTAACAAACACATTGGTCTGCGCCTACTCCCGTCCCCTTTTTTCTTTTTCTTGAGAACAAGATTTCGCTTTGTTCCGTTAGCATCCTATTGAAGCAATGCAACAAACGCCTTTAAAGTAAAGAAACAGTAAAAAAAGCAATGTATCTTTCGTTGTTCGCGAAAGGTATTCATTATCCTCGTGCGTTGTAAGGGGCATTGAGTATTCAGAGAGTAACATTATATATTTATGGCATGACCAACTTGTTGAGGGTCCACCTAAAGGTATAAAATATTTTACGTAACGTATACTTATTGTCATGTAAAATTACTGAAAGGCAAAATTTTTTCCTGTCGACATGATCTCCTCCAATTCTCTCAGTTCCTGGTAGTTTTCGTTTTCTTTATATTGGGCACGTAATGATTGATCCTCAACGCTTTTACAAACGAGCCCAACCCATTTCCTGACTTTTCTAGTTAGTGTTGCCAAAACCTTATGCTTTGCCAAACCTACTTGTTCAATAATGAAGCAGGGCTGTGTGCTGGTGAATGAATGGGGTGTGCAGGATCATTGGAGGTTAAAGTGAGTAAGGTTTGACTTCTGGAGGGCTCTTCTCGCTCCTTCTTTATCTCATCTTAAGATTTCAAAGGTTATGGGTGTGGGGGTAAAAACCCAACGCTCGTGGACACATCCAATAAAGGAAATGTATCTATAAACACACCATCTACTGTTAAGAGGTACTTCACATCCGGAGTTCAGAAATTAGTTGTGAATTTCCTGGAAAATTAGGCATGCCATTTTGGTTCCGAGAGTGGTGTTACGTGTAATAAGAGCCAGCAGTACACAAGAAGAACAAAATATACTATTTGAAAGCACGGGCGGCTTTTTAATGTGTTCGTTCTTTGGTGCTTTGTTCCTTATCTCAAATCGTAGAAGGCGTCTGAAGCTTCTAAACTGTGAACAGATTGAAGCTTTCATGCAAGCATTTTCTTAAAAAAGTCAATCATGATTCCATAAGTGTCAGTTAAAGCACAGCATTACATTACCAAAGAGATCATTGATATCCGTACCTGTTTCAATAAGACCTGCTTCAGATTCATAAATTATCATCAAACATATGGCTTATCCATTCCATTCCATACCAACGCAGATGCTTATATGTTGTTCATTCAATCTCATGAGAACAAAAGAGCGGATACCGCATCATTTATCATAATTTCGAATATTTTTTTTCATATGCCTCGTGTCATGCCGATTTTCAGGAATGTGAGAAGGGCATATGGTACACGAGCCAGGTTTTAAAAAAGTAGAAAGAACACGTAAACTGCTCACATTACTGCTCTAAAACAATATTTATGCTTCTCATGACTCTCAATCATAACTCGAACGAATGGAAAGATTGTGCCTGGCTTGATCTCATGCAACAATTTCGTATAATATGACTTCATACATCTCACATACCTACACATGCTCATATCATATCATGATGGTACTTAGTATTCGTGTGCATGCAAAATACTAATAAAGTTGAGAGCAAACAATTTCAAAATTATTAAAAAAAAAGTATTCACATTCACAAAGAACAATGATTCGTGTCTGTGAATTTCTTTTTGAGACCGTCTTCCAAACAAACAATCATGTTCGTTCGACAATCAATGTGTTTTATGATTCCTTCAGGTGGTACGAAGTTGTTCTGTTCTGAGGTTTTTAGAGTTCTTGTCCGACATCATGCAAGCATACCATTACCTTGTATATAGGAAAAGCCACAGAGATACCACCGGCTTTAAAAACTGAGCCACCCAGCAAACCTATGAATACAAAGAAGTATGGAACAGTGAGCGAGAGAGAGAGAGAGAGATGCAAGATCATAAAAACAGGTTTACTTTTACCCCTTGTCTTGTAAAGTCCTAAAAAATACGCTTTGGATTTTTACTGACTACATTCTTTAAAGTTGAAGTGCAAGCAAGGATGGATAACAAAGGATGTGTGAGCTCTGCTTTTGTTGTTCAAGACTAAGGGTTGGGATGAGATGAGAGGAGTTGTTGTTGTTGATGATGATGATGATGAGATGCAGTAAGATATTAATCGAACTTACTCACTGCTACTTAGCTTAAGATGAGGATCATCATCATCTCATCTTTTTCTCCGAAGATTTCAGGTGTATGGGAAAATAACGCCATATGGCTGGAATGAGGCAGTCAAAGATTTTTTTTAAGTCACTGCTCATCTGGCACTTTTTCATTTTTAACGCTACGGGAGAAATTCCTTTCCTAATTTAAAGGCATCAGGTTCAGGTTGGTCGGTTCATTCATCGTTTATCATGATGTTACTGACACCTTACTTGCTGAAAAGTATGTGAATTGCTTTTCCCTACGTGCTACTATTTGGCTCATCAAAAAAGTTAAAGTCAAGTCACATCACACAAGCAAGGCTTCCTTTTTCTATCGGCAGCTGGACTGGATGGAGAGAATGGAATGATATGGGCTGAAATCTAAATTGATGAAAAGAATTTATACCTACCCTTTTAGCACCCTGTAATTAACAACTCTGTGAAATATTCCCACAATCCAAAAGGAATGCGAGAAATCTAAATGTGCAGATGTAAAGAGAAATCAACATATTATAATTATATAATAGAATTGAAAGATCGTGATAAAATGACAAGTACAGACTGATCCCTTTCACCCCATGGCAGGCTTAGCAATATGATGAATAATATGAGCAACACACGACTTGGCACCTCCCCAGTTAACAAAGAAAGCTCAACAAGAACAAAGAGTAAAAGAAACGTCACCAACATAACATGACAATGCATTGTACCAAAAATCAGCGCCGCTCGCTTCTGCAATAATAATTTTTGTAGTGAGTTTGTCCTCAAGTGCTTCGTTCGTTGATGTATATTATGCTCTGAGAATGGTATGGTGTGATCCTGGTGTATCTTGTTTGTATATTAGAACCTTTCTCGGTGACAAGTATGCAAGGTTATGAACTTTGAAGTACAGTATAGTGTGGTTTAAGTTTTTCCATGAGCTTATGTTTTGATGTTAATGCATGCAGGTTATTATATATAGCTTGGGTAGGTAGAGAGCCCTGACATATAAAACGAAAACAAGGGTGGATGCAACCTGTAGAATTCTTGGAATCTTTCTAAGTCATGAAACGATGTATTATGCAAATTATTATGAAAAATATAAAATGCAGAGCAGATCATGAATGACGTAGTCAAATAATAAGGGTAGGTATGCAGAAGATGTGCAAAAAATAAATTCCAGGTGAAGTGAAAACCAGTTTTGTTTCATTGAGTTTAAATCTCCAAGTCAAGACTTGGAATGTTTAATTTCAGGATATTCTTTTCATTTCAGAACACCTGGCCTTTTTCTCACGATCATGAAAGAACAACTGTTTTGCATTGCATTTTTCTATCAACAATATACAAACTAATACGTGAATCGAGAACGAGTATACCGCTAAAATGGCTTGAACTTCTTTACATAAGTAGTACGAACTAATATTTTTTCTTAAAATCTAAATATCACAGCATTGCATTTTTTTCGTGTTAAACCACTTTCAATATTTACATAATCATTCTCTAAAGCAGTGGTTTCGTGCATTTTACGTTAATATTATTAATCCTACTGCGTAAAAAAACTCAAAGGAATATTGAACTTTTTTTTCTGAGCAAATAAATGTCACAGGGTATTAAAAAAATAAACTAGATCTGGAGTTTAAAACTGAGTTGAAAGACAAATAATATTAAAAAATAATGATTGGCAAACTGATTGAATTTTAAAAAAACAGATTGAAACACTTTTAAATTTAAAAGTAAAGTGAATCTTGACTTGAGGATTGAGTCTGGAAATCCATATGGCTGGAGTGATGAGATCCATAAGAACTGAATGAGTTGCAGGAAGAATAAGAGTTGGAGAGAAGGGCACTTTGACGAACAAACATTCTCCTTGGTGGCTCGGGTGAGCTTTCAGATTCAATTTGAGAGTTGATGGAGTTTTGCTCCTCAGCATTGGCCAAGGCTTCCAGCATCTCGTTGATGTGGTTTTGCTCCATCTCAGCAGAATGATCAAATTCCATGACGGCGGGTCCCTTGGTGGATACCCCAGACGACTTTTGCTGACGTTGGCTTATGATTCCCCAATACTTGTTGAGGTTGACCCTGGCAGTTTTAGCGATTTTGCGGAATGGACTAATTCGGGTAGCATTCTGTAATACAAAGAAAATAAAAGTTTCATAAGTAATTTGTTTTGCAATGATATTTTTTCAAGGGTAGGAAATAACTCCTCCTGTTCATAAATGTTCTGATAATTTTCTAAATTGTATTGAGCTATAAAACTCAAACTTACCGATTTGCTTCCACGAATAGTTCCAAAAACAGGAGTAGCTTCAACAGAAGCTGGAACGGAGAGAGTTGTGTTTCTTGAAACGTGGCACATATTGGCAGTGAAGTTAAAAACTTTTTGCACACTTGCAAACAAAAAATATTGTGAACGTGAGAACGTTATCAACGTGGTTGTACGTACGAGTTTACTTTGAACACAAAGTCGAAACTTGCTGTGAGCACTGTGAGATCAAAACACGCAAGTTTATATTTTCATGTATAAATGTATATTCTCAAATCTTGTTTTCAGATGCCGTGTTAGGTAAGCAACGAGAGAGAGTGAGAGAGATACGAGGGTTGTGTCTGTGTAGTTGAGCGATTGAAAGCGGAATGTGAGTTGAGGGTGAGACTCCGAAGCCTTATATACCGGGTCCACTTCTCGCATGGAACGTGTCAGGTGGTGTGCCGAGCACACTCATTTTACCATGAGATTCTCATTGCAGCAGAGAGGGGAACTCTGCTGGGAAAACTCATCTCATGCTAGGCATACGCAATAACACACGTTAGGTAAGAGGAATACGTAAAGCAAAGATCATGCATATTATATTGAGGGAGCCCTGATATAATGTGTGTGTGTAACCACTTCTCTCCCTTCTACCGCTTTCAAACAAGCAACCAAGGGTTATCCTCGTGCTAGCAACCTAAATGTTTTGTGTTATTAGTTATTTATGTGTGTAAAGCTTATGATGGGAAAGCAGACGTCGTCTCTTCATCTTCCTCAACAAAAGAGTTGTGGCCCTTTTGGGAAATCAGCTAAAGTACAAAAGAGCCCCTATAAACTTTTATGTAAAAAGCTTCTTTTACCTTTTCATCTCTATATAGTTAGAGTTATATGGTCTTTCCACCACGGCGGTTATACGAGTCCCTTATTCATGATGATCGTTGCGGCCCAGAAATTCATGACGTTGTAAGGAAGATGATGAAGCGGAAAAATTCTTTGGTGGTATATACTTACCTAATCCTCATCTTATATTGATAATTCCCAATGACCATCCCAATTACGTGTGTGTAGACCCTTGGAGATCAATGCAGAGAACCTTATCATAACAACGTCTTCCCTTGTTGCTCACAGTGGTAGTAGTACCTTGAAGGAAACTTAATACTTTTAGCTCACTTCTTGCAAAGCCATTAAGGAACGTTACAGCAACAAAAAAAAGGAGAAGATGAAAGGCAAAGCTTATTTAAAATCTTTGACGTATAGTAATATAGATTTGCCCATTTATACTCTATACAAAACGTATTCCACAGCAATAATAATAGTAATATAACAGCGCAAGTGTCTATGCCTTAACTACAAATTCTAGTGAAGAAGAAGATGATGATGATGATGACGAAGAAAGGGCAAAAAGACTGGAATATAAGACCCCCACGCAATCTCAACGTTTCATCTCTCTGCTCTTGATCTTTTTTTTTCTCTTCAAAGGATCCTTTTTCAACAAGAGGGATGCTAACGTTTTTTCCTCCTTTCTCGTCGTCTCCACTCTTCTCATCTCATCTCTCAAAAAAACCAAATAATATCTTTCAAGGAATGAACACCTGCTCGTGTCAAACATTTACATTCTACCCAGAAGGGTTCCCACGATTCTCTCGTTTTCCATCTCTTATTTAATTTTCCGTGTTGCTCCCACTCACAACAACTGAACAACAAAAACATCAACCAGAACAGAACAGTAATAGAAAAAAAAGTTGTAGCGTTGATGGTCGTATTACATTGTGAAAAAAATCCTCATCATCATCATCACCATCACCGTCAGTTCTTCTGCATCTTAGGAGAACAAGACCAGTTACACATTCGAACGTTTTTTCCTCAATACTTCAATCTTCTCACTTATTCTCTTATCTGTCTTTCCTCGTCTCCACTAAAAGCTCCAGATTATTCAAGTGCACTGAAGCAAAGAATAGCTCTCTTTTCATGATCATGACGTTTTTTCACTGGATCATCGAGATACTCGGCTCTTTCTTAAATGAACCAAAAATCTACTCCTATATAATAATAATAACATGCCTTCTTTACTGAATTATAGTTGGGGTGTTTGTGAACATTGGTATAAATTGCGTTTTTTCTTGTTCAAGCCTTATCTAAACCTCCTCTTTGACAATATAACAGTTTGCTTTTCGAGGCAAATTCATTCTTTATTTTCTTCACCATCAACTATCACATACAATGTTGTGAGACCTGAGTGAGCGAGAGAGAGAGAGAGAGGTATATAATTATTCGCCTTTTTGGATCACGTTGTCTATGCCATTTCAGTTGATTAGATGAGTGTAGTCAGATACAAAAAGATGAGGAACCTGAATGGGCTTAAAGAAAAGGCCGTCAATAGTCTCTCCTTCATTTTCACCAGAGATGATATGAGGACTACTGAAACTTTGTAATGGAATTGAGAAGAGGCCGATCTTCTAATTGTTTGTGCCAAGGTTAAGAAGGAAAGATTGTTGGTGCACCTGAGTATGCAATTACCTGACTCGTCTATCACGAAATCGGTTCGCTGTTGTTCTATAAATGAAGGGAAAAGGGATGATTAAATTCTAATTTATAGGTGAAGGGATTCATTGCATGGCTAGGCGGTAAATGACACAGGTGTACATTCTTTGAGAAAGAAAACACGTGTGGCAAGGCTTACGAGAAATGTTCCTAATGAGAATGATTAATGCGTTGTTTTAACCGATTACTATTAAAAGGTCGGATCTGATATTGGTGTAGACGTAATGGATCGCCGTGTGAGTGAGTGAATTACTTCTGAGTTTTTAGTTTGTTCTGTACTCTGCATACGATTTTTTATTTTTTATACATTGCAGCCAATAAAATATGTTTTGGTTGCATTAAAGTCATTCCCCATATAGATACTATTTCAAGTTGCTTGCCTGCAATTTATGTCGTTTTCATAGACTTTGTACTAGATTAAAGAAATTAGAAAGATGACTGAACACATGAAAATGAAAAAGCCAACAAACGCTGACTCTGATATATACATCCAAGATCCAACAATGACAAGCTCAACAATGAGGTAGCAGTGCCACTACTACACTGTCTCCTCGCTACAGTAGGATGAAGAGGTAATCTATTCAGGCAACTTGTTGCTTCATGTTACCGTGATGCTTCGTAGATGGAGACAGTTTAACTTCTTGAAGGAACAGGTGGAGGGGAGCAAATCAAACTTGCCTACAACAAAGCACTAGCAGCGATATGCTATATGCTCATCGGTTCATCCCTGTGCATCACAACAAGTATGCATTCTCATTTCACAGGAAAGTTGAGCTAAACTGTTTAGCTAAGCTTTCTTTAATTTTCCATAACAAGCTTAGATGGATGTTAATTACACGCTTCATGTTAACTTTAATGTTTAAAAAGTAACAGCAAAGTTAAAAGATAATTAAGCAGTATTTATTTGACATGAAAGATTCAAAAATTAAAAGTCCTTTTGTCATTCGCTACGGAAAAGTGTTTACTATCATTGTACATAAATGAGACAGTAAAAATGCAATCTAAAAAATGGATACATTATAAAAATAGTGTGATACTTGACAGAAAGTAGCCAAGAAAATTTGATGACTAATGTCATAAGTAGTCTCAGTCGCATTTGGTAATCCCACGAAAAGGATTGGAGCAAGTGGTTAGAGGTATAGACCATTGTTGTCCTAATCAACATAAAAAAAATTATTATCAAGAAGTAATATCATGACTCTTTCATAAAAGTACACGAGATTGAAGGTAGGCTCATATATATAATATATGTGAGCATGCTTGTGATCGTACGTGTGTATCAAGTACATGAGGGGAAAGAACAACATAAGGAAAAGAAAAGAAAGAAATGGAAAGAAGAGTTGAGAGGCAAGAGAGTAGAAGAGCTAACAAAGGGCGAAACAGTGAGTCAATCAGACGAATGGAATCTCGACAAGGGGCAAAAACACATCACCATCATCATCATCTTCGTCATCAATATAATAAGAAACGAATCTCTCTCTCCATATGCGAGTGGTGGTAAGTTGTAAAAACGTGTGTTGTGTGTACACAGTCAACAAGGAGCAGTCATCTCGGCTTTCAGTCAACAGATACGGAAGCCAGAGAGGAGCGAGCTGGGAAGAGTGAGAGAAGCCGTTTCCCACGGTTTACCAAAACAGCCACTACACTAGAGCCTGAATAGAAGCTCAGCTCGTGCCAAACAAATGGCCAAAGCGGGTTTCACTATAACCATATGTTGTCCATGCATGTTGCACACACAAAAAAAACTTGGGATTTATATTATCCTCAGTTTTTATAGGGGTCCATACTACCTCTTATAACCACACATGCGCGTATATATACTTATTATAATATATCGAATTCAACTTGTTAAGCTTTCACAAACACATCAGCTTCAACTTTTAGATCATGTTGTTGTACTTATTATTATCTGCTGCGAGCAGCACGAAGGGGATTTTTTTGTTCGGTACCATTACCAGTTTTTTCATCTATAACGTTTATACAGAAGGTCACGTATTTAATATTACCCTCATGCATACATACATACATATTTCATATTATATACTTATTACAATACCTACAAATGCACAAGCAATCCGTGTAACACACGTTTAAATCTGATATTGTGTATATATCTACATAATCAGTACTTAAGCATGCACGTAGCAACTACCACTGTTACCGCTACCACTTTTTTTTAGAGGTTTTGTCGTCGACTTGAGTAATCAGTAAGTATATAGAAGTACACTTTTCCAGGGTACAAAAGAAACACGGATTCCACAGTGAAGCGCGAGCAAGCGGCATCCCTACATAACTATAAGGGTCGTCTATTCCGCATGCCCATATATAGCGGTGTGGTTGAGGTAGCTGCGTTTTGGTTCACCTTCCCTTCTCATCATTTCATTTTTATAAAGAAAGTGCTTCTATGCGCAAGTTGCGCAAACGATAAAAATACGGAAAAATTCATAAAGGTTCGTGTACGTACACGAAGGCGATTGATGACAGATAACTTCCAGCCAACTCCAACCACGTTCCTACCCGTTGCCGATACTGCTACTGAAGTAACCCTTAAAACATTGCACAATAGGGATGAATCTTTGGGTCTCTTTCTAGGAAGAGATTTTAAATGTGATATTTGTCCTCTGGAATTTAGTTATTTCACAATCACCCTGATCCTTTTCAAAAGATCACATTCGTATCTTATTTTCATGCTCATTATTTCATCACATCATATTGAACTGGTGACAAGACATCCATTCAACTTTAAAGCAGCACTGACAATTTGATATGGGCTAATGTTATATAGGGGGTTACGAGGTCCGTTTTTTATAAATCTTTGTATTTAATAATATGTTTTTTAACCTGTGTTACATGATCACTACCTACGTGAATGTTGGAAAGATTAAATTTCTCCTTACAAAACTGGACTGAAAATGATTCTCCATTATTATTGGAGTATATAAATATCATGATTGTCAATTTTGCAGAGAACATGATAGGGTTATTGCTTTTTATTGGGATAATAAAGTACAAAATTTGTTTGCTTAAGAATGATAATACATAAAGTTGGATTGAATTACGTGCGGGTTATTGGGTACGTACCAAGGTCTTGCTAAAAGATTAGGAGATCAGCACCCCCACGTGTTTGTATTATTATACGTTTTGTAAAAACTCGAATTTGATATGGCAAGGTTGTTATATGTTAGGGTTGCACAACCCTATAATAGACTTTGACCATAAAGAGAAAAAAATGCTTATGACCATGTTGTTGACTCCGAATTCATGGACAAAAATAAATAAACCTTATCTTATTGATGATGAGTGGCAAGTCACATTTTACTCAAGCTTTTATGTTTAGGTACTTCTTGACTCTTAATATTGCAAAATCTTTTTTAAAAAAAGTTTCCACAAATTACGTAACAGGTGACACGGAATGGAATGCATGACATTCTGTAATGGGTGAATGTGTATCACATGCCATCTTTTAAAATTGACAGCGTCATAATATAATACCACCACGATGGACAAGTGTCAATCCTCATCTAATGAGCTGACGCTGACATTCACCAAGTTCAAAGCACAATCTTCAGAGCAAAATGGATTAAAACGACTTTTCATTTAATATGTGACCCATGTAGTCTTTAATCTATTGAAGGTGAAGACAAAAAAAATTTGTCACTTGTTTTTTAAGTTTTGTAAGAATCATGCAAAACAACCATTTTTCAGTCTTGTCATCGTAATTTACAATTTTGATGAGATTTTTTCGTAAAATTGGCTCATGCACGTTATAATGGACATGAAACTAAATTCATTTCGCTACGTCCCGTCGGTCCCGTACTCAATTTTTGTGGGTGATGGTGTATGATGACGGTATACGAGCACTAAAAAATCTATATTCACAGACAGATTTTGATTGCGTGACTGAATACCTGTTGAGTGGAATGGGAGGGCAAGCGAACCCTTTTCGCATGTCAGCCACTTAATTGGGCTACAACACAGTAGTTTATAATGTGGTACATAGTAATATGCTTTATCTACTTTTCAATTACATAACAAACGACGTGCCATCAACTATATCAAGATCATAACAAAATTGACTTGGTTCAATGAAATCCCCGCACCTATATATGCAATGATGACAGATTATTTTTGATCCAAATGAACGAGACGACGACGAGATGGACGTTTCATCATATGCGTAGTACTTGTTATTGTTTCACGTTTGGGGGAACGGGGACAAGTGCGACAAAACAAGCAAAAAATAATTCTTAGTCGATCTACTGACAATAATCTAAGCCTCAATGACAATGACACGCTTGTCCATCAATATCTACTCAAAATCTATTAACTAAACGTTAAGCGTTCTTGTCCCTAGTAGGTAGAGTGGAATACCTTAATAAAATAATAGAATTTGAAAGTGTTCGACAATCAAACAAATGGATCAATCATGAAGAGGTAATGGCTTTTCAATACATACATACATAAGCTCAAAGTCCCAAGATGCGCATCTCATGTTTATATTGGGTTGCCACCCCCAGTGTAGCAATTAGACGGGAGGACCTTTACTACTGTTGATGACTGTCAACTGCAGTGTCAACCTTTGGGTACGAACTTACGTGTGAGTAGTTCAACAACGTATCGTGCGTAGTAAATATTTTAGTCGTATCATCAATAATGCAATGCAATGCAATGCAAACACAGGGAGCATTGAATCTTGAGTAGAAGAAAGGCATGCATGCATACTCAACATTACACAGTCATCAAGTCATCAGTACCACCAGCTGAGAGTTGAAGTCTGTCTGATTTTAGACAGTAGTATTGAAAGTGATACCGTGGGAATGGGGCTGACATCAGCTGTAAAAATATGTGCCCGCTCACTTACTTAACGCACGTTAGCTTATTACAATTGCTATTACATATATAAATGTATGATTTGATGATTTGAATCCAAGTGCCGACATAACATGCCATCTCATCTCATAATCAAAGCTGAATGCACACAATATGTGCTACATGAATATAATATGTGCATTATTTGTTGTAAGTATTCTTAATCTCTCACATTCTAAATCCTATATAGACAGATGTTTATACCTACATGCGAAGTTCAACATAACTGAAGGGGAGGGTAGGGTCTTCTCGTCTAGGATTATAAAGGTTAATATCTGGTGGTGTGTTCTGCCCTAATATCCCTATGATGTAAAATGATAACTCTCCTGAACTGCCTTATCTAGCTATTTAGACTACTACGGCTAATCGATCTTTCGAAACGTAATTAATCAACTAGAAAACAGCTACAGAAAATTTATATCAATAAATTACATCACTCTTTATTCGTTCAACAATTAATCAATCAATGAAATTACATTCAACAATGCTATCTAGCACATTTGTAAATTCACACAAGAACAATCAAGGGAGAAGTCGTCCTCACTCGACCGCAGTTCAAGACTAATAATGGCAAGCATGCCTCGCAAATTCCCAAGTCACAATCATACAATAAAGCTTCTAGAAAAATGCTTCTTCAATTCAAACTTATTCGGGCTTTCTGCCCTCTATGATTCAAACAATATTCATACATAATATTCATACATGCAACAAAGAAAATAATATACATAATCCTATCACTTTCCGTGATACTTCTTCACATTTCCGGTCCCCAAGTCTGACGCCATTACGGAGGACTTCATCATCTTCAATCCTAAAGGACACAGCTTGGTGACAGGTCTCCTTAGAGTAGTTATCTTCTTTGACGAAAATTTACGAGTAGTAACGTCCACTGCTCGCACATGTCCATCCTTTGCGGGGAAAGTTGCAGTAACCACTGCCTTCACCCAGCAGTTTCTCGGTTGTTGGTCATCCAACACCAGTACCAGATCTCCAATCTCGATCGGTTCCACTTGATCGGTCCACTTCTCACGACGAAGTAGAGTTGGAAGATACTCATTAGTCCATCTCTTCCAGAATAGGTCAGCAAATGCTTGGGCTTCTTTCCACTTTTGTCGGAACAAGCGTCCACGACTATCCACTTCAGAAGGGATTGACGGTCCCATGTCTACTCCACCTTTCAATAGATGATTTGGAGTCAACGCTTCAGGGTCATCAACATCGCTCGACAGGTAAGTCAACGGCCTGGAATTTACGATGTTTTCGGCTGCTTTCATCACAGTCAGCAGTACAGTATCCTTCGGATATCGTTCGTGAAGGATATTCTTCAAAACTTTCTTGACGGCTTGTATGAGTCGTTCCCATGCTCCACCCATGTGAGCTGCTGCAGGTGGAATAAATTTCCACCGGATTTCGTGCAAACCCTGCTGCTCCATGATTTGCTTGTATTCTTCACACGCAATAGCACGTTCCATTTCCTTGATTGCTCCATGGAAATTTGTTCCATTGTCACTGAAGATAGTGTGGGGTCGTCTTCGAACATCCACAAAACGTGACAAGGCTAAGAGCGTTTCATCTGAGCTGAGTCCATGAGCTATTTCCAGGTGGATAGCTCGTGTCACCATACACGTAAAAAGGACTCCCCATCTCTTCTCATGACGCCTGCCGACAGTGACTTCGACTGGCCCAAAGTAGTCGACTCCGGTATAGGTAAACGGATGAGTTCCACTGGCAAGTCGGCAACCGGGAAGGACGGCCATCTCAGGAATTATCGGCTTCGCTCTAAGTATACGACACTGGCTACACCTAGTCCAGCACCTTCGCACGGCTTGTCTTCCGTGTATGATCCAAAATCTCTTCCTTAAGTTACTGAAAACCGTTTCATACCCAGTATGAGCGTTTCTCTGATGCTCCCGTTCCACTATAAGGTCGGTAAGCTTGTGTCGCGAAGGAAGTATAATCGGACGACGACTCTCTTCTGCAACTTCACTCTTGTCAATACGTCCGCGCGCTCTCAAGAGTCCACGTTCATCAAAGTATGGAAGTAGTTTCCTTAAATCTTTATTCTTCAGCTGATTTCCATCAGTCATGAAGGCTTCTTTCTGTACAAACTTGATTAAAGTTTGCTCTGCATCTGCATAGTCTTCTGGAGTAGCAGTAGAAATCTTTGTCCCATTCTCAATCTTGAAAATAGGTAGCTGGCTGTCATCTAATTCTTTTTGGCTTCTTATTTTTGCAAGCCATTTTTTGCCAAGTCGGCACACAGCAGTCACCATACGTAGTAATCTCGTATATGATGAGAACTTGTCAATATTGAACAAGTCACAATTGCCTTCGCCTGCTTTCAACCTACACCCGTCGTCAGTAGACAAGCTGGCTCCGAAAGCATCCCCGATGGCTGTCTCTTCATCACTATCTTCAACCTTCTCTGTAGGCCAGTCAGCTTCAGGCTTTTGCAAGAATGGAGGCCCAGTGTACCAACGAGATTCTGCTCCAAATTCAGTTTGGCTGCTTATACGCGTGGCTTCATCTGCCACGTTCATGGCCGTTGGTATCCACCTCCAATCACCTACATTGGTAAGGTCTTGCAAAGCCCCAACTCGATTTGCCACAAACTCAGGGTGACGTGCTGATGGTGAACGAATCCAACAGAGAACAGTACGGCTATCAGACCAGAAGAATTGTTTGTTTATCTTCATCTTTATTTCCTCAGCTATAGTTGAGGCTAGCTTGGCTCCCAACAGCGCGGCTTGTAACTCAAGCCTAGGAATCGTTAGCTTTTTCAAAGGAGCCACTTTAACTTTAGAAGAAACAAGGCTCACATTCACATCGTCAGTGGTCACAAACCGGAAATAGCTTATAGCTGCATAAGCTTCCTTACTGGCATCCACAAAGGTATGAAGCTCCTTTTTTGTCTTCTTGTGCTCTCTTGCACCATAGAATCTTGGCACGCGAGCTTTAGTGATGTCGCGTATTTCCCCAAGCCACATCTTCCATTTTTCATAAATATCTTCCGGGACTTCGCCTGGCGTCCACTTCTTCGTGATGTCTTGTCTCAGCTTGATAACATCATCGTCTTTGTCATAGCTGTCAGGTAGTTTTACATCTTCATCACGCCACAGCCCGGTTTCCCAACCACCTTCCTTGTTCACTGTCGTTTCCTCCAGAATTTGATGAGACTTTCTGTCTTCAGCGGAGTGACGTGATGGTGAGGGAATAATTCCAAAGTCCTTCACTTTGAAGTTATCCTTAATGAAATTATGAAGAGTCATGTCCAGCTCTTCAACTTGCGCTCCAAGATAATACATGGTGCTTGCACCTTTCCCATTTAGATCCCCTTCAAGTACCCATCCAAGGATCGTTCTGGTGGCCACTGGTCCATCCAATTTAGAACACAGTATTTTTCGTGGGATAGTCAAATGTCGGTGGGTTGCTCCAACAATAATACGTGGCACCACTTCACTCATGGACTTTCCTTTGAACTGCCGCAAGCATGGCCACTTCCTTCTCGCTTCATTCAGGTTGAGGGTGTATGGAGCCACTCCAATCTTCTTGACAGTTACTACCTTATCAATCTGGGCATATTTAGCACCCCGATAGTAACCCCTGATGTCGACACTGACTGATCTTGCATTATCCATGGTCGTCAAATGACCTCCAAATCCCCTGGCTTTGAATTTAATATTCTTTCCGTGTAATCCCAATTCTTCAGCGAGCCCCTCTTCTATCAATGATCGGGATGCTCCAGTGTCCAGCAGCGCATATGTCTTAATCTTGCCTTTGGGACCTTTGAGATATACAGGCACGATGGGTAAAGCTCCGTCCGTTCCTTCCACGATTGAGGTGGCTGTCGTTGTGGCGGTTTTCTCATCGTTTTCATCATCCTCAGCAGTATCCCTCTCTGAGGGAATATTTTTCTTCGTTTTAGGAGTCATCTTTTTCTTTTTTGATGAACTCTCCTTCTCAGATTCTTCATCTTCACTACTACAGGTGGATTGGGATTTCTTCTTCTTCGGTTTTCCTTTTCCATCCGAGTGAAGTAATTCATGATGTTTTTTATTACATCCATCAACCGAACACTTGTTGGAGCTCTTGCACTCTGTAGTTCGGTGTCCAGGTTTCAAGCAAAGGAAGCAAAGCTTTTCGTCCTTCACGAGCTTCCATTTGTCATCGTTGGACTTCTTGGAGAACTTCCAACACTTGACAATTGTGTGACTCTCAATCTTGCAGCACACACACTTCACTTTGGCATTATTATCTGAGGCGGCGACGTTCACCGTTGCCGACCCCCGTTTGGATCTCCTATTTTTAGGTTGATCTTGATCCGGCTCCGTTCCTGGCTTCAGCGATGGAGTGATCCTCAAACGAGCAGCGTTGACACGTTGCTCGAGCCAATGGGAGAAGTACCTTAGGTTGGTCTCCCGACTTTCGTCCTCAGCTCTCCACTCAAACCATTTCTCCTGGAGGTTATTTGGGAGCTTTTCTATCAGTTCCTTCGTCAGCTGCTTGTTAAACATGTACTCGTTCTTATCATACGAGCACACATTCGTAATCAAGGCGTCCACACAATCCCCAAAGGCAATCAGTGTTTCAGGTTTGTTCATCTGGACCCTCTCACAAGCTTTGGCCTTCTCAACAAGGTAATCAAGGACGAACTCTGGCCTTCCATAAGTTTTCTCCAGCGTCTCCATGATCTTCTCCAGGTTTAGTGGGTTGGCCATGAGATGAAGAACCTTTGTTTTGGCATCACCCTTCAACGCCTTCTGGAGTCTCATCATGTTCTCATCCGCGTCAAACTTGTATTTCTTGGTACTTCGTTGATAAGCAGATTTGAAATTATTAAATTGTCCAGGATCTCCTCCATAAAACGGAAGATCCTTATCAATGTTAGATTTTACTAGCAGCTCACGAGTACCACTAGCATTATTTACTGGAGTAGCTGCTGCTGTTGACATCAATTTGAGTTGAGTGTCCATTAGCTGCACAAGTTTGCTCTCCAAATCCTCACTCCTGTTTGGTTGAGTAAAAGGAGGTGGTATGTATTCGTTCGGTGGACGTGGTGGGTATCCTCCATACACGTCAACTGGTTTTAGCTCATGCTGTGAGCTCATCGGATATGTTGTATATCCGTTCCAACTGTTTATGGGTTGCACATGGAATGGTGGAGGTGAATAATATCCCTCTTGTTGTTGCTGTTGCTTGACATGAGGTTCCCTCTGCACCATTGTTTCAGTGATGACACCATCATGAAGCTCTTTCTTCACCCAGTACGCACCTGATTTGGGTTGCACTGGCTTCTCCAGGGTTGATACGACGTTTTCTTGCTTCAGCAATTTCCAATCGTCACCCGGCTGCTTCTCCACCTTTTCAGGGAGTTCTTTCTTGGTTGGGGAGGGGATTGATTCCATCCATGTCTCCACCCTTTCCTCATGGTTTGATTCCGAAGAACTGACACTGCAGTTTTCTTCTTCCAGCACATCGATGACATCAGCGGATGCTTTGACTTGGCTTCGGATGGCTTGCTTGCTGGACTCCAGGCCTTGTTCGATGTCAATCTTTTCGTCTTCAGTAAGTTTCAAATACTCCTGGAGCTCTTCCAGCTCGTCTGAGTAACGCTGATACTCCTGTCGTTGTTCGACTGTGAGGTCTTCGGACTTCACGTTCACGAACGACTTGAGATATCCCCTGACCCGTAAAATATCTTTCTTGTACAGGAGAATCTCTTCTTTCTTCTTCTGGATCTTCTTGGTAGCTTCGGCTTCCAAGTTTGAGATCTCCAATGCTGCTTCGGCAGCTTCAACCTTTTTCTGACTGGATGCGGACAACACCGAAGATACCGCTGAGCCTCTGCTCCTCCGGGATCGACTTCGGGTTGACATTTTCGAAACTTCAAAAATTTCACTTAAAATTCACTTTATCGAGCACCAGATTAACCTTTCCACACTTTCGGCACCAAATGAAGGGGAGGGTAGGGTCTTCTCGTCTAGGATTATAAAGGTTAATATCTGGTGGTGTGTTCTGCCCTAATATCCCTATGATGTAAAATGATAACTCTCCTGAACTGCCTTATCTAGCTATTTAGACTACTACGGCTAATCGATCTTTCGAAACGTAATTAATCAACTAGAAAACAGCTACAGAAAATTTATATCAATAAATTACATCACTCTTTATTCGTTCAACAATTAATCAATCAATGAAATTACATTCAACAATGCTATCTAGCACATTTGTAAATTCACACAAGAACAATCAAGGGAGAAGTCGTCCTCACTCGACCGCAGTTCAAGACTAATAATGGCAAGCATGCCTCGCAAATTCCCAAGTCACAATCATACAATAAAGCTTCTAGAAAAATGCTTCTTCAATTCAAACTTATTCGGGCTTTCTGCCCTCTATGATTCAAACAATATTCATACATAATATTCATACATGCAACAAAGAAAATAATATACATAATCCTATCACTTTCCGTGATACTTCTTCACAATAACATAATATTAACATAGCGGATACTTGCTACAATACAACAATTCCACATCAAGTCATCAAATATTCAATGACAAAATGGAATGGAATGTGAAGGCGTAAAGCTTTCAGACAAAAGGTGAATGTGTCAAAACAATTCGCATGTGACTCTTCTCACCAATCTACATTTAATGCTGGCATTATGTAGGCCTGTGCTTACAGAACAAAATATTCCATATTCCTAAAGGACCAAAAGGAGTTCCCTATATACTGAATTGGAAAGTCTGACAATTTTTCATCATGTCGAAAAACATGCATCATAAGCTGACACTTTTTTGGTGCATTTATTTTATGCAAAGTGATGCATTCACTTACACTATGCATGCGATGAAAAGATATGATAATGATAAGTAAAAGAGATTACAATACGAGTTGTCTTTGTGGCATTGTATTCCACTTCCGATGACTTTCTGGGAAAATCTACTAGATCACACTCAGTTTCAAGAATTTTAAAAGTGAGCACTTTAGATTTTGAGAAAGGTTTTGTTTAATTGTTCAAATTATTATGCTGAAATCTGTTTTAGCTTTACCCACATGTATTTGTAAAATAAGTAGATTTTAAATGAACATATACATCCTCTATTTCCACGTTGTCCACCTGTTGCACATTAAATCAAACACAATAAAATGTCTCATCTGGTTCTGTTCTGGCGTGTGCCTCCAATCCAATGACGCTGTCGGAAACTATAAATAGACATTACCTGTAATGGTTTCACTAGAATTAAAACCAAACTTGATGGAGTTATTTAGTTTATTTGGAGAAATTGTCTGTATTTTTATAATGCTGCACTACCATAGGTTGATGTACCTTGTACCACACCACCACGCAAACAAAAAAAACTCTGCATCGACCGGAAATAATATTTTAAAATTATTTCTACGCCCATCTCTGTCCTTGGATTCGGATCCCCATTGTCAAAATTTTTAGAGTGCGTAGACATTCGGCTTTAAATAACAACGATGATGATGAGGAAACGATAATATAATGAGTCAGGTGTAAAACCCTTTTCTCATAAAACGAACCATTTTTTGTGCACCATCAACCATGCTTCTGTCATGGAACGTGTAGCTGGTTCGTGCTCTCATTGTGACCATTACAAAGCTTTTGCTGGGAATTGGGTGTGGTTTACCATCACGGAGAGAGATTAAAAATATTACTTGCCAGCGCTAGAATACCCTATTCATAATAATCACTTGTTGCCTACTACTACCAATTCCCCTCCTCTCTAAATCTCAATCTGAGCTACAGGATAAACAAAAAAAATCAAGAGCAGAAATTTGGGTGGAAACTTTTCGTTCGCTTCGTCTCTCCATATTTTATATATTTATTTGGCTGGACCCTTTTATGTAGTAGGAAGTGAGACATATAAATTTGAGCGAGAAGGGGAGAGAAGTTGTAAGCAATATATATACCAACAGGTAGCATGACTCCATCATCATCCCCAGTCCGGAAAGGGAAGTAGGGTTATTTTCCGGTACGACGCGTGTTCCTGTGTTATTGATAAAGAACCGTCATTTTATTGTTAAATAATAATAAATGATCTCAGGTTGAGATTAAACCCCAGCTTATTTATATATGCCTACCCGATCCATTCCCTTTCCCCCTGGTAGTTTGTTTCAAAAAGCATGAATCAGTGTGAATGGGAATACTCGACTTCATGAGAACAGTGCGATACCATCTTCATCAACATTTTATATTTTTCATTCCAAACAGATTTTGGTCTACCCACTGTTGCACATAAAAGTGGGTTTGTTGTATGCAGTTATTTGTGTGAAGCATGCACTATCGCAATCCCATTTCCGAGTAAAGGGAATTGTACTCTATGACGTTGGCTATATTTTTTTGGTACAAAGCAAGTTGCTGACTTTTTGTAGATGCATATATCTACACATCATCATGAAATTTTTTCGTGAGAAGTGGTTTTGTTCCACGTTCTCGTTCCACACACACAAAAACTCCCCTCTCACTTATCCCAAATGATTGGCTTAATTATTAGTGCTCTGGAATGAAATGAAATGCAAACCAAAGTGTTGTTTACCAATTTGATACGTGGACGTGAGTCCATGTGCTATCTTTTCGCACATCATTTGTTCCATTTTCCCACACGTTTATATCCCTTTCGTTACGTCGTTTATTGTATTGTATTGTAGTACTTATCCTAGCTGCGCTTGTATGTATATATATAATTTATGCTTTATTCCTTCAAATTAATATCGAGAATCAAGAAAACTGCTTGTTCTGATCAAGCATTCGTTTTGTAGCATGTAAGTTGTGAGTCTGTAATCTATTCCGCGAGAAAAAGAAAAAGTAAAAGGTTTATGAATATAGAGCAGGCTTCACATTCAATACTTCAACTTTTGTAAGTACAAGCAATAAAAAATGGAATAGGTGAAGGTTAAATCTAGTATTTGTTATTATTTTAAGCACATTCTCATAATTAAAGCAGCACTCATATCTAGAAAGGAACGTACGTACCTACACAATGCCTACACATCACGCTTGGGGTGGTGAGTCCAATGTCCCTGTAGGCACGTGATTCCTTAGAGTTGAGTTAGGTACTTGTGCAAATACATGCATACTGATGAAACCTGTCTGTGGACAAAGTGAAAGTAATTTGCAAGTGTGAAATGATTTTGAAAGTGTGATGACATTTTTAAGTCGATGTGAATGCGGCTAAGCTCTATGTCATGGGTCAAATTCATCTATAACAATAATTATTAGACACCAAATAGAGCTTGAGTATATGAGTTGAAAAACCTGGTTTAACCTTGACACACATTTTCCCTTCGTGGGGATGCATTTTACTGGAACATTTTAAAGTTGCAAACTGCAAACCTAACATATGAAAGAGCATGACCAGGCATCAGGTAAGAAAACTGGGTTGAATAATAAGCAGACATTTTCAATCACGCCCACAATCTAACTTATGCAGACTCCCAAACTAAAACAAATTCTTTCGTAAAGTCATGTATGATTAAGCTTATTACGTATTTATTATTTGTGAATAAAATTATTCCATAATTTTCCACCTACCGTCATCGTTTACTAGAACTATAAACTATCAGTCTTAAAGTGGAAAGAACGCTGTATCAAAATGGGAATTTTAAGTCAAGTAATAATCGTACTCCATTTTTCATCACTACTGATTTTTTCATCTGCCAGATTTATGGATACAGATGAAGAATTGACGTCAGGTATTAAGTTATTATTTACTTAATTGTTATGCACGCGTTGTTTTTCAGGAAATTTCCAAACTGGCGAAATTGGCATTTATCATGAGAATATTTGCTGTAATCCGTCAAGTAGTTTCACATTGATTAAACAGGTTTTTTTGGTGGTGTAAATGTTGCTGGGTTTTCCGTTGTAGCTGGTTTCGAATAACTAAAGATTCTTGAATTTATAATGTTACGTAACGTTTGAACTAATTTCAACTGTTTCTCTTGCCAAATTGATGGGTTTCCTAGAAGAGAATGAAGACGATGAGTTTTTCACTCGAGTTGACGACATGATATTTCTAAGTAGACGTGTTAAAGCAGGACTTTCAAGCTCCAGATTCAGATGGTCCGGCGGTAGGATTCCATACAAAATTCAGCGTGGATTCCGTAAGAAATAGTATCATAAAGTCTAAGCAAAATTAAGAGAATGCCTAAATGTGTATTTGATCTGTTTTGTTTTATTTACATGAATATGACATAGCTGATGAAATGTATGAAATGCTGCACCAAGCTATGACTCTACTAGAAGAACACACATGCATCAAATTCATTGAGAAAACTACCGAAAAAAATTACATTTACATGAGCTACTCAGAACGGGGTTGTTTTTCTCACGTTGGGATGGTTAATCGAGGAAGACAGGTTTGCAGAAAAAAGTAAACATACTAAACACATTTCATGCAGATTCTCTCTTCTCTCCTTGTGCAAACTCAGTTTACTTTACACTTGGCTGCATAAAAAATTGTTGATCATTCATGCTAACATTTCATACTGATTTGCATACTTTGTTTAGGACTACTGCACTGCTTGAGCTTCATACTTAATATTGGCAATTGGCATTACCATTTCTGAGATTTCCTCTCAATTTTTTATGTTGTTATTTGTTCTAATTTTAAGAAACTAAACCTTGGTCGTGGTTGCTGGAAATTTGGTACGATTCTTCATGAGCTGATTCACTCCATCGGGTTCTCACATGAGCATCAAAGAAATGACCGGGACACGTACATCACAATAGCATATGAAAATGTTGAAGAAGGTTCAGTTCACCAACAAAAAAAATCCTTTTATCATATGAATTTATATAAAAACCAGTAAATCACTGTAGATAATCAAATTCGTGTCGTCAGACATTGTGAATGAATCTTCAATCATCTCTGAAATTGGTTTTTGTTGTGCAGGAAAAGAACACAACTTTAAGCTTGACAGGGAAATGGGTCTTGAATTTTCAACTTACGAGATGCCATACAACTACGCTAGTGTCATGCACTACGGTCCTATGGCTTTTTCTGATGAAGATGATGAGCCAACTATTATTCCAAAGGTTAGATGAAGAGAGAAAAAAAACCGCAGTTAACCAAGCAGAAAATTTAACATTAAATTATCAATACATGAAAACCTTGAAGGCATAAGCATGCTTCCGATGATACTGGCTTCAATGAAGTAAGTAAATAAACATGATTTTCTGCTTGAATTGCCATTTTTCTGAACAGAAACTTTCTGAGGTTGGATCAAAGCAAGTTACGTACAGTGCATTGGATAGTGATGGCAGGCCGGTGATAGGTCTGAGAAAACTGACTTGGGGAGATGTGAGAATGATAAATTTAATGTATAAGAATCATTGTTAGTGTTGAACAGACGTACATCTCAATATAATAATTGATAATGGCACGAATAAATAAATCAGCTTGACTGATGAATGCAATTTATTTACCTGTGTTTTCTTCCCTGGTTTGGTTTAGTTTGGTTGCTGATATATCTTTACCTTTTATATATTGAGAATGATACCATCATTCATTTCGCGTCAAATGGAAGTAAACAGAAATGCCGATGCATTCCATCATAATAGATTATATTCCCTTTTGAATAGTGATTTGCGCTTAATTATAGTCTATTTTATTTTTCCCACAGAAGGCAACATCTGTATCAACAATCCTACCCCCATCAGAGTTTTAGTACCATGTTGCATTGTGAATATTTATCCCTTTTATGTACAACTATTGAACGATTGGTGAGACCTTGAAAAGAATCGCACAATTAATTTCACTTTCATCCGTATTCTTTGACTTTTTTTTGTTAAACTATTCATTATACAATGTGTATAATTAATTACTCTCAAATCCAACAACTAACAGCATTAAAAAAAATATTCTAAATGTAAATAATGTGAGTTTAGCTCAAGTTTTAAGCTATATACATAGATTGCTATGTATGGAATAGTAGAAACAGTTAGAAAGAAGATAAAAGAGAAAAGGGCTCCTCTCAATAAACAAACTTCCTATTTACATTCACACCTACGTGGTTACTTTTTGATTTCTTTTCTTTTTCAACGCTACAAAAAAATAGTGTTGAGGAATAAATGAATGGGATGAGAGGCTATAAAGGGAGGAAAAAATAATAATATTGAATGAATGAGTCGACTACTGCCTTGCGGATTAACTGATATGTATACTCCCTTTCAAAATTGTGCAATAAAATAAAAACTATTGTCTTCATGTTACGTTACGTCGAGAGGAATTCATAGAAAGCTAGAAATTCGCAGGTGGAGTGACGGATCCGACGCTAGCGGAAGCGAGAGCCAACAATCCAATGTTTCACGAGCCACCTTGCGCATGTTTCCCATTTGGTAACAAATACAAAAGAGCAAATTGATGAGATGACTTTACATGGTGAATGGACTAATTACTCAAGATTTTCCATCTGTCATAAAACAATAATTTAGAATGGTGAGCAATTCTGTGCATGTAGATGTACCTAAACATGAAGTGAACGACTTAATGGTGGAAGTAACGAAGAGGAGAGGCTTTACTTTGCTTATATTGCTAGCATTTCCTTTTGTTTTACACTTGGCTACAAATCCGTCACTGCGGTTAGTAATGTGCTATTGTTTTATAGTTTTTTTATTGTAAAACAACAGACGTAATAGGATTGAATCTTGTTGTCATCATCAGGCTCTCTTTTACCTTCACTCGATTACAGACTGCAAAATACAAAATATATAAGCTTTCACATTATTCTTCCTCCTTTTACTTAGCATGCGTTGCGTGGATTAGTTTTGGTACCACTCATTCCTCTGAATCAAATCAAAAAGATTCTCCACATTGACAATTCTGACTGAATTTATAATTAACGATGGTTTGGTTTGAGAAGAGTAGAGTCTATATAGCAGAAATGGAAATTCCTTTGACGTTTTTCCTGCTGTGTCCGTCACCACTATATACTACCTATGGATTCTACTTGTTATACAGTACTACTAAATTTTTTCCTCTTTAAAAATGATCCTGGATGCAATTTATATAAATAATTTTTCTTTTAGGGAAATTTGATTGCACGTATTATGCTAACGTTAAGAGTCATTGTCATGCAATCTCGCAACTTGCTGAGATTGAGTACTGATGTATGATCGTGTACATCAGTAAACAACTTTAACTACTACATAAGTGTTCCCTATACCGCTAGCATCAACAGGTTCCGCCGGAGCCAGTGATCAGTCGTGTCATAAATAAACCTATCTGACTGTGTGTAATACGTTATGTAGTAACACATATATGCAATGTGTGCACACGAAACAAGAATACGTATTATATAACATGCCTATATTATCATGTGAATTCATTTCATTTCGTAGCTGTACGCCAAACCCAATATATAGTTACTCTTTTGATTACTTTAAACTCATAATACTCGTACATGTGCTGAAACTGAAGGATTCTATTGCATAAACTACATTTTTATGTTCACGCAATAATTTAGACAGTGATCATAATTTCTACTGTCTTCAGCAGGGGCCAAAAACTTTAATGTGTCTTGCTACCAGCTATGTCATAGGGTTACATATAGTATTTGACTGAGATTCATTTCGGTAGACGCTTCTGCATGCATGCATAGATTATAGGTAAAATTCCTCATGCTCCCGCACGTACGTACGTAAGTAAATACAAAAGAGACGTTAGAGGTTATGAAAATTTGAAGATATTATTGCTCTGCGGTCATCCACAGCAGTCCACAGCAGGATCAAAAAGCCAACAAAACATCCTTTTTACTCATGAAAAGGGAACGAAAGAAGATCTTTCGAAAATCAAAACTGCCAGAAAGCAAACAAAGGGCATCATTCAAATCTTTCCTTCAGTTGATGACAACGCTCTGAAACGACAGTCGAATCAAATCAAAGGTAATGTGCTGAGAAGAAGGCAGTCGTGCTTTGGGAAAGGGATGATGTCTTAAGAGCTGACGTGAATATTTAACTTGACTGCTTCCCTTGTTCCTCCTGCTATGTTTTGCCAGGATGATGATGATGCACACACACAGTAGTTGTTAGAGGAATCGTAAGAAAAGTAACAAAACCCTGGGATAATTTCCTTTCGGTAGCCCTCTCTTGTTGTTAGCATAAGGTATGACTACTACTGTCTTTATACCTCATTGTTTGCATTTGAGCTCATGCTGAGGAAAACTTTTTTCCTATTAGATTGTTACATTAATTCTGGACTTTTTTTGACGACTGCATTTGACTGACTCAGTCAGTCTCAAAACTATATGGCTTTCCTTTTATGACAAGAGGCTGCAGAACTAATCTTTTTCACTCTTTTCATTTGGCACTTGCCCGACTTTGACAATATGGTGACAGCTAAGTCTTAAGAATGGCTCTTGTAACACGGTCCTGTCATCCCAGTGCTACTTACATACTCTCATGAGTTTATCTAAAAGTTATTTTATTATTGTGACTGAGCAATGTTTGATGGCTAGTTGTTGTTTCTTGTCTGTGTCACATTTCACATCAGTTTTTCCCTTCCAGTATATAATATAAGACCCTCTAACTCCTTGAAAGAATGGACAAAAGTCTGAGACCAGCAATAAAAGTTGGCCCTTCATTTTTGACCACAGAAAATATTAATAACAATAATAATGTCACAATGCCGGCATGATTCACAAAGTAGCCCCTTATGATGCGCTGTCTACCAACACATTTATTTTGCCTTCAGCCCATTAATATCTGTTGTTAAAACCTTAGCGGATTAAATACGAAGGAACGGGTTGCTTTGTTCGGATTTCTTCCAAGTTAAGTATCTTATATTAGGGATAGTAAAAGGGCATTCTTTTAAGAAGCGTTCTTCTCAAGACTAATAGGCTTTGAGCATGCGTTGAGTGAAAGGAATCATTTTCTAGAGAGTGGAGACTTGGACTTTTGTACCAAAAGTTTTGGATGAAATGATGAATCGAAAAGATGACGTTACCCATCTCATTATCAATTCAAAAAATCCATTCACATTCATACACACATCTCCGGAGGAGGGAAAACTACTCCAAATTGCTTCAACAATAATTGCATAGTGGCCAGCATCCATCAAACTATGCCAATTACTGAATTTTAATGTATTAAAGATTAGCAGTAGTGCGTTGTTCTCTGGTCAATGTAGTAGTAGCATGATAGTTTATGCAAATCTGAGGTGTCTATCAATGTGCGTAAGTGGTGGTTATTAGATTACGATTCTATTAAATTAATTCAGCTGCCACACACATTGATTTTAGGGCAATCAGTAGTGTGCGTATGTATGTTTATTGTCAGCTTTTTTTTTTAAATCAGCAGTAGCCAAAGGTTGAGTTAATTTGATGTTACATGCGCACTCCGCTCTCCCCATCACATAACATACTTGGCATTCACACATGCAAATGTGTACCTACTGCAATCATCATGCACACACATCACTTTTTTATTATTTTTTTGCTTGGATTCCATTACAAGGTTAGGGAAAAAGAAATTTGTTTCACACACTTTCCTTAGCCAAGACACACTGAGCTGCTTGCAAATTGTAATGATTGGAATTGCTATTAAGTTGATTTTATAATAATTATAAACATGACAATGGGCGCATGTGCGAGAGCAGCAATTAGTCAGGTTGGTGGTGGTGGCGGTGGTAGTAATGGTGAAGATGCATCTCTTTTCCTTTCAATCTGCTTTGTTTTAATCAATCCTCACCATATGTGCTATATATTCACTTTCGTAGGCTACTGTTTGTATGCAAATCGAAGCATTATTAGAATGTACAATAATTGCAGTTGGCATAGCCTGATGTTTGATTTGAAGTGACACATGCAATGAAACTATAAATGCAAAAATGAAAGAAAAAATGTTTCTGCATGTGCCGCTGCCATAAGAAGTCATTACGTGCAACGGTTGTACTTTTGTACATTTTTTTTGCAAGCAATCAAAGTTATGCTCGCAGTCTGCTTGGTAAAGGCAAGTAAGATGATGATAAAGAAGAGACTGTGCTGTGCGCTCTAGATGATACGTACTATTAATGAAATAATAATAAAGTATCATTTCCCACAACTAACCTACGATGATAGCCTCATAACCTCTCTCATTTACCTACACGTTCAACTTTACAATACAGAGTTGACTGTTATGTGAAAATTCTCACATGGAAATAGCAATAAAGTATGTAATCACTTCATTTAAATAGCCAAATTCCACTCTCGTTTTCGTTTGATTTTACTGTCACTTTTTTTTGTATTGTTAAACATCCCCAGATAAAAAAAATAGAAAGAAAAATGTTGGCAGTTTTATCTGCATTCATCCATTAGCATGTTAAATGGATACAAACTTACCTGTCTCATCATATAACACACATGCATATATGTATGCTATACCTGCATACATTTTAACCGAAATCAGACAGGTAACGAATGAATGTAAGAGTCAGTGGGTGCAATTATCTAATTAATAAGCCTCATATATCTGTCGCACCAAGCCATTAAATTATTATCAAGAGCAGTGGCGAGAATGTAAGTAATTGTGAAGTTCATAAGTGAGTTATATGGCTTGCTCCAATTCCTTCCTCTATCCTAAAATCCCATCCTATCACTTATTACGTCGTTCAGATTTTTAATTCCGATAGAATTGAGCTCAAGGCTGTGATAACATCATGTTAAATGAATATATGTTATATTCCGCTTGCGATATCAACAGGCTTGCAACTTATGTGTAAGAAACTGTGTGGATTGGATCGATTTACTGGATGTGATATGATAAGATTCATCTTTATCTGTTTACATAGGTTTTAGCTCGCCATAGTTTTCATGGAGGACCTTGATCGTGGTCATTCAACCAAAATGGTAACGTGACGAGTCAATCGTGAAGATATCTGATTAACACAAACTAAAAAAAATTCTTTATGAACAGTTCGTTGTTTCAAAAAAAAATACTTTCTCGTTCTCACTTTACCCCAAATTACAAACCTCTTTTGTACTCCAATCTTTCTTCAAACCTATTAAAGTTTCTTTCTTTTCAACGAAATTTCGCATGCATACATACATAGATATTAGCATTAGGCAATATTCCATCCTCGTAGTAAAAACACATAGTAAATTGCGAGTAAAGGCCATGATGGGCCACACAGAAAGTAACCTGGCATATAGTTGATGGTATTAGCTCAATCCTTCCTTTCCCACACACTGCTCAACATTTTCCGCATGATGCCAAGACTTGTGCGAAAAAAAAGTGGGGCTTAAAAATACTTTCCGCCTTAGTCACCTCGTAATAATAATTACTTACAAGTTGAATTGACATAATCATTATTAAAGCCAACGAATAAAGATGAAGGCGTAGTACAATACAATGTACCTACCATCGCGAAACGTGTAAATGATCTCTCAACTCCATTCGCAGACAGATTGTCTTCCTTCTCATGATCACACAGCGCTTTAGCTTCAGCGTTGTGTGCCACAACAAAAAGTGCTTGATGTTGTCTTGAAAGATTTTATGACTTTTGCATGGACTATGAGAGCGGCGGCTGGAAGTGCATCCCACGCTTCGACTGTTTAATAAATTGGCAATCTCAGCATTTAAAAAGGTCATTTGTTGGGATTTTCATTAGTTGCTTAAAATACTTTGTATGACAGTTTATGTATACTTGCTGCTACATCGATTCTTTACAATTTTACGATCTTGTGACAAAATATAGTCTAAGCTTAAAAAATATATACATATATGCACATGTAAGTCCAGTAACTTAATACTAGACTATATATATTCCACCTTTCTTGTTATGGGCCAATAAAAACTCAATAAGCTTTTCTTATATAAAAATTGCGAATGCAAAATGATCGCTATACAGAGTTGGTTTATCCAGTTCAGTAGTTTTGGCAAAGTATTACTCATCATCAGTGTCTGGGATAGGATTTAAAGAGAGTACGCCTACGTGACATGATGCTTCTTTGTCAGTGTCGTACGATTTTTTAGGTACTTGCAAATATTGTTATGTAAATGCTGATAGCCCGAGTCAGCCAGACATTCCAAGATTTTGTTGTTACACATTGCACGTGTGACTGTGTGAGTTCAAGTTCTGAAATGAACATAATGAGATGATATTATTGTTTATTTTTTATTAGCGCTCTAATGTACGCATTACCCTTTCATTACTAATTGGCAGCTAGTTGGTAGGTCTCATTATTCGGCCATAGCTGGTTATAAGCATACTACTACGTAAAATGGCATACCCATTACTGTGACTGGATGAAAGCAGAAAAAAGCCTGCTGAACTCATTAAATGAATGTGAAAACCATTAATTACATCCCAATATCAAGCTAACTTTCTCGTAAATCTTTTTTTTTTTGACAAAGCCAAAAGTGGTCGCAAACTTTTGTTTTATTTTCGACTTTTTCGTCAAGAATCACGATTGATCCAGTCTGCTGTCTGAGTTTATTTATGTATTTGTATAACTTTTGAGATTTTCTATATAACTTTTGATTGTAAACGCTTTCTTTTACGATGGCAAGAACTCGCATAGACAACGCGAGTTTTAATGAGATTTAAGTAATTTGTAACTGCCCGACGCAGCCCCAACACTGCCTTTAATTTTGACTTTTGATACCTCACCTTTTTTTTCTCAAAATGTGTACTTATCATAAACCGACGACACTTCTATACTCATACAATACCGCAAGACGGTAGAGAAAAGATGATCCTTTATATCGGAGCCAGGCGAACGTCGAGACGGTAGGAAGGATTGGTTGGTATGATATAAGTAGGGTAAAGTGGTTAAATGGATGCAGTAAAACTCAGCTCCAGTTTTCATTAACAGGGTGGCTGTGGCTCCTGATTGCATTACTTTACTTAACACGTGTAATCATGTGAAGTCAATATGAGCTTATGCTTTGTGTTCATCATTCAAAGTTGCAACAAAGTACAAAGGTGTTATTTTATTTTAGTGCAGATTATACTTTGCTTGTATATGATATAATGGTCAAAAGGTCTGGGTAGAATTATTATACTCGCTCGGTCTGACCCAATAGTTAGTAGTAAACTGTATGGGTATTTTTAGAATGAGCGTAAATTGTGCTAACTGCATGAAGTGCCACCGTGTCGGGCGGCAAGTTCTTTGCACTATGTTAATAACAGATGAAAAGTGTACAATTAACTTGCACAATAAGACTACTGGCTCGCTATTTTATTGATATTGGCTGCAAACAATTTTAGATGGAGGACCCACTAGACGCAATAATATTAGCCGATCACAAGAAAAAAAGGCTTTTATAAATCACCGCACCGCTTTCTTTTGCATTTAAAATTAAAATCTAGAACAAAATGAATTATATTTATGGGTTCCACAGCCAACTCAAATAATTCGAATAAATGTTTGAACAAATATAAACGGCTTGAAAGTTTCTGGAAAGATAAATGGGCATTCAGTTTAACAATTTTTTGTACCCGCTACTCCGTGTCTACACATCATTACTGGCATTGTAATTGTTTTAGCCAAGAAATATAATAATTATATAATTTAACAATGAAAATTGGACGATGCCATTGTTGATAATCTAATGAATCATTCTCAAAAAGATGCGGAGATTTGGTCAATGATAATACGGATGATAAACCGGTAGCCGTAGTTTAGACAAAATCGATGCAAATGATAATGGGTTCTGAGAGTGAGCATGCTGAGCTATTAAGAAATAATATGTGAGGAAGGTATGTGTATGCATGCCCCAAGACAGCATGCAAGCATTCGGCATCCACGTTATGAATGTAACATCATCACGGATTTAACCACTGCCATTGTATTCGATTATCGCTGATAGGATGCCTTTTAAGATCCTTTGAAAAGATATAGCTCCAGAGCATTTATTACACTAAATGGTTTCAATGGCAGAGGGTTTTTTGATATTATTATGTTTTATGTATGTACATGTTATGTACTTATATATACCGTAAACCAGAGTAGATAAAGTAAAAAGATCATTGTAAAGACGAAGCCTGTCTGTAAATTCAAAAGATCTTTATATGCAAACATAATATAAAGAAGAATTTTAAGTCAGATTTCGGCATATGAATCCATCTGCAGATGCTATTAAATATCTTGATAGGCATATCTGTACGCTTGTATAGTGTATAGGTACGAAAGGCGACTCGACGTCCGTACCGGAGTGCGTTGTGTGTGTATCGCAGGTGTCGGTAAAAAGCGTGGGAAGGACCCTGATCCACGGTCTCCCACGCTACCTGAATAGACCACGAGCTCACTGCTGCTGGCTAACCGTATGTTTTTCGGATGAATGCCTTAGAACATCAGCATAATGCCATCTTCACTTTTAACATTTCGCCTTTTTTTCTTTTTAGTGCAAGTTTTAAGGTATTTCTTAAACACACATGAATGGATATGCATATATGAAGTGCACGCATTGTATAATACGATGATGATGAAGTTGGCATTTAAATGGGTAGAATATTCATGACAATTCATTATGACTAGAGGTTAAATGAATCCCATGAAACCAGACATTCAGACATTGTTATGTAGCATTGTGTACAAAATTATGATTTTCCGTAATGTCAATGAAAAACAATTTGGCCCTATTCTCGTGTTAAACACGTTTTAACATAAACAAATTGTCAATCATCAACGATTCTCCACAGCAGCAGCAGCAATATTATCATAGTTTCATCATACTTCATATAGATTGGTCAAGTCTTTTTTAATTAGCAGATTTTTTTTCAAAGTTCACGCTGTAATTAGTTCATTATTCCAACGAATTCATTGACGGCACGTGAAATTATCCTGCAATGCAATAAGAAATTCAATCATTTTTTCAAACGAAAAACAATTTACATGGATTTTTCAGGTACTGGTTGGTATTATTCGGTAGCTGACCACCAATTACGCTAATAAAAATGTAAATTAGCCATTTACACTTGCGTACTTCTCAGTTTGTCGGGAAACTTTTTTTTAAATATTGTTTTTGTTATGACTTGCCTTTCTAGTAATTGTATTTCATTTTCATCTTCTCCCTCCTCATCCTTTTGTGTGGCGTATCCTCAAGCTAAAGTAGCTAAACGTTCTGTTTTTCCATTACTAATATATTCATTCGTCATAACTTATGCATGCAAAATCACGGTTGAAAAATTATGATGCATTCTAAAATATTTTGCTCCACCAGACAGGTATTACCTCTACTACCTGTGGTGGTATACCTGAGACTCAACTCACTCAGTCCCCCCTTACTTCATAATATTGTATAATATTATTATTGCCATACGAGGAAACCACAACGCATGCCGACAGAAAAGTGGTCTGTCACAGACAGTAATTGCATTGGATGAGCCGATATATATGAGAGGGCAATAGATATGGATGAAATGAGGGTGAATATACATATAACCTGTGTAAAACAAGCACAGACTCATCTCCATTTGTAAAATGTAGAGGTGCCACATTTTGTTAGGTTCAATTTACTATATGGTTTCATGTGACAAATTAAGCAGGTAAACCAGATCTATGTAAACTAAATATGAATTGTGGATCTCTTGAGATTAATTATTAGTTACTACTGATAATTTACACAATCAAAAATAATATCAACCATAATCTACACGTATGGAAAAAGTCAATTCTAGAACTGTTTGTTTTTCTAACATAACATGCATCCAATTTGTATAGGAGTGCATATCGAAAAAAATTTTTGATTCCATTATGCTATTATGGAAGTTGTAAAAAGTACTTTTTATTTAGAAAGCAAATATCATCATCATTCAGTAGCTTAGCTTCTTGACTGATTGCCTTCATGGTTGGTGGCAGTATCATTACTTCTCTGTGTGTGTGTAATGTGTATACGCATAGGTAGAAAGGAGAAGAGCTTTTGTGTCATCATCCCATAGGATATGTTTAAGCTGAAGTTTATTGTACGTAGACGTATGCATGAACATACGAGGTTAATGGCAAGCCTGTTGTTAGACTTGCGGTATGAGTATCAGCATAAGCTCAACAACCACCAACAACAGGCCAGACCATGGGAATCCAGCAGCAGTCAGAAGCCACCCTCTCGCCCTTTTAGCACTGAGAAATTACGCTGTCGCCAGTCATTCATGCCTTGACTCGTGAGCTGAGCACAACGAGAAGAGCAACCCTCTGTACACAAGTACTTTCAAGCAGCTCAATAGTAACCGCATACTAAAGGAGACGTAAAGGAAAGGAAAGCACTCACTGCTCTTTTGACTGCCAAACTGAGTACATATTATACAAAAAACACTCGCTCATATCTCACCACTTCGTAAGACTGCTCATGTGGTTGACAATCATTAAGAAACTGTAATTTTCTGTGTGCCTTACACAAACAACTTTGTGTGAAAACATTAGTTTTCGTTTCGTTTTATAAACTATTTTGTTTAAAGTTTGGAATCATAATATATTCAACACTCACAATGGCAGCCGTCGTTGCACAAGAGGAACAACCAATCTCTCGGACATATCAATACCGAAAGGTAAATTTTTACACATATTTTATAAAAAGTTTTTTAATTACTGTAAAACAAATCTATAGCAGCTATAGATTTTGTTCCGTTTATGAAAGAGATTGAAAAAAAGGTTAGATGGGGCAGAAAGAAACTTGTAGATGTAAAGGCAATAATGACTCACACGTGCCATATAAAAACAGATTGAGGTAGCAGGTGAGCACCTGTTACACAAGTATCTCAAACTGCCCCAGCTAGTTCTTTAGAGGAAAGGCAACAGTTGTTGGGTCTCTCAAACGGAAACACTTATCCAGTAAAAAACATGATATTAATAAACTTCATTTCTTTTGTCTTTTCATAGGTAATGAAACCAATGCTCGAGCGGAAACGCCGTGCAAGAATTAACCGTTGCTTGGATGAACTAAAGGAACTGCTGGTTGGCGCGCTACAAGCGGAAGGAGAAAGTGTATCTCGTTTGGAAAAAGCTGACGTTCTTGAGCTAACAGTTCGTCATCTGCACAAGCTTCGTCGAAGCCAACAAATAAGTGAATCAAGTGCTGGTGAGCGTTTTCGCGCAGGATTTGTTCACTGTGCAAATGAAGTGTCCAAATATATTTCCACCTTGACAAAATCCAGTGGACCTGCACCCGTTGATATGACTGTGAGCTCGCGCCTTGTTGGTCATTTGGAGCAATGTATTAATCACTTGGAGTCCTCTGCTCAAATCCATCATCAGATGATGCAACAACAGCACATGCCACATAATAGCTCACCACCTCAACTGTCACCAGTTTCTGGATACCCATCCCCAGTCGTGCCCGTGTCTCTTATCAACAGTCCAACGGGAGGAGCTCAAAATGGTGGACATGGTCTCAACATCTTGACCACTTACACACCTCCATCTTCTCCAATCAACTCTCCAAATCAGAATAACAATGCTCATCACCCAAATGCAAAATTATACTACATTCCTGGTTCTACAGGATCTCAGAGCTCGCCAGCCTCATCTGTTTCATCTACTGGAAGCCTTAGCCCCATTCCACCTGCTCACATTAATCATGCTTTCGCCGCTCATCTTGCATCTGCAATGAATGGTCATCCACAACCTTTATCTTTGTGCACCAAATCTCCAAATCCTGATGAACCACTCAATCTCTCTGAAAATGTTTGGAGACCGTGGTAAATATTTGACTTGCTCTTTGTCATTTTTTTTTTAAAAAGTAGTTTTACGCATGTCCAATAAGTGACATTTTTAGTCTGTCGGTTGCTACTTAGTTGAGCTAGTGAACATTTTTTTTATTGACGAAATCCAAAAATTGAGGAACCATTTTAGTCTTTCATCTTATCTATATAGGCACTCGGTTAAGAAAAGTAGTTTTAGTATAAAAAAATAATCATAAACTTGTGACGAGGTATGGTGAATCGCAATCAAGTACTTTTGTCTTTCTTGTATGTATCTGTAAAAAATTTATATATTTACACTTTATCATCACTGAGAGTGTGCACTTATCTAGAGTAAAACAGACTTAACCAAGATCTGCTAGCCAAGCTAATATTTTTAACTAATTAAGCATAAGTAGATCTGCAATACTAGATCCAAGAAAGCGTTCCAGACAATCATTTGTGTATCGCTTGACAAGGTTAATGTAATATGAGTAGGTAGCCTTCCAGAATATGACGGAAAGTCAATTGAATAATCAAAATCAATCATATTCAATCTCATAAGGCAACCCTGTAATTCCTAACCTTATCTTAAGATGATAAACTGTACAGTTAAATATATTTATATCTATATATAGCGTATGTAACCATGAACTAACTTGTTATTCATGTCTAGTTTACTTTTAAGTAGTTTGATAAGGTTATGGTAGGTTTGGCAAAAAGTTGTGCTATAATCATTCATTACACTCCTTCAGCCACTACCTCATCACTTTCAAGAAAGCCGGAGACAATCAATCCAGTCAATAGGTTTTGAATGAAGGGAGAATTGCTGACATTTGCAATCAGCTTCAATCACGCAATCTTCTCAAACTAAACCTTATTGATGTGATGTAAATAAATATTAGCAATCGTATAAATAACACTGCACGGTAGTAAGTATTAGTTTTGTAAATCTGTAGTTGATCCACATTTTTTCTACTTTCTCCAATAATACAAAAGTGATAAGCATTTTAGCTCACTTCTTATCAGTGGTTTAGCTAAGCTACTGATATTTTTTTCAGTAATGCAGTAAGTTAAGAAAATGTTATGATTTATTTTACAAATATTATTGTAAGCCGTACGTACACACACCAGCCCAAATACTTATCTTATATATATGCATTGTAACAACTCGCACTCTATCGAATTACTGTTATGTAATCATTATGTACTCGTCCTAAGATAAAACAATGTCGCTTGTAACTCCATTATTTAAAAGTTGATTTAAATTATTATGAAATTCATAAATAAGATCTCACTTGTCAAAAAACAACAAATCTTACAAAATGTCCTTTTGTTGATTTTATTAATGCATATAAAATATCATTTAAATAGAACTATAACTACATGCGTATTTTGACAGCATACAAATACAATACATATTCAATATTATTATCTGGCATTCATAAGCACACACACAACTATTTATCTGGCCTTTCATATGCAACTTAGAAATGATTTTTTTATCACATCCTTTTTCATTTTTTCATTACAAAGTGACGACGAGTGGGGTCATGTGAAACGCACTTATGTCTCAGAGAGAAACTAACGACTTTGAACCCAACAACGACAATATAAAAGTCCACGTGCTGTCTGCACTCATCCCGGAGCTGATGATATTGATATTATGAATGTACATAAACATGAACCTTGGATGCATCATGGAACTACAAAAATATGGAAATAATCATTTATCAAAGCGCAGTTGAGAGTTGAGACTTTAGACATTCGAGTTTCTCTTTTATTTTGAAAAAATGAGAGAAAAATCATGAGCATTTCATCATGCTTTCTATTCTTTCTTGGGGTTCTGTTCACGTGATTCAGCCTCATCGTTTTATTGATTGGCAGAAAGAGCCAAGTAAGGACTTTTCTACTTTACGTTAATTACTCGCACTTGTCTTTCATGAATGATATAAATAATCAAGGAAATTTCTTTGATGGCACTTGCGAAATAACCGAAGAAGGAGTGGAGCATGTATACCATGAGAGTATAAACACACTTTAGTAATGTCACCTCTAGACCTTTGGAACTATTTCAGTACGTTGGTGGTGCTGGGTGATTATAACAGGCTACATGCAGTTTAAGATGCGAACCCATTTTTTGAATTGGTCGTTAGTCAATCGATTGAAATCCAGTGAATAGCGGTTACACGAATATGAAGCATGCTCGACCTTTTAATGGCAAGAGATTTACAAAAAAGGTGATCATATTAATCTATGTCCAATAACATCCAATGAGTTTACCGTCCCAATATGTACTTTGTATTATTTTGACTGGAATTTGAGACGACATGATTCATACACATAAAATGAATCAATAAAAAAGGTTACGTATTGAATCAATGTGAACAAATATCGATGAAAAATTACGTTAGCTAGGATTATCAAAATGGTACTGGTACGTACTTTTCAAATGGAAACTACTTAAACTGTAATCATTCTAAAGCGGCGCTCTCCGCACCAATATACTGTGAAGCAATAAAAATCAAACCGTGTTATCGAAATCATGGTCACTTTTTTTCCTTTCTTGGGCGCTTATCACTACCGGCACAAGTAAGTGAGCAAGGCGTACTTGCAAGAGATGCTGACGCATGCATCATGTCGTTATCATATCAATTCATTCTCATCCTGTTCTACGCATTTCTTATACTTCTCTCTCATTCTTTCAGTCATTCAAGAAATGGCTGAAATGTGGCAGTACTTACATGAAATTCTGGAATTATGTATAATTGATAAAAACGATTTCAACTTGACCCCACATCCTTCCTTGGAAAAACCATTTCCAGTGATAAAATCAAATGTGGCATGTCAAATCACTCTGTGCCTTTGCTCACATAAATTTTCAGAAGTGCATTCAAGCTAAATCTACAGTTTATTCAATGTAGTGCGTACGCGTAACCAACACTGCTCTTACCTCGAAATGTTTATGACTACAATTCCAAACGTGCCTATGTATTATTTACATACATGAAATTAATAGAAGGATCTTGTTAATAAAGAGAGATGCATAATGACGACATAATATCTATAATTACTACATGAACATCATGAAGTGAAACTATGGACGCTGACGACGCGTAGAAACATATACCTCTGTTCCACATTCAGCCATATTACCCCAAAATCAACGAAAGATTGATTGAATAAACACACACAATGGTGGAGAGGTCCACTTCACACATTCTACTGATTGACGATCATTCTCGTGATCTCGTGAAAACTTTGGCTCGATGAAAGCCTGGGAAAAGTAAACAAAGCAAAAGCAGTAACGTTCATCAAACAATCTTAAGAGATTTATTCAAACAACCCTTAATGCACCATAGGAGGCAATATATATTGAGAAAAGAAAAGTCATATGACCTGAGCTGAGTCTGAGTCACATTGTTTTTATCAAGTTAGAATTGAATCTTCCTTCTCACGACTCTTATATTTTTCATATCGGTAGTCCTCATTCTTTGAACAATGAGAATAAAAGTCATATCATATAAGTAAGGCATATCTCGGAAAGTTTGACTGCCGAAAATAATACGCATATCAGCAGCCTCAATATTAGAAACATGAAAATCTACGTATTGCAGATAAAATTTGACTATTTTGGGAGACATCGTTAACCCAAGCTAATAATTTTGTGGGCTTTACTGTTACACATGAACAGTCACGTACGTAGCATTTCCTTATTACTGGCTCCCTGTCCAGTTTACCATGAGCATTTAACACTAAAGCTTAAATTAAAAATGATTGAAGACGCTAAAAAAGGAATATGATTTGTGATCTCTTGTTTACGAAACGAGAGAGGGTGGAGATTAGGAAGCGGTTTCGGATATATTTACAGCCAATAGAATATTGTACAACTAAATCAGTTCATATTGTTTGCTTGCTATACTCACGTCATAAGAGACAGTTTTGCATTGACAATGTGATTAGCACAAGCTAAACATGGAAACTGTAGCATTGGCACCAGCCGCTCTGATTGGTTTCATACAATAGTGTTGCTTTCGGATGCATCTATTCAGTGTTCATTTTCCATTTAGCGATAATCAGCAAACCTAATGAGTATTCTGCAACCACAAGGCTTTTCCTGATAATAAAGGCACAAGGCACAACCTCGAAAGAGTTATTTTGCCTAATGAGTGTCGTGCCATCATATTATTATCATCTCCCAAGAATATATTTCTGGGAAACACATTAGGACAACTGCTAATTATTCAACTGGTTAAGCATAATGTGGTAATAATTTTTGTGATTATCAGTAATCCATTATGAATCCCGTGCAAAATGAAGACTTGACATTCTGGTGAAAATGGTGAGAATCGCAGGATGATAAACAACCCTGCTGCTGTCATGTCATAATGATAACACCCTATAGTAAATACAAGGAAACAATATAATAATAATAAGTAAGTTGGTGCTCAAACACGGGCACGCATATAAATCCATATTAGCTAGCAGGAAAAGAGGAATGAAAGGATGCGCAACGGAAAAAGATATATAGATTTTTATATAGCACGTGCTAATGTTTTGTTTGTACATAAGTTATACACCTAAGCTGTGTCTGTTTTTCGTAGAAACTGTTTCTTTCTTGCTTGAAATTCAGCTTGCTTGTGCCTGTATGTGTGTGTGTGTGTGAGAGGAGAGAACAGCCCATGAGAACGCAATCTGTCTGCCCAACTGATTCCTGTGAGAAACAAGGAGAAGCAACTCAAACAAGAATGCGCAAATAAATAACTCGCTTCTTGTGTGCACGAGCTTTTTTTTCTCGGATGGATAGCTGTTTTGGTTAATAATCATGAATCCACACGCGTTTTCCCACAGTTAATATGTCTTGGCTAACACAAAGTTTGATTGAATGTTCCAGTATAAACATAGTTTCATGGCTCAAATCAAACCAAAAAAATAACAGGGAATTATATAAGAATGAGAAGAAACACATTAAAGTAAAAATTAAAGCAGTCTATATGAATGACAATTAAAATCATTACAAATTAAGGCACAGATTTTTTATGTGATGTGAACACCAGTTCATTTGTAGTACACTAAAATTATTGAAAGTCAAGCTATATAGTTATAAAGAGTTATGAAGGAAATAAGAGACAAATTTTCACAGAGGAAGATGTGGTGTAGTGAAACCTTCAACAATGATTTGTTGTTTTTATGGGCAGAGTAAAATACATACTTTGATTCCATTCATACCACCCTAATTCATCAAGGCATACATTCAGGTACGTGCCAAATGGCATGCTTTGGCTTAAACATTTGGGCTTGAATGAAAGCCTGTCCGCAATAAATGTATCTAAACGACTTTGTCCGTCTGTTCATTCCATCATTATTATACTCTTCTTTATATAACATGTTATAAAGCCTAGTCGAAGCATCATCATCCGTAATAGCAGCATCATACATAAGTATATAAGCATGTATAATATTTGTTGTGGCAGGTAGGATAACAACAAGCAGCGGCATGGATGAAGAATAGTGAAGAGTTAACAAGTTTCAAGTAGTTTTTTTTCTTAATGCAATTCATAGGAGTACTGGTATAACGTAACGAAATGATTATATATGACCAATATTTGTACGTACATGAATACTCATATAAAGCATCTCCTTTGAAGAAAGAATCAACAGAGGCTCATGACGAAGAGTAGTTACGACAAGGTAGTTTAAATTCTTTATTGCCCCGTAAATGGGGCTGGTGTGGTACTACTACTACTAGTAATATTAACTACGGTACACCAACATATATGTATGTATATGTAATACTACGATCTACTTATATAACATCACCTCAGCAAAGAGATGAGTAAGAAAGAATAATATGGGTATATATGAGTTGGTGGTTACTTAAGGTAGAGATGATAAAAGCAATTCGAATATCTAAGAGGTTGTAAAAACGTACAGGTAAACTACTATTCATACACATCCAATATATGCATCAAGTGGTGATCCACCAGTGAAAAAATGTAATATATGTATATAGAAGTAGTGCCGAACTCGTCGTCGTCATCATCATCAAGAGATGATGATCATCTTAGTAAACATCTTATGAGATGCGGGCCTAAGTGCCCTAAGACGATGAGCAAGAAAAAGAAGCTGCTCAAGAAGCTGTGAGCCAGCCCTGGGAAATACAATTTCAAGTCGTTCCCACGCTCCGTTCTAACCGCCTCAAGCCATCCATGTCGTTTCCATTGTCCATCCATCCATCTATCTATCTACGAAAAAAGATATCGTTGCCTATTCTTTATAGAGTCTCTATTCTCCTCTGAAGACTTTTATAAAGAAACTACCCGTCGTTCTTCTTTCAAAGGTTACTACGACTTTATATATTATATACTATTAAGATTTCCACTATATCACTTTACAGCATACTTTCTTATAAAAGATACCTTAGTATATTTATATTACTTTCTTATAACCCTATAACAATGACTTGCTTTTACATGTTTGCTTGCTCCTGCTCCTTATCTTTTGACTCATACCACACGTCTTGGCTTGAGCTGATGATCATGCTCCTGCTGCTTACTAAAACTCTTTTCTTCTTCCCATTACTTTTATGCCCTTTTTTCTTTCTCTTTTTTTCCGTATCACTTATAAATGGTCTTGTGTTTATATATGTATTGATAATAATATGATTATTATTATGTCTCAGGCCTTGTCTTCTTTGTTGTTACCTCCAATCCTATTCGCCTCAGAAGTGAGCAAATGGAGCTTGTGGGTGATAGGCACTTTGTTCGCTGCCGTTTTGATGATCCATAAGATTCCTATTAGTTGTATCTATTATAAATCTTACTACTACGCTCGCTGTACGTGTACACACTCACTTACTCACTACACTCACCAGACAGTATAACTATATGGATTCTTATATCAGTACCACCAACAGTTTACCTTTTACACTTTATAAACCTTTCAACCTTGTGATATCTTGCATCTTGAAAATTCGGTGCATTGCATACCACAATGCTGCACTGGTTCTATTAACGTTTATATAAGACATATTATATGCCTACGTTATTTAAGACCTGTTGTATCATAATAGCCTGGGCAATTCTTCTTCCACTCGGTCATCGTCAAACATTTGAGGCATATCAGCTTGCGGATTATTCATTTTACACTTTATAATGCAACCTGTTGCTTTTGCTCTTGATGAGCCATAACAGCATATACCCTTATCAAACCTAGTTTATGAATGCTGCTGTACTAAAACGTGTATATATATTTGGTTGGGCCCACACAGTCTTCAACCTGTGATCATATCACAAGATCATATCATATAAAAAATCACAGCAACTTAAATGCGTAAGCTACCTATACAGGATCACTTCTTGTCATTCCACCTTTCTTTTATCAAAAGCATTGGATAAATAATAATTTTTCATCTCATATAATAATATCTTGCTTTAGAAACCAACTGACGAAAAAAATAGTTTACACTAATTGCTCATCTTGATTTCAAGTGGAAGCAGCTACCCCGAGAACCATTTCTTTATGAAATGACGTAAAATGAAAGACCTTGTTTCATGCATGATTCATGATTCATAAACTGTGAAATGATTTTTTTGTTTCCATAATTTAGTGAGCGCTCGTTCTGTACTTCCCGGTACCCGTCATCAGAGTGTGGTTGACCCATGTTGTAGAAATATTGATGTATCTTTCATCTAACAAAGAGAGCTTGTTTAAACATTTTTGCCCTTTAAATTCAAACTGTCACTCTGGTTTACGATATAACTAATTGATGAAGCACACTTTGAAGATGTTTGACGTTTGCAATATTGGGATATTGTTGTTTCATGTACTTTTCGTTCTTTGAGATTAATATGACTCAAAGGTATTCTCTTTGGCTTTGCTCAAGAAGATGTAAGAATGTACCTTTGAGTTGAGCAGACACAATGAGTCGACGTGGATTACGGATAAAGATAGAGAGGTACCTACCTATCTACCTATGTATCTACTCATCTTACCATATTTTAAGAAAATATGTAGATTGGTTCGTCATGCTTCAAACTGTTCTACATGCAACGTAACAATCGCTTCCTGTGTTTCATGGAAGAATGGAAATAAACTATTTCTCCTGGTGTGTTTTGACACACTCATCGTTGGTGATACACATTCCACTTAGACCTTCTGGAGAGTATTAGTTTTTCAATAATAGGAATTATTATCGAAAGACTGAAATATGACCAGCTATCGCCCAAAACAAACCTATTTAAATTCTAAGAAATGATTACATTGTTAACATAAATTGTCCACATGATTTTTTTTAAATCAAACATGAAAGGAATCCTACATATATCCGGTAGTAATTTCAATGTATCTACAATCCGCATAAATATGCTTTAAGTAAGTGATATGCATATTTGAATCGAAAAACACTTCCTGTATGAAAATATATTCCAATTTTTACAACGACTTCAAATAAAAAAAAGATAAATGCTTACAATGAAACCAAGACAAAAAGGTGACTTTAGTATTGCTGAGGAACTTACTTGGCAGACCGACACTAATTGACTCATCCGAATAGAGTGAAAACAACATCCAAGGGTTAAAAAAATACCCTTCAAACATAATGGAAGCATCCAAAGCTTACATTCATGCTCACGAGCTCACGTCATAATTTTTTCTCGTCAATTTTTGTCTCCAATTCCTTACTTACTCAATGAGCATGATATGGATTTGACTTTATGACCAATTCAAGATGTTTTTAATTTTACTCAAAGCTACCAAGAATTTGTCAATGCGGAAAAGTTTAACAGAGTCTATCATGTCGGTCAGCAGTTTGAACTTGAAACGTGTTAGCTTATTTACAAAGTAAATAAAAAATAGTATGTGAATGTCAGCTAAGTATGTCGATAATCATCCGAGCACTTAAATGAGATGAACTGATGGCTCAACTTCCCCAAAAAAATGCACTGAATGCTTGAAAATCTAATTTATTATTTGATGCATGTGCATGCGCATTTAAATTTGCATCTCATCATCAGAGCGATTTATACTATTAGTTTGAGCCATTTAATCGTGATAAGCGTCAATAATTCTAAAGCACATCACCACCATGAGTTTTTTGAGGAGCGCCGAGCGACCAAAAAGATAAATAGGGAAGTTTAACATTTGATGAACGTTGAGACTATGTCTGAAATATACGTAAGTATAAACGTGTATCTATCTACGCTGCATTTTCCTTGTGTCTCATTAGTTTAAAGCGTGCGGTGAGATGTCTGACCTGACTGACCCCTCAAATGGAAATGTTAGTCAACGTTTTGTTTGGCTCGCGTCGGACGTGACTTCAATCCTGCTTTACTCATTTATTAATCCATTCATAATACCAATAACAGCCGAGATGGCAACTTAAACTATAGACAAAATGACTAGTTTGTCTATCGCATTGAATCATCTTGAATTATTTGTAGTTGATTCACGATCTATGTCACGATACCATCTCTTTAACAATGTTGTGGTACTCGTTTTTCGATCTCATTCCTCATGGCTAATGCATTCAAACAATAATTGCTATTCCGTTCGAATTCGAAACTCAAGGTATTGGCAGTTTTTACAAAAGTACGTTTGATAAAAACTAATTTATCCACAAACATCGTCAAGATTTGAGGAAATCCACCGGTGCAATGACAGAGCATTTGAATACCAAAAAATGCATTTTTGTTTGCATATATGACCTTTGTATAAGATTAAGATCATACTATGCTAACTATAAGCTTTTTCTACAAAGTCCAATTCTTTTCCTATCCGAGAGATGAAAGCTGATAAAAGCTAACAACCACAATTTGGAAATTCTCAAGTATTAGAGGAATGCGTTTTTAGTGAGAATTAGCTACTCAAAAACAACCTTCAGAAAGACCTTGGTAATTTCATATGACTTGTGCTTAGTAATACTTGTATCGTATCATCTTCGTATCTCGGAACCGTATACTCACAGCTTTTCAACGTTCCAGGTTCACAACAAGTGCCAATTAGCTGAAACATCCACGGACAGTTCTGGTTTGAGAACATGATCAGTTTTGTGTATCTTTACGTTGCGTAAATCATTCACAGAACAGAACTCTCTCCACATTTGTATGTAGAGCATGTTTCACTTCCCGACTGAGGCTTCAGCTCGAGAGTAGGGTATGATGCAAAAGCTCGGACAGGCTATCCAGCTTATCATCAACTAAATGCCGGCTAAAGTTAACTGCCAAAAGGACTCAGCAATTATAAAAGCTATCAAGCCCTTGCACAATCACTTTAGCCTAATATCTTATGTTTTAATGAAGCCTACCTTATCTTCAACTGATGAAGATAAATAACTGTAAAATGTAGCACAAACGAATACTATATTTAGTACAGACGGTAGCTTTATTAATTACAACAAGATCCAAAAATTATAACTTCAATTCAACAATAATTAAAAAATGCAAGAAGGACTGGCGACTATATTTTTTCAATCCACCGACCAACTTCACAATGCAAATTCCAGTACAAGGATGCACGATTGTTCTCAACTCAACTCTCAAAATCACGCTAACTGACAAATTCTATCACTGAAAACGAGGCACACAAAATCCATCCTCATCATGCCATGCCTCACAAATCAAAAATAAACCGTGCTCTCCTTCTTCACGCAGTCAAACGAACAACACGCCATACTAAAAAACGAGCCAATGACAAAAAACAATACACAATCATTGGCTCTCTCAACAATAAACAATTTTTAACAACAAAGATCAATGCTTCTCTGCTCCCTCAGCCACATTCTTCCTCCCGAAAGTATCACTTTCACAATCCCCAAGGCTGAGGGGGCACACTTTCACTACAGGTCTCTTTAAGACCGATGTCTTGACGGTTTTCTTCGCGTCTGAATGATCCACTGACGCAATTTGGATCTCCACGACCCTTGTCTTTCCATCCTTGCCTGGAAACGCTTGGGTGATCCTTCCTAATTTCCAGGAGTTTCGGGGGGCTTGATCATCCACGACGAGCACGACATCTCCAATCTTGACCTCCTTTCCTGGTTGGAGCCACTTCTGCCGCTTCACAAGCGATGGAAGATACTCCTTGCGCCATCGATTCCAAAATTGATCGGCAAGGTACTGAGCATACTTCCAACTCTTCCGGTACCTGTCTCCTTCATCATAGGCTCCTGGAATACTGGGCCCTGTCACGCATCTGAGCTGGAGCAGATGATTAGGGGTGAGACATCCTTGATCCTCCGGATTGCACGAAACATGGGTCAATGGACGGCTGTTCAAAATGCCCATGACTTCACAGAAGAGAGTCCGTAAGGTCCCTTCGGATGGATTTTGTTCCTTCAGGATGGCATCAAGCACCTTTTTGGTGCTCCCAACAAGTCTTTCCCAGGAACCTCCCATATGTGGCGCAGCTGGAGGGATGAACTTCCAAGTTATCATTCTTGTGGAGGTGGCATCCTGAATACTTTTCTCGTTCCATGAGAAAAGGCTCTCCTCCATTTCCCTTTTGGCTCCAACAAAATTGGTCCCATTGTCGCTCCAAAGACACTGGGGATTTCCTCTAATGTTGATAAAGCGTACCAACGCATTCAGCATGTCACTGGTGCTCAGGCTTTCCGCTAGTTCAAGATGAATAGCTCTGGTGCTAAGGCAAGTGAAGAGCACCCCCCACCGTTTTTCCTTGTGACGATTGACGGTGACATGATAAGGGCCAAAATAGTCCACTCCAGTATTGAAAAATGCTGGAGTTCCGGCTTCTAATCTGGACACTGGCAACTGGCCCATTTCGGGAACGGAGGGTTGAGCACGTTTCCGAATACAAAAGGCGCACTTCGCCCAACATCTTCGAACTGCAGCCCGACAATCCAGCACCCAAACATGTTGACGAAGCTCGTTCACGACTCGTTCTTGTCCAAAATGTTTGCTCGCAACATGGTGGTGCTCAATGTACAGCTGTGTATACCGGTGTTTAGGGTCTAGGATTGGGGGCGATTTCACATCTTCTGGCAAGCTGGAAGCGTTCAAACGTCCTTGTAGTACCATAACTCCATCATCACTCAAAGCAGGGGAAAGCATGCGAAGTTTGCTGTCCTTTAGCAACGGCTTGTTCTCTGCGAGGAGTTTCATCTCAACCGGAAAGGAATCCTCTTGGCTCTTTCGGATCAATATTCGTTCCGCTTTCTTCATGTCACTTACAGTGATCCCTTTAGGCTCTGCTCCGCGAAAGGCTCGTCCTGCTGCTATTACTGCTGCTGTTGCTCGGATGAGACGAAGCCAAGAACTGAAACGACCAACATCAATTAAAATGTCAGGTTTCTCATTTATAAGGGTTGACATGACACATATATCATCAGCATCTTCCTCCGTTTGAGAAAGTCTTCCATTTTCCACTTCTACTGGCCATTCATTTTCCTTTTCCAGAAGAAATTCAGGTCCAATGAGCCACCTGGATGTGGAGGTGAACTCTGACGTCTTCTGGGATCGTGTGGCATCGTCCGCAACATTCTGTTTGCTAGGGATCCATCTCCAGTCGGCCACATCCGTCAGCTCCTGGATTTCCCCAACACGATTGGCAATAAATGTGTTGTAACGTGCTGAGGTGGATCTCAGCCAACACAAAACTGTTTTGGAATCACTCCAAAAGGTGGTACGTTGGATTGGCAGCTCATCACGGAAAGCTTTTTTCACGGTGGAAGCTAACCTCGATCCCATCACGGCAGCTTGAAGTTCCATTCTGTTAATTGTGAGGCCACGAAGAGGAGCAACACGAACTTTTCCCATAACGAAAGAGAGTTCCACACTCCCTCCCGTGTTGAAACGTAGGAAAATGACGGCAGAGTATGCTTCTTCACTGGCATCCACAAAGACGTGCATTTCCACTCCACATTTACTTATGATATACGAACACATCTGTCTCGGGATGGCCACTGTTTCTATAATCTTTAGCTCTTGTAGCCAGTCAATCCAACGATCTTCAAGGGAGTGTGGAACCTCATCGTCCCAGCCCACTCCTGATCTCCAGATCTCTTGAAGGAGTGTGAGCGCTTTAACTTTTAATGGGCACAGAAAGCCCAATGGATCAAACAGCGACATCACGACGCTTGCAACTTCCCTCTTAGTTGGCAGACGGATGCCACTCATCACAGCAGGAGGAACACGATGGAAGTTTAATTGGAACTGGAACTCATCTTCATTAGCATTCCAAATTAAACCCAATGTTTTCTCGTAATTTTCATTCTTGTCTGAGAAGGTCAGGCTCCGTTCGCTTCTCTCTGAATCAGGGATGCTGTCGAGTACTTCCTTGGAGTTGCTGTTCCATTTCACTATCTTGAAACCTCCTTGAGCATGAATGAATTGCACTTGCTCACGAAGTAAAGCTGTTTTCTCCGGGTTGTCGCTTCCTCCAAGGTAGTCGTCCATGTAGTGATCGTACCGGATAGCATTCACAGCTTCAGGATATTTTTCTTCAACTGTTGCAGCGTTGGCATCTTTGGCAAAGATAGCTGAGCATGGTGATGAGGCTGAACCAAAGAAGAGCACACTCATTTCGTACTCCGTTGGTTTACTCCTCCTATCCATTCCACGATAAAGTATAGTCTGGCTCGCCTTATCTTCCTCCTTTAGTTTTACCTGATGAAACATCTCTGATATGTCACCACATATGGCCACCTGATGTCTTCGGAACCTCATGAGGACGGCTGCCAAAGATTGTAGAAGATCAGGCCCCTTAAGGAGGAAGTCATTCAAAGATTTGCCATGTGATTTGGCAGCCGCATCAAAGACGAGTCTTGGCTTCTTGGATGGATGATAGGCAAAGAACCATGGCAAATACCATAGCTTTGAGTTCCTCTTGCTTGCATCATATAATTGTTTCTTCGGAACAAGGAATCCTTTTGAAATATAATCTTCAAATTTCTTCTCGACAAGTTCTGCAAACTCCAGGTCTTTGTCCATTTTTCTTTCCATTGTCAGCAGTCTCCTCTCAGCCATTTTGTAGCTTTCTGGCAGCACAGGCGAATCGCTTTTCCAAAGAAGGCAAGATTCCCAACGGTTGTCAGATTTCACTGTGTTCTTCTCTAGCAGCTGTAATGCACGACAATCTTCAATGGAACGATGAGCCCCAGCGAATACCTTCACTCCAAAACTCTCAGTTGAGAAGAACTCCTTAATTTCTTCGTGCAATATTTTGTTGGAGTCGGTCACTTCACATATAGTATAGCACCTATTTCCTACTGCACCAACACTGACGTACCATCCCAGCAAAGACTTGTAGGCTACAGGCTTGTCACTATCCTCCTCCAGTATTTCTCGAGCTGCGGAGAGGCGGCTGCAATCATACCCAATGATCATCTGGGGTACAGCAACGGAGTATGATTTCATATTCATCCGTCGTAGGTATGGATTCTTCTTCTTCAGGCTGTCCACATCAGCACTGCAACCAGGAATCCCAAGATGATGTACAGTTCGGACACAGCTCACACCATATTTCTTCGCTTTTCGAAAAGCTCCAGAAACTTCAAGGTTGACTTGTCTGGAGTTGGTATCTTCCCTAACATCCTTTCCAAAAACAGTGAAACGGAAAGGCTTGTTCTCTCCGACAAGGCCAAGGTCATGAGCCACACTTTCTTCAAGGATGCTGCATGATGCTCCACTATCCAGCAAGGCATAAATTCTTTTGGTTCCGTTGGGACCATGAACATTTACAGGAATTATGGGTAGACACTCTGAGCTTACTGCTGCATTAAGTGTCTCATCTGGTGGTGGTGTTGGAGGAGATTCATCTTTTTCATCTTTGTTCTCTGTCTTCTTCTCTTTCTTCGAGAATGGTGAGCTGTGCAACATTTGATGATGCTTCCTGTCGCATCCACTTTGTCCACAGACTCTTCCAGTTGGACAGCTACGGGTCATGTGTCCAGCTTCGAGACAGCAAAAGCATAAATTGTTGTCCTTCACCAACACCCATCGGTCAACTAACTTCATCCTTTTGAAATCGGGGCACTTTGAAACTTTATGCTTTTTGGAGCAACACTTGCAACTTGATTCGTCTTCAACTGCAACATTGACTCCTGCTCCACGACGTTTCCTCATAGTGCCATCATCTTCCGGGGAATCCTTTACTTCAAGTCTGGATATGGTGCAGGCTGTTTCCCGCTGAATGCTCATCCAGTCACTGAAGACTTCCAAGTTTTCAGGCGCATATGGCATGTAGCTCCGTTTCCAAAGGATCCATTCCTTCCTCATAGACACTGGTAATTTCTCAACAAGTTGCTCTAGGAGGAAGTTGTCGTTCAGGTATTTTCCATGTAAGTTGAAAGTCTTTATATTGACAACTAGACTTTGAACCACAATAGCATAAGTGATCCATGTTTCCGGTTTATTGGCTTCAGGTGACTTTGTCTCTCTGGCCTTCTGGATCAAGGAGCGGATGATGTTTTCTGGTCTTCCAAAGTGAAGATACAACGTCCTAAGGATTTCAGGAACATTGTCAGGATTTGCCATCAACGCCTTCACCACTTCCGCTGCCTTTCCCTTCAGTGACTTACGAAGTCTTCTCAGGTTCTCAGAGTTTTTGATTCCGTACTGTTGAGTAGTGCGGGTGTACTCTGCCACAAAGGCTGCCCAATCTTCAGCTCTTCCAGTAAAGGGTGGCAACTCCTTGTCACTTCGTGCTGCATCTCCTGATGGTTTCTGCATAAGCTCCAATTGCTTTTGCATAATCTGCACCATTAGTGAAGACTCTTCAGATACTTGGGGTTGGGTTGAGGTGGCATTACACTGTTGTGGGGTTGAGTGCAGCCTCTCTGTATCAACTTTAATTGGATGACTGTGTGGAGGGGTATTCCAAGGTTGAGGTGGTGGACGAAAGTGAGGAGGCACGTGATGAAAATATCCATGATTCCAGTCCATTCCTGGCTGGAACTCATTGGGTGAGACTCCAGGAAACATTTGATGTCGACCGTGGACTAAGTCATTGAATCCATGGGGTGGTGCATTTCCAAGTGGATGAGGATTGATTCCATCATGTTCAAGAGGCATATTTTTTACTTTTTCTTGTTCCGCTATCCACTTAACTGTTCGGGTGGCGTCTGCAGGAACTTCCTCCACACTGGATTCATCGTCACTAGCTTCATTCTCAATTTTCTTCTTTTCCTCTCGAGTCTTAAGATTCACCTTCATCTTATCGTCCAAACATCTGATTTGAGATTCGGTGTTCTTAATTTTTTCATCCGCCTCAATATCTGCTAACTTCAAGGCCATCAAGTCATCTTCTTCTTCTTCCGTCAGGTCACGCTTCGCTACGGATCTGAAGATCTCCATCTTTTTGCATATCATGTCCTTTTTAGCCGTTGCACATTCCAGAATTGACTTCAGGTTCAAGCGTGCATGACACATTCCTTTAGTTTCATCCAGTTCTGCCATGTCGTCCATTCTCTGCTTCTCAGATCGGACCGATTTCATGGAGAGAGATGTACGAGGTTTTGGGACTGGAATCACAACAGGCGTGGGCTCTGGAACAATGTTCTGGAACACAGGATGCGGTGAATGATGGCTTTGTGGATCAGGCTGCATATTTGAAGGGGTTCCCAACTCCGGATAACCCAAACGCGCTGTCTGACTTCGGAGACGCTGGCCGCGTCCCAACGATGAAGGACTTCCTCCTTCCATTCTGAACAATTTTCCAACAAATGTTCAAAAAATACACAAATGATTCCAAACCGGAATCCAAAATGTTAAGTATAAATGCACAAACACTTTACACTTTTCACAAAAAACAAAGCAGCTTGATTGATTCACAATCAATCAACTATTTGCACAAAATTTAATCACTCCAGGACGGTTATTCCACGGACTGGGGATCCGGTTCGAAGGACCAATTTCACTTCCCGACTGAGGCTTCAGCTCGAGAGTAGGGTATGATGCAAAAGCTCGGACAGGCTATCCAGCTTATCATCAACTAAATGCCGGCTAAAGTTAACTGCCAAAAGGACTCAGCAATTATAAAAGCTATCAAGCCCTTGCACAATCACTTTAGCCTAATATCTTATGTTTTAATGAAGCCTACCTTATCTTCAACTGATGAAGATAAATAACTGTAAAATGTAGCACAAACGAATACTATATTTAGTACAGACGGTAGCTTTATTAATTACAACAAGATCCAAAAATTATAACTTCAATTCAACAATAATTAAAAAATGCAAGAAGGACTGGCGACTATATTTTTTCAATCCACCGACCAACTTCACAATGCAAATTCCAGTACAAGGATGCACGATTGTTCTCAACTCAACTCTCAAAATCACGCTAACTGACAAATTCTATCACTGAAAACGAGGCACACAAAATCCATCCTCATCATGCCATGCCTCACAAATCAAAAATAAACCGTGCTCTCCTTCTTCACGCAGTCAAACGAACAACACGCCATACTAAAAAACGAGCCAATGACAAAAAACAATACACAATCATTGGCTCTCTCAACAATAAACAATTTTTAACAACAAAGATCAATGCTTCTCTGCTCCCTCAGCCACAGCATGTGTTATGCCTTCAGGTTACCTATTACTCGCGCTTGCTCCTTGTGAAAATTAATAATATACTTAAAAAGAAACAAAGAAAATGAACTTATTGAGCTGAACTGAAGAAAGCGAACTGGATTCACAAATTTGACAAGATTTATTACCCCATTTTTCATGAAATTCATTGCTAACTTAATCAACCCAAAGGTAAAAAGATGTTATGTATTTGTTTGTGGGCTTACTTTCATGGTGCTACAACACCACTTTCAACTTTCTACCATTTCATAATGTATCACTTGTTCAGTATCTTTTCAAGTTCATCAGAACAAAAGGTGGGTTTAGTTTTATAGTTTGTGTATTGAAAATTGTATTTGTTAAAAAATGAATGACGTGTCTTGTCCTGTGTGACTTTTTCTTTCTCAGAGAAACAAGAATCCAGTTAATCACTTTGTTGAGAGAAGCATAGCTCTGAGCATGGTTTTGGCTACTGTACTTAATCAAGTTCTCCTATTTGTATTTTCTAAACTTGAAAAAATAATATTATTATCGGTTGCTTTAGATCTCAGGATTTATAGCTAATGCACGAGTAACAGAAACATCATGAATCCCATCAAAGGGAAAATATATATGATAATAAAATGTTGATTGGAAATCCGAAGACGTGGGGATAAAAACCAGTAGCTGATGAATTTTTATAAAAAGTTAAACTTGAGACATGGCATGTTCACAACAAACAATGGATCTGTCTGACTACCCAAGAACAGTGTGGGCAGTTGATATGTTTGTGTATATGCGTGCAGGCAAAGAAATGTAAAACCACGACATGGGAAAGCAACATCAAACAATAAATCTTTGCCCAAAATGGACTTGGCTAGCCAATCTTGTGATTTTCCTTATTTAAAAAATGATCGAAAGGTCTCGTTCCATTGAAGATTAGGATCGTAGTCTTATATTGCCATCAATTAAAAACATGACGAGAGACTGCATTGTGTTTGATTGCAAATTATCTCAAAGTTGCACTCTACCAATGTAAAAGTTATGTTTAATGCATTTTTACTATTGGCATAAGCACACACAATAGCTGATCTTTAAATTATCAGCAAACGATTGAGTTGGTTTTGGTTCACGATCAGTTCACATCTTCAATATATATGACTTTGTATACTTATGTTTGAGCTAAGGTTGAAGTTAAAGTTCTTGATCGTACATTGTATTTTTTTATTACAACCGTGTATAAGATTAAGTAAGAGGGAGACTCTCAATACTTGATGACGCTTTAGGAAAAGCAGGAACCAATACTAATAAAGTTGGTAGTTTTTTTCGTTTTACCATTAGAGTTCTACCGTATATATATTTAATCTTCGTGACCGTCGTGAGATTTTTTGACTTGAAATGAGCATGATTTCATCAACCTTTCAAAATAAACGGTGTTTCTTTCCCATTCTGGCAATGAATCTTAAATCACTCAGCTTATGAACTCGTCAAGATCAACCAACGCAATATTTGTAGTTTATTTATTGTGTTAATCCCAGTAGCCTCAATGTAGACGGATTCATGTTGGCAGGTGTCTCAAGCATTTACGTTGCCGTCAAGAGTTTTCACTGAGAGGATGAGCATGAACATGGACGTAATGAGCATGCAGAAACAAGGTATATGATTATGTAGGTTGATATTATTTACTGCAAACTTATTTGGAGTTGAGCTGTGTGGTTGAGGGCGGTAATGGGGCAATTTATGTTTGAGACATTATGCTTAGCTCATCGAAATAAATGTGTACCTATTGGTAGTAGCTTAATTTGAAACGCTAATCCAACTACAGTAAAAGGAATGAAGAGATTTAAAACAAGTACTACAAAACCCAATGGGGATCAATAATTATATGCCATGTTGTTGAATGGAACGAAATAGCAAACACAGTTTAGGATTGTTTTGTTCTTTTTGCTCTCAAGTAGCAGGTAAAATTTTAAGAATGAAATTTATCAAACTCCAAAAAAACTGTGCTCTTGTAAATTTCGTTTTAAATAATGTATTGATTGCATTTAAAGTTTTTGATAAATGCAAAAGGTTACCTACGCCATGACAAGAGCACATTTACGTTTGTCTTTAATTTGACGTGATGCACAAAGAAAAAAAATTAGCAGTAATACTACGGCGCACGAACGAAGCCAATTTTTATGTTCCTACTCTAATGCATGACAAAAGCATGCATGCTGTTTTGATTTGACCCTAGCTTGTGCACTTACATGTGACTGAAAAAAAACCTAGCTGAAATGCTATATACTACTAGATTTAGAGCAATAAAATTTGCCAAAGAACCAGAATCTTGTCCCATCTCATCCTGATCTCATCAGGCCATCTAAAAAATGATGGGCTCAAGAAATGTTCCTCAAGTGCAGATACAAGAAGTCAAGACCATCTTCATCATGCGTAACAGCACATTTTCATTTTATGCACTCTAGCACCTTAACCAGCCACCTTCAAAACAATAAAATCGTATTATTATGACAATGCGACTACGTCTAGTTCATTGCCAATAATTTGCGTTTGGCAAAAGTGTAACAACCGGTCGTCTCATGGTATAGCTTGCTGCCATTCTTGCCCTATGCACAAATAAGGTTTCATGTCTTAAGATATGTTGTTAACTGGCATGGCGTTGTGTGCTCTGCGCTACACCACACTCTTATGATGATGACAATAAAAATGATTCGTAAAAATGATGAGTTTTGAGATGTGATGTGGGTTTTTGATGATTGAACACCGTCAACACAAAGTAGTCGTGTGTTTTGATTGGATTACCTATATATTTTCTATCGGGTTTATCAGAGAAATGTAATTCATTTACGGTTAAACTTTCTTTGGATATAAACCCGTAAAAACTTTTGACCTAAAAGAAGATTTGTTTAAAGTAATTTGTGACGAAAATTTTTAAAATGTTGCTGTTATTTCATAATTTATTTTTGAATCAAGAATTTTGCTTTGAAAACTGTTCTGTTATACTATTAATATACCTCTGGTTATAAAGTTCAAAACTTGATTTCATTCAGCAAAATAATTTAAGCAATTCTGTGTTTATTTCGTTACCTGTTGTAATGTGGGTACCATAGTTGAAACGGCAATATGCTAGATCAATAAATATTGTATTGAATTCAATCCCTGATATTTGCATCATGTGTTAATGATCATCAGGGATTTTTTTTGTAAGACTACCAACAAAGAATCAGGAAATTCTGTAATTAACTTTCTATATAGCTTGAACAGAGATTTATGAAGGGAATTTGGAGCTTGTAACTGCATTGCCATTTTTTTATATATACAAAGTCGTGCGGCTAAAAGTTGAACCATCAAATTAACATAAACAATTGGTTGCTTTTACCACACACTGCACAAAGAATTTATTGATCAGTGATCAAGTTTTAATGCAAAAATGTCGATAATTGTTCAGGTAGCTTTTGCCAGTTGCTGAAAAACTTAAATAAATCATGTTCGGACGCATTCATGTTTGAATTACATTGTTAATGCTGTTAGTCTGCCTCACTTTACGCTTTAATCTACTTTGGTGGTCGTTTTAAAAAAAATTTTGTTTGCTTTAACCAACTCAAATGATATGAATTAGTTAGTTTTCTATACACGCCTGTAATAGCACAATAATTCAAAGTGAGGAAAAGGTTAGTGCCCTCCACACCCTTAATCAAATGAGTATATCACAAAATAAGATACATATTACTTACTACCATGCAATTAAATACTTTTTATAATAAATTTAACTGTAAGTAGGGCAAGTAATCAAAAATAGAAGCCATCCGTGAAACCTTATGTTTTACAACTGGTTGACATTTGCCAGTTTCAACTTTTACGAACATACATAATTACGAATTAAAAAAATACAAAGCTCGATCAGAGTTTACAATAAAATGATTTACGTAAACAAGCTGTCAATTATAGACTTGTCTTACCAACACCTGACACGTCTATAATTACGCAATTCCCCTTACTTCAGTAGCAACTTTTTGATGCTTTTCTGACATGTCTAAAAATGTTTTTTTTAAAATAAATACAACAAAACAAGAATATCTATCTCTCTAATAATCATTGGTTTGGTGTTGAAAAATTCCCATGCTCAATACAAAATAGTTTTTAGGGAAGTTTCTCACTTTAAAACAACTATAACCATTTCTTTTTATTTTGGGTAGCAAATATTTTTTTTCAAAATAAGTAGTTTTTAAGCCCATCAAAATATCATTTTAATCAACCCGATTGCTCCTCAAAAAACACAACAACAACAATAATAAGGCAATACATTAAAACTTATTGTAAAGGTTTGCAGTATTAAATGGTGGTGATGATGCATCATGTAATCATGCAAAACACTTGAAACACGAAAACATATTTAATAGATGCCAGGTTTGATACCAATTTTTGTATTTGACTGTCTGCAACATAAATGATGATATCTATCGGTGAAGAATGTATAATTAAGATTGCCTACGGACAAATCAATAGATTGATAGCTAAGCATGAGAATAGTTTAATGATTGGCTGCGTGAGTAGTTGGTTATATTCGGTGACTCGAATATGTGTACTTTTCTTACATCACATGATTCATAGGCATGGAAAAGATTATTGAGTCAGCTGCAGCCTCAAGCTCCTCTCAAGGTGAGACTTGACTCGTGGGAAAGCAAGATGATGAGATTTCAACTGACTAATTTGAATATTTTGTGCAGTCAGGTGAGATGAGTTGAGAAGTAGCTATCAGCTACCGGGTTTGTAATAATACGTTTTGTAAAGCTACTCTCAACTCGTAGTCGGTCGGAATCTTTTTGGAGCCTCGCTCGGCATACACTTGATTTACGATTAGCAGGAACATGGGATTGCATTTGACATGAGAAGGATGGCTTGCTTTACATAATTCAATTGTGCCCAATTACTTATTATGATCCTTTAGCTTTTGCAGCTCCCATAAATTTATAAATTACAAAATTTGAAAAACTCAAATAAAAATTAGGAAGATGATGAAGGGGAAAACTTACATTGGATAAACTTATTAAAACCAGCCAATTTTACATTGACTCTCAGTGTGCCCCATCATAAGAAATGCTTGGGAGAAAGTTCAGCAGTCTATATACGCAATCTTTAATGATAAATATAAAACAATGCGTATAAGTGTTTACATACGTATGAAATTGTGCCAAGAGCTGAGAAATGTCGATTACAGTCATACGTGTAGTAAGTAGAATACGCTCTATTTTTAAGCTTTAAAAGCGTAATGACACGAGTACTCACTATCGTACGTATCTATTTTTCTAATGCTGCTGTTAGGTTAAAGATTGATTGTAAAGTGTAATCATCACGATTCGTCCGCAAGTCATGTTATTCGATATATAAAATTCAGAGATGAAATAAACAACCCTATCTAAAGAAAGATAATGAACAGGCAAATGTGAAATCATGCCGCTCATCTTCCTTGCGTTAAAAATATGAAAAAGATTTTTGTCCGCTTGTATAGAGTGAACTTACAGTGATCAGGTTATCATTTGCGGACACATTACCACAGACCATAGGCTCGTACTACCGTGTATATTTTGTGTTTGTGTGTACCGAAGAAGATATATAAAATGAGATGTGCATAATTTTCATCCAAATCCCACGGCAATGGATCATAAAAAGAGAATAAAAATGAAGATCACGTCTCCGTTCCTTTTGTTTATTGCCAAAGCCACGTCCAAAGACTAGGAGCTAGCTGTTTTTCAGAGAGATGAGGAATTTTGGTTCGTTCGTTGCAACCTCTCTCCGAAAGATCTATCATTAAATTACGCTACTTACTTGAACCATTAAAGAAGATTACGTTCATGAAATTATGCTATTAGGAGAATTTCTATGCAGAGGAGGGCGGAATACTTGGATGAGCCGTCTGTGTGATGTGGGATTAGGCAGGTTATGTTCCCACCCTCATCGTTGAAAAATTGCTACCTGATTTGCTTGTTTGAGGTTGGCCTGAGGACACAAATTGCTTGCTCACAACCTCCTCGATTGTAACGAGTCAGTGGCACTATTGGCTGATAGATTTTTCTGCATACGAGTCTTCATCACACAAGAATAGGTAATTAGCAGGTATATAAACGAAAAGCATATAGTGGAAATGAAGAAGTGTCTTGTAATGCATAACGCGCACGTAATATACACGTATCTTTTTTGAGTAGTGAATAATTTGCTGATAATTCCGTGTATGATTATAATGTTGCAGACAGTTTTCTCGTATTCACTTGCATGAAAAAAATAGGATGATACTTGAAGAAATCCAGTCATAGTAATTTTCGAGGGTCTAAAATGAATTTTAAACTAATCAAAACTCATAAAATAAATTGGTAGTACCTCACTGATCAATCTCAACCACTACTTATTTTAAGATTATTTGATCAAATCATTCAAATATTCACAGAAAAATCCCACCGGGTCTGCAAATTATCTCTGTTGTTGCTATTAATTACAGGTTTTTCTGTTAATTTTTAGGGTAAAATGGCAGATACATTTTGGTTATGATCAGATCTCTAAAAAAAATGAATATTTCCACTATGACATAAGTCGTTTTAAAGCATTCTAAAAACCTTCAAAAATATCAAGTATTGCAGCATTATTTCATCAACAACTAATCCTGTTGTATGTGTCTCCAAAAAGATGCTAATCTTCTAAACTCTAAACAGTAGATCTAAAACGATTTGCAATATTCCGCATTTCTCCACATTTACAGCAAATATAATATTATGAACGAACCGTGGGAAAGCTTTTGTTTTGGTAATTTGCGAAAACGAGTAGAACGAGTTTCAGTAATTTAAATGCGAAACTTTATTGAGAAATCTGACAAAACGGTTTGCATCCAGACGGTTTGGCCCCTGCCCCACCGTACATAATATCACGCATGATCAAGTCGCTCAAGTCATAGAAACATATTTGAGGAATATTTCATCACCAATATGCTTATCAATCGGTTGCACAAAAGTAATAATTCTACAATTCCCCCATTTATGCCTGTATCGAGTCGTCTGATTTTGAAGCAACACTACTGATTACCAACATCATTTTTATCAACATGAGTAACAAAATAAAAACGACAGAATCCAGCAGCGATTGCTCATCTGGAACAGAATATTCATCCCCAATTTTAACATTGTCGCCCGTTAAAGATATTCTCAGCACTTCCAGCATAGATTCCAGAGAAGCTTTCCGACTGGTTGCTGATCAAATTCTAGTGAAATACTCGCATGTCAATGATGCGTTGAAAGATTTAAAAACTGAAGTATACGACGATGACGGACAACAAGAATGCCATTTTGTCAGAATTGTTAGAATTGGTCCGGGGATAAAGAACAAAGTAAAAACGAACGACACACAGTATCTTAATTATGATGTCCAGCCTAGTAGCTGGTGTATGAATAATGATATTACTCCACCAATACGTTATAATTTATGATAATTTATAGGACTCTACAATACCAGGTGTTTTAGTGGTGGCTCAAAAACAGCATGGAATTTACCTTAAGGAACTCAGTCAAGAGTATGGCGAACAGTACTACTTAATGCTTGAAAATGATATTATGACATATATTTGCCTTTGAAACCGATCACTTATATCCGTGTTAAAATTCTACGTACTGCTGCTGTGAACTCCAAGTATGTCTCAACTCAAACACTTTAAACAAGAGATTAAACAAACTCCCTAAAGCTGTATTTCATAATTATTATTAAAATCATAAAAATGTTATCTCATCTCATCATCTTGAGGATCCAGTAGTCTTGCTAAAAATTAAAGCATTCATTTTCAGAATACTTTTCTGATGTAAGGTAAGTGGTTGCAATAATATAGCGATTGATCTCCTCCCCTTACCAAACACAGTTACTTGTTTCGGTACAGAATCGTAGCCCATAATCAAAGGAATGCTCATATACCTAAAGTTAAACATTAAAGATTAAACAAGATTATTGGATCAAGATCAAATACATGAAACACATTTCGAAATACAAAACCGAGTTCAATTCTTTACTCGATTATCTTTTATTTTACTTTTAGCAAGAAATGGTTATTGTTATTACCCATAATCTTTCCCAACCCAGCGTTTAATTTTTTTTGCATTGTAGTTGAAAATGATTAAGCAAACTTCAATGGATTTACATCATACATTATTGCCCTTAACCTTTATTTGATCGGGATATGCAATTAAAAAGTTTACAAATGCATAATGCTCCTTAAAAAATCCTCAGCACTCAATCCTGCTCACATTCAATCAAAGTATTCAACTTCAACTTGTTCCTGCATTTTTTTTTCAAAAAGAAATATAACCCTACACTCCCAAGGGTAATATGCTTCCAGCATAATATCTTCTTAGAACTTGACACGTTGAACAGTGTGTTGTAAAAATTAGTTATGATTACGAATTACCCCCACAGACATTAGGAAAATCAGTAGTCGCATCATCCCATGCTGCAGCAGGGAGATGTTTCCGAATGTGTTTGTGACGCAGTTATATTAAAAACATCAACCCTCATCATGGCAATCATCTTTAATGCTTTATAACTTTCGCAACCTCATCTCATCATCATTGACCAACTACTAGAATCCCAATAAGTAGGGATATTCGGTAGTAAAGACATTCGTGCACAGAGTACAGCTACCTTAGAAGATGTTATTGATGATGGTGGGGTTGAAAGATTGTAATGAAATACTGTAGTAAAAGGGCAAGTGTGTAGCAGGTGGTGATAGTAGCGTGAAAACGTGGGAAATTCTCCGTTCGACCATTTCCCACGCATTCCATTGGATCCAGTGGGCAGCTTGCCTGCCACAATCCTCAACACTCGACTCAATTTAACGTAGCTTATCTGGCATTGTTTGTACTCACGTACATATATACATATGTATGTACATATATAACATATCAACAATACATGGTCTCATAATGTTTGTAAGATGAAGAAGCATGTGTTACGTACGTATCCGAAAAAAGAAGGAGCAGCCGGTTTTTTTGTCAACTAATAGTTTTTCTTTGAGCTCGGCACGTTGGAACGTCTGAGATCTCCGCCCCCTAAAGCTATTATAACTACTTGTATTTACTAAAATCATACATACCACTTGAGCGACCTTTTCTGCAAGCCCCAGTATATAGTGTAGTTACTTTCAGGTTGCATTGAGGACTTTCAACACAAATAATATGCAACTGAAAGAGTTGAGTGTTTTGAATAAAATTAAAGCATTGCATTGCTTATGTATGCAGTTGTATAATATGAGAAATGCTAGTAGTATTCTTCAACTTTGAATACTTATCAATATGCCCCAAACCCAACCAACATCATCAGCCAAATTAAATTAGAATCTCAAGTTTCTTCATAGTGGGTGAAATAGGGGTAGTCTCAGATTCCAAGATATGATTTGCAGACACTATTTTTCTGATTGAGAACATTGTCTGTTTTCCAACTTCTGTCTAACAAACGACACTTGCGATTACTAACACTAAATACCAAATCAGGTTGCCCCTTTTAGGCCTTTTTTAAACATTCGGATAAAACCGAAACTTAATCATTATTCTTATTAAGTAAATCTGATTAATCTGATTAAATGTAAGTCTTCAGAGATATATACAAGACTTTCATTTATATCTAAAGTTATTAATTCTCATATTTTGGTTATTGCAAAGATCGATATTGGACAGCTCGATTGCGATAAAATTAATGAATGCAAGTAAAATAGAGTGAACGTTTGACGTTTTCTTTCAACGACGATGAGATACGATAATATTATCAAGGGGAAATTGTGCACACCCTTTTCGCTACTAGCCGTGTCATAAGATGTAAAAGGTCAAAAGTTGTGATACAGAAAGCAAGCAGGACGTCGGGAATGGCGTAAGAACAAAAATGTCAACATCATAAGATGACCCACGTCAAAATTTGATTATTTTTGCTGTAACTAGCTTCATCCATATGAAAATTAGCGTCAACAAGACCATCAGATAAATCAAGAAAATAGCAGACTCTGCAATCTATGGCCCCAAAATGAATTTTAACAAAACCTTTTAGATAAAATTATGCTTTTGTAAGCTTTTCGCTGGAAACCGGCATCATCACTTCACCTTAGAGCACAGGTCACGGCTACGCGATCAATATTATCCCGGCATCGATTTGGCATACGTTTGAAAAGTCAATTATTTTAGTAAAAAAAATACAAGTAAATTAGTCATGGGCAGGCTTATATTGACATTATACACATGGTACTCACACACACATCACGTCATATTATCATAACGACTCACGAACCTATAGCCAATCAGCTTATAATTTTTCATCTAAATGTGCACACAGGCATGAATGGAATACATACGTATTGAATACGCCTTTTGTTTGAGCTCGTCTGGTGATTAGTTCTGCATCTTCTGATTATTAAATGGAATATTTCATTTTTATCTTTGCTAAGCTTGAAAAAACAAATTGAATAGGAACCATTATATAAAGATCAATGGACGGTAGAACTTCTTCTTCATTCACCATTTATTCCAATAAAATAGAAAAGAGAAAACAAAATACAATCTTATCGATGATTGCGATAAAACTTACACTAAAATCACTCACTCGTCTTTTCGGAGCTACACGTGTGTGTAGACGTTTTAATGATGAACGTGGGGGAAGTAAAGTTCATTTGATTTATCTGGAACCAGCTGGAATACATGATGCAGTGCAATATAAGCGTCTTGACAGGACACACAAATAAATATTTTGAAAACTTTTTTGATAAGTTTTCCAATATAAAGTAAAAGATGTGGCCTGATATACTATTAACTACGCGACCCACAGCGCCACAAGGCATCGGGAAATTGATAACCTTCACCAATATCATTTAAAGCATCAAATGATACAGCAAGCAAAAGAAATAAGTAGCCTCTCATCATTTATTTGCATGGTATTCAATTTTGTTTTCATACATCACGAAAAAAAGAGACAAACAAGTGGTTTATAAAACTGATAATCAATCAGTTTTGTGGGTTTGGTCTGATGTAGCGACGATTCTCGTCTATATACTGACTGACTCACTTGATAATTTAATCCTTCCTTTTCAACTGGTATTCATTTCTTTGTAAAATAATAATTTGATCTAAACTTATCCTCAACCTCTGCCGCTACATATCATATGTGTGTTTGTTTTGAAAACAGTTATTCATCTGTTAATGACTATTTCATTCATTGAGATATTATCAGTCAGATTTCAAAATGAGGTGACATTCTATATTATGAGATCATACGCGCACACAGACAAAAAATATGAGTTGAAAGAGGTTGATTCATTCATGTGTCATTGATGTTGCGTAATCACATCATCAATGAAATTGAAAATGCGACAGGAAAGTATTATGTTGTATATATATTGCTTACATTCACTTTATATGAATTTCCAATAATTTCACTTTAGGAACCACTCCTAATTCAAAATGTCAAAGACCTCCTCAAAGGATTTGACATTTTTCTCCTTGAACGATGTCATTTACTGATCGTAAACATTGACATCCATGACTTGTCTACGAATATGCAGATAATTTTGGAAACATATTATATTATGCTTATTGAATAACCAGTTGCACTAAACATTCAAAATTTGAAATGAACATGAATGCAAAGACAGGAGAAAGTGCGTATGAATTTTCCCTTTTCACTAGAGCAAACCGACAGTACAAGCAACATAGCGAGCAACATGATTTTCTGTAGCATTCCGCTTAGATAATTTTCATGGGCAACGAGAGATATAGCCAAGCATCTACATCTACACTAAAACTACCTACAGGTATGAGCGAACAAAGGACATTCAGAAAGCAACATCCACACCAACGTAACAGTTGCTCCAGCTTTGAACAGAAAAGGCAACTCTCTCCATGAAAGTTGTGCATATGTACCCCCTTTCTTAATAATATATAGTATATCCATGTACACATATATAGGTCTACCTGAAAAGCAGCAGTTTTATCGATTAAACTCGGTTGTTGATGTAGTGTAAAGATTATGTGAAACGGGTCCGTTCTGCATCATTATTTAAGTAGGATCATAATCAACGGGGTTTGGTGAAAGCTAGCCCGGAAAAGGCCGTGCCATAGTCATGAAATTTCGGAAATACTCGCACCATGTGTAGAGCTATATATACACAAGATTTACATATGTTATAGATAAGTAGGTGTCTTGTTCGTTTATTCTATGTATCATTCACAACTTCCTTCCTGACCATCAAAACACGCCCCTTGTAGAGCAACCTTAATCCCCTAGAGCGAAATGTGAAATCCAACAGGAAGACTTTCTTTTCACCCTCAAAATCCTAATTTTATTCCCAATTAAACTTTCCGTAATCTCCCAACTCACCTCAATCCTCTTTCCCTCTTATCTTTCCCTTCTTTTACCTTATAGGGGAGTGCTCTAGCGTTAGCCAAAGTTTGGTGGCACAGATAACTATAGTAAGGCAATTGTTTGCTTCAAAATTTCAACCTCTACACTAACATGTAGGTTGTGAATAATAATTGTTACGAAATGCAAATTGAATCTGTCACCTGTCACTTTCTTCAGTTTTGTGAATTTAGCAGAGGGTTGTTGGTTGGTGATGGCTAGTTGTCAGTTGCATCAAGTCAAAGCATTATTGCATGCTTTCCACCACACTACTCAACCAAAATGAATTGTGCAACCGAGGTTCTTTGGGAATATTTTAGTTTTGCAAGCGTTCTTATCAACACTTGAAATTAGTTGAGAATGAGATATTATGTATTAATAATTATTAAGCAAACCTGCATGAATTTTCCGGTGGCTGAATACTTGGTAAAATGGATTTTAGTAACAACTCTTTGCTGATTTGTCGCCGGCGTTTCATGATGCATTGGCTAGCAGCTTATGAGCTTGAAAATCCAATGTGGGAGGAGTAAATGTGAAAGGAGAAGAGTGAAATGAGTTTCTCACTACTACCTCAACTTTCGAGTTTGAGATCCGTCTTGCCATGCTTACATTTGGAAAAGCCAAGGCGGTCCAATGTTACGCGTATCTTCTTGCATGGCTTATCTTTGTTTCAATAGGTAATTTGTGAAACATTAAGCATATAGTATAAAGACATTACTACTACTATTACTACTTGACTTTCAGAATGAAAGACTATAAATACATGTACTTGTCAAATTTTACATACAGGTCTTTACTGGTATCTCAATCACGGTGGAGCAGAGTTGACAGCCTTAAGTCAGTCGGGATTTGGTTATATGGAGGAAAAGGACTATGAACATGAAGTTGCAATAACGAATGAAGATCCGCATAATTTAGATATTGCGAATAATAGACATGGAAGCAATAAACACTACATAAAAGACGAAAGTTATGACTGGAACAAAGCACTCAGTCACAAGGCCTTTGCAAGAGAAAAAAAGTCGCACACGGGCAATTCTGAATACATTGCCAAATATTCGTATGACACAGTTGAGGATGATAATACTGTCATAGATGAGACAGCTCCTGAACGTCTCTGTAACCCTCCTGGTGCAATAAAAGCTGCAGATGAAAGTATGAAATAATTATAAAAAAGTATTGTAATTTATTTAACCCATAAAACATTAAATTAATTGTTCCTTGATTGACACTGACTGAATTTCAGATGTCCAAGTTCCTGATTTCAAATTGGATTCAATTATCATTCTACTTCGACATGGAGACAGGGCGCCTCTTACCCATGTTGGTAATCGTAATGTGTCACATATAAACTGTTCAACAGATAACGCAGAAGTTCATAATCTGTTTCGATTTTCAACGGATACGTTGCCAAAACTGCCGGGCTATTCCCAATTTATCGGTCCTTTCCATACATTTCCCAAAGTGCCACCCAGCAGTCAATGCAACTTAGGCCAACTTACGCAGCTTGGATTCGCACAAATTTTTGCTCTAGGAAGGCTAATACGCTCAACATACAAAACAACCTTATTTAATCAGAATCATTTTAATTTTAATAATTTGGCAACTAGTAGTGCAATGAAGGATGCAAGTGAAAGTATACCAATTAAGCTAATATCGTATTCCAGCAAATACAGACGAACTTTCCAGAGTCTTCTAGCTTTTCTGTATGGGCTGGTAGGCCCTAAATATCTTACACAAAGTACAAGTATTCGGGAAAGTCAAAGCATAACATTCTGTTTCAATGATTGCACTTGTCGTGCTGTTGATCGTCTGAAAAAATCTGCAATGTTGAAGTACAAACCAGAGCAATCAGGTACTAGAATGAAATGATTAACAATCGCATATATTATAAATACTATTATTATAAATATTATAATATTATTATAATAAATAAATAGAAAAATATCTAAAAACATGTAAACATTCTAATTCTTTAAAAAATGTAAATTTCTTTACTTTCAGATAAGCAGGCAATGATTAAGTTGGTTGACCATCTTAATTCAATACTTCACGAAGACTTTAAGAAAACTGGAACTGCACTTTTGGATTCGTTATTAGTGTATTTTTGTCATCAAATCAAATTACCTTGCCATGAAAGTAAGCATAAATCTAACAAAAAATCTTGGTTCAAAAGTTTAAGGAACCTTTCTTCGTCCAGCCATTCAGAAGTTAAATCTTGTGTAAGACCAGACGATATTGCCCGATTAATGAAATATATTGAAATTGAGAGTGGAGGTTTAAAAAAGATTACTCAAAACCGCAAGTATTATCTGCTAAGTTCTTATGGTCTTATGAGAGAAGTAGTAAATCTTGCACTAAAAATGATTTCAACAGCAGCTCCTCCAAATTCTCCGCAACATTTTCATGGTGCTCAACAAGCGGCATATCAACAAGCTTCTTCGTTGCTTTCATCGTCCATCATGGGAAATAACTATTATCCCGCAGTTAAACCAGCGCTGGGTAAAACTAGAGTAGCTGTTTTCTCTGGACATGATACAACTTTGCAGATTATAACTGGTGCTCTCGGCATTTTTGAAGGTCATCCAGACATTCATCTCCCACCATACGGGTCGCGTTTAATTTTTGAATTCTATCGTAAAACCAACGTTCCCCCAAATTCACCTAGAAAACATTACTTTAGAGCTATTTATAATGGTGTAGCCGTAACACACTTGATTTCATTTTGCAAACATAGTCTAGTCAAATCAAGTAAAGTAGATGGAAGGACGACGCAACATCAAGGGACAAAACAAAGTGCCAGCGAAGAAAATTTTACGCCCGCACAGTTCTGCCCAATGGAAAGTTTAGTAAGATTTTTACATGATCACTATTTTGAAGCATTTGGAAACGCAACAAATTTTCGAGATGCTTGTCATTTTGTATAACCCATTTGTAACTAATTACACTCATATAATATATAATAATTATTATTACTGTTTGCATGCATAAAATGATAACTTGTGATTTGGTGATGCTCCTAGATTTTCAATATCACGTAAACGTTCAACGATTCAATATGTCTTCTCTTCACTATATCTACTTGTAGTAATTTCACTTTTCTCAAATAGATTCATAAGCAATTACAAATACTAAATATTAAGTATAAAGACTTTAGGATATTCGCGAAAACCGTAGATCTTTGTAACAAATTTGATTTCATTGAATGATGTCGTGAGACGAGCAGAAAATTGAATGAACTCAAAAAAAGTGAGATATACATATCATTAGGTATACATAAAGGAGGAGTAGCCTTTAGCACATTTCATGGAATCAAAAGTGAACAAAACATATCAAAATGACTATGACTGCAACGCAAACATATCAAAGAATCAAAGCAAATCATACATATCAAATTATAGTAAACTTAATCTCGTACGTAGTAGTACAACAATTGAATTACAACTATTGTTAAATTAATATTATGAACTACAACCATTGTTATGTATTCATGAATGACAGATACTGTACCTTTTGTAACAAAACCTGATACTATGTATTCAGTAATAAATGACAAAAACAAAAGTGAAACACCAAACAAAAATTTGATTGTAATCGAATCTTGCTTTTTCGTTATTTATTTTTTATCATTACGTGCATGACTAACATGCTATATATATTATTATGTATGATAGACATTCTAATTTCATTACCACCGTACTTAATATCACTCTCTACTGCAATCAGTCTATTTAATTTTAAAACTTTCACTCTGACCTGACCTTATTAAACTAATAGTAGCATCTGTGCATGACAATGATTTACCACCCAGTAAAGGAAAATAAGTCTAGTTTTATGCTCTGGAACTTAATTTCACAGAAATGGATTAAAATGATCAGTAAACTCTACTTTAAAAAGACTACGAATGAGTTACAATCCTCCATTAAATAATTCAATAGTTAGCGGCGTTTTCCACCGTGAAGCAATAAGTTTTCATTCTTATTGTCTTTTGTTAACTGGACTTAAAATTATTACACAGGTATGCGTGTTTGACAGAACATTTTTAAAGCTAATATATTTTTCTCCATTGGCGTGATAAGTTCCTAAGGATTGGATAAGTTGGAGCTGGCAGATAATTTGATTAAAAATTCAATTCAGTCTACAATTAACCACTGCTAACCTGCTTGATGACCTTTTGTTAATATATGGCATAAAAATTTATTTGGAGACTACAAGATATACTAGAGAGACTGCTGGCTTTCATAAATTTTCGAACACAGTCGATTGGATGTATGTATTTTTTTTATTACAATCCACCACCTTTGGCGTCTTTAATTCCTAAAATACTTCGTTTGTACCAACCATTCATTTGTTCTAAGAAGATAAATGTAAGGACTGTGTGTGGTCCCAGCCTAGCATAATAAGGAGTAAAGCCTTTCCAAAGTGCAAAAACTCCTTCCCGTTTGATTACTTTGAGTAAAACATCGGCTGAGCCTGTGTATTCTGGTTTGCCATCAATAATCTTCATGTTTTGAATTCGGGTTTTGGCAATGTCAACCGGCATGGATGCAGCTGTAGTTACTAACCCAGATATCATACTAGCGCAGAAATGAAGGAAAATTCCTTCCGAAAAATATCCTGAATGCAAAAGATATGACAAATCAATTAATGCGTGCATTCAGTAGTACTGCACTACCTTAAAATCATCACAAACTTAAACATACCGGTAGCAGCTAGTCCTTGCTTCGCCTGTGAATATGAAGCTAATTGGGCAGCGTTTACAACCATGGCTCGACCCATTGTTGGAATAGCACCTCTCCACATTGTTACTACGCCTTCCTCTTTGGCAATTCGCATAAGAGCATTGAATACATTACTGTAATTACGACGCTCAGCAGGTGGTAGTCTAAAATTTAGAATTTACATAAATTATAATGATAATGATTAGGATTCTGAGATAATAATAATTATTTTTGTACTTAAATACTCACCGTCCATCAGCTGTCATTCGAATCAATGCGACCTGGAAAGTTACCCACAAACCATTCGTTAATAATATTTACACATTTTTGGCAGCGAGAAGTACATTCTATGTGAGCAATTATTTAAACTGATTAATACCTCTGCTGGCGTTCCTACGAATGCTCCTACAACACCTGCAGCCATTCCAATTAAAGCTTTGGTGAGGAAACCTGGAGGTTCTCCGTTGGGTCTATTAACATTTAATAAAATGAAATTCAGGTAAAATTTTACTTATGAGTGCTGTGAGTTGGGGCAGGCTTGATACGCCATTTTAAAGCAGGGATGATAAGGATCACGCATCAGGCGGTTTCACCTGCCGGAGACAACCCAGTCGAAAGTTATGGGACTAATTGTAAAAGGATCCACAAGCATTATATACGCATAGATCTGATAAAAATGGCCAAAACTATCAAATAAGACAATGTGAGAAATTTGAAGGTCACCCTGTCGTATGTTAGGTTCGTCGCTCAACATATAGCATTGCCTTTGAAAATGTCAAATGTTCTCCAAACGCGTTAACCTATTCTAACCTAAAATACTATAACCAAACCAGTTAACCTATTCTAACCTAATCTACTATAACCAAACGTATACCTAACCCATTGTAATATGTAATATACTAATAACCCGATAACTTTTGACTGGGTGGTTTCCGGTAGATGAAACCACCACAGGCGACCTCAGCAAGTCAAGGTGTAACCGAAATTTATAATATCGGATAATGAATAATGAACTGTGTATTAGTAAAAGCTGACATTTGAAACAGAAACACACATACCCTGACATTTTTTCAAACAACCATGTATAAATTCCAAGTCTAGTTGTTGTGTACGTGGCTTGTCTGAGAAGACCTGCGGAAAGACCTGAATACATTGCAACTATTCCTTCATTTTGAACGATAGCTCGGAAAGCGTGGAAACTTGTCTTGTACTCTTTCTTTCCACCTCCAACGCCACTCAACTGCATACGATTCTTTACTAAATCCAGTGGTTGCACGAACAAGGTAGCACCCATTCTAAAATATTTTAAATATAGAGTTAGAATATGCGCATAAATATATCAAATTCCAACCTGTTATACATATTAATTAAATTTCTTACCCTGACAAACCACCGAATAAAAATTTAACTCCATTTGGTATGCTTTGAGCAGCGGCTTTAGACTGTGCCATTTTGAGAAATTAAAGGGCCCAAAAGCTCGGGACGTCCCTTTCGATTCCAATCGAGTTTGTTTAGAGAGGCTAAGATTTTACAAAACCTGCAAAAAATAATACAATATAATAACAACATGATGTATAGAAAATGGATTTCCTCAATATATGATTATTTATAGATCCAATTCAATAGGTCACCCGGTGTTATGTTTAAGACAGGGATGAAATTAGTGGCTTCAGTTGGTGTAGGTGTTGTTAATAACAACTTCTGTAGAGGTGAGTTGGTAATGAAACTGGAAGAGAGAGCTGGAAACCCTTTTTGACCCCCGATGTTTGTCAAGTTAGGAGGTGTAGGAATAGGAAGTCAAATATCCGTCACAAATAGTAGGCAAGCTTGACCGGCACCTGACAAGATTCCTTACATCATTTTAGAGAGCCTCGTACATCAACTATCCTGCAGTAAGTTACATGGGGTAAGTTTCAGTGTCTGAAATTTAAAAAAAAACATGCTCTAAATGAAAATAGAACTTTGTATTTTTTATTTGAAGTTGAACCTTTATCCTCTCATTAGCTTACTTAATAATTTCTTTCATTAAAAAGCTTTGGTTACAAATTTACTTAAAAAGATTCGGTCGTCATTAGACTATGGCTGGCAGGGTTGTATTATGTAATTAGAAGTATAAGAAGGAAAAAGTGCTTTTAACTCCACGTTCAACGTTACTATATTCAATGTTTGATTATACTTGAAAAGATATCAGATAAATGGATGTTATGCACGATAAATGTAAATGAAGTAGCGTGTAAGTAATAGCAGTGTTTGGATTGCAAAGCAATTGACTTGGCACTAGCTGGATATTACTATATCCACTCGAAAAACTTGTGGATATTCAATAGTTAACACACAACCAACACCAACCACAAATGTTCAGAGCAATACTAGTAAATACACAAATTATATACTTTACATACTTACTATTTACAGCCGGTAATATCCTTCTTCATTCTTGGAGAGCTTGGCAATCATGTGCTTTTAAGATCCTTCCTGAATCCATTCCATATCCTCAGCTTAAATATTTGTTTTGCATATTACAACTAGCTTTATGGGAAAGCTGTACACAAGTTTTGGATGCGACATGTGATATTGGATTTTGTTAGTAATAAAAAGTGCATTAATATTTTGGACTCACATCATTTTTCGCACGTATGCCCCTGCTCCGAAGGAATAAACCGACTAGGTTGTTTTTAACATAAAGATACGTCTCCCGAACTCTGATATTATGCACATGTTTAGGATGCGTGCTCATATATTCATAATATTGTTTTTCTCGTTGTGTATCATATTATGTGTATCCAGCCCGTATATGCATACTTAAGCATTGTAAGGTCAATATATATAGACATAGGGTGATGCCGATGATGACGTTAGATGAGAAGGGGATCAGCAGCGATGAAGCACGTGCACGTTTATAAGTAGAAGCAGTAGAAGCTGCCTGAAAAGATGAAAAGAAGGCATGTATATCTATATGGTATGTATGTGACCTTGATGAAAATTGGGGAAAGGCTTTTGAAAATGTCGAAGTTGATTAAGCCGAAATAGAAACAAGCAATCCGAAATTGTATCTATTGAAAACTTGGTGCATCGATTCAATTGATGGTAAAAATTTAGGCTATGATTTTCTTTATTTGGGTAATCTTCACTACCAAGTTGACATAATAGTAAATAGTACATGAATATATTCGTTACGTTATACGTGGCAATCATTTTGGACGTGTACTTTTAGCGTTATTTGCTCTTGATCTTGTTATTCTGGTCATTGACATAGCTCGTAATATGTAGCCACATTTAAAAATTAGGATGGGCAAACTCTTGAAATAGTTCAGCATCTACCATATATACCAATGATTGAACGATTTTTAACCTAGCTGATGCAGCGTTAGTTAATCGCAGTCAGTTAGCTATTGCCTTGCTCTAATTTTGAATTTTAGACAGACTAGAGCAGACTTTAAAGTTGGTAGATTAAGCATGAAGGTAGACAAATTCTCAATATCCTCATTATATGTAAAGAAAATGATAAAAGTTTCCTTGTTCCTTTCGAATAATATTTAGGACTATTTATACACCAGATTCACATTTAAAAAAATAGCATGAGTTGATTTGATTTAAGATGTGGTAATCATCAAGGCAGACATTGGCAAAATCAATTTTGTAAGTTTAGAAATAACAATAAGAACTCGTACTGACTTTATTTTTTTTTAAATAAGCTGGTACAATGGAACTTGATTTATGATGCCTACTTTCTTCCAAGTTTAAGGACAATCGCTATATAGTAATATAGACTACAGGGAAGCATAATGTGTACATCCTCCACATCCTAAATTATACCTCATAAAGAAAAAATTGAAGCTGAACAAAAGTAGTTAGCATGTTAGCACATGCATGAAACTGATGGGCATCCTGAGAGATTGTGAATAAATACATACACGATGCGGTTGAATAGTGAACAGAAGGAAGCTAGGCTAACTAACTGATTGAAACTAACTTTAGTTGATGTCATGTCTCTTTCCATGCCTCTTCTTGTGACTCCTCCAGTCACTACATAATTTCATAGTTCCAAAAGAGTGTATACCATACATACAATCGGAGTTTCACTTTTCACGATCATCACAAGCCCACCAAATACTTGTGATGGAATGAGCATGAACACGTCAGAGCTTCTATATGGTTTTTGGCAGTTCACCTGCATGCATAGCAGGGTACAAATTTGTGCATATAAATTTATATTCTTTTTACCATACATCTCTATACATGGCCACACATGTGATGATGTGATGCAAAAAGCTGGTTCGCTTGCTGTTATATAGTTAGTTGCTAACTCGGATGTTTTTTTACGTGTATGACACGTACCGAAGAAGTAACTATGCATAGGAAAAGGGAGTAGTAGTAGTATTTCTATAGAGAATAGAATACTAGGTAGGGTAATAGGCCAATGGAATAACATGCAATACACTATAAGGGACTAGCTTTCAATCCTATGTATGAATCCAAGAGCATAAGCCCACGCCGACAAGAACATTCCACCCATTTCTGCTTGGACAACTTCCACGAAAGCCAGCTTCATCCTTCCTCTCTCACTTCTTTTCCAACTCGGAGCTCTTCTGGATATCCAGTCACAGGTAATGAACTTGCATTTAAAATTAAATAATTTGTGGTTATCATATATTAGTTAACGTTAAGGCTATCTATATGCATTCACGATTCATGTCTTCAACTGAAGCTTTTCACAAGTCCAAATGTAAAAGTACTGTGTAGACAGCTAATAGTAGGTTGTAGGTGTGATTTCTAAAAAAATTGCGACCGGCGATTGTATTTCATGTATGATTTTGGTGAATATAACTATTGCAAATGTGCAATGAATTTGGTGTTAGCACTGTTAGCATCAATGTGCATTCTAAAAATTGCCGTTTTTGTTAGTATTTTTTTTCCTTATTCGCAACAAATCAATTCAATTAGAGGCCTTACGTCATGCATGCGAGTGAATGCAAAGTTGGAAGTAATTCAGATACAAAGCATTTGTGTATTAAAAATGTCTTGGATAGTTTCTAAAAAGAACTAACAAGTTTTCGTAGATCCATAAGTTAGGCTGAAGGCATTATGTCACTCAAAGACGTTTTTGTTTCATTTAAAAATAAATTGTCGCAATTCTGAAAAAGATCAAGTGTAAAGGTTGCAGAGTGATAGGCATGAATGGATTGTGAAAGAGTTTTTTTTACTAAATTTAAGTAGATTGCATAATGCATCCTGCACATAGGGCTACGTTTTGTTATATTTGGATGTAATGGAGGAACACATCAAGTGATTCGTTTTCAAGGTTATCGAATCGTTGTCTTCCATTAGAATTTAGATGAAGGGGAAGAGGATGAATGTAAATGCAATAGAGCTGTGCTCTACAGATTCACAAAATGTACATAGGCATTGCGTCACGTACTCATCCACATTCTTCCCACTTACGATTCCTCTGTTGTACATGATAGGATACAGTCGATTGAATTCGGAAAGACTCGTTTAAATGAGAATCATGATGGCATACATGGAGCATGGCCAAATAATATGTGAAATGAAACGCATGCTCACATTGAGGTTTTTGTATGATCTTCATGCATTTAAAATCCAGCTCGGATTCAGACTGATAATTTAAGGAAAAAGTATGATATATGATAAATGTACTTTGGATATATTTTTAAGCCAGCAGCATTAGCATTAAGTCTAGTGTTCTGATTTTATTACATACAATCATTATTATCGTGCATTGTTATGAACTATGAACTACAAGTTCAGCAGCGATTTTTATGCTTGAATGGTCTGCTTTCATATTGGTATTGTACTGTCCAAATTGTACTCTTAAGCTTTTTGCATATGCATATCATTATTTGGGAGTAGTCAGTTTGCATATTGCAAGTGATTGCATTTGCAAACATTGATTTTCTATCGATATGATGGAGATTACGTGAGCAATCAAAAACTCACACAGGCTTCCATATGCGTATCTAATCGTAAGTTTAAATGTTGCATTTGGTCCACTTCTTCGAAGTTTTGCATGATGCTAGTTTTGATGAACTGACAAACTGAAATATTATTATATGAGAGAGATGTAGACGCATGGAGTCTACATATGTTATGGTCTTAAGACGCTTCAGCGAAGTCATGTGGTTAGCTTCCCAAAGAAATTCTCTGATCCGCATAATCTTGATTTTTCATGGTCTGCAACGTGTTACTTTATTCGTACTTGACGTAACGTATTATCCAGTTAGTGCAATTATCACTACCGGTCACATTTTCATGTTTGCTGATGTCCAGCAAATTGCACGTTGTCAATACAATCAATCATGTTATGAGTCATATCAAGAGGTGAATTGGTGAAGGCGTGCAGTTGTTAGACGCATGGTCATTGGTGGTTTATGGCTGTGACTTGAAAGATAAGATATAGCGTTTGCATGTTTGGATGTTTGCTCTGCACTACGGCCGGTTTTAATGATCTGTTTTGGTATGATTGATGTGGACAACGTCAAGCGTTCACCTATCTAAATTGACAGTGCATGAGCACCCATCCTACTTTTATAATTGTGCCAAATTGGCGAATTAATAGTAATAGCACAAAATATTAATTTCATTTGTGATATAATGGAAAAAGTTGTCCAACTGAATATTTAGGAAATGATTGACTTTTAAATTTTCCAGTTGTAAATATTTTGTTTAAAGATCTAAAACTACAAATGTTTTATTTGTTGTCTCTATTTTTTTTAAATTTTAGTAACTCAAACAAAATCATCATGTCAAAGATCGGAATCAACGGATTCGGCCGTATTGGACGTCTTGTCCTCCGTGCCGCCCTTGAGAAGGGTGTAGAGGTACTTTCTCAATAAAGAATATACTATTGTTCTCCCTTTTTCAGGTACACTCAGAAATACTAACTATTAACGCTTGTATTTTGTGAATTCTAGGTTGTTGCCATCAATGACCCCTTCATCGCTTTGGATTACATGGTCTACATGTTCAAATATGACTCTACTCACGGTAGATACAGTGGAGATGTCAAGGCTGAAGATGGCCAACTGGTTGTAAATGGTAATATTATATAATGTACATAATTTGCAGACGTGACGGAATCATGTATATGAAATTTTAAATTAAATCATGATTTTAATGATGCAGGAAAGAAAATCGCTGTTTACTCTGAGCGTGACCCTAAGAATATTCCATGGGGTAAGGTTGGAGCAGAAATCGTTGTTGAATCCACTGGAGTTTTCACCACCATCGAAAAAGCAAATGTAAGTGAAAGTGTCTGGTGTAATTGAAATTTGATCTATACCAAAGGAAAAAAATAACAACATGGACAAAAATTAATTGTGTGATTTTTTGTTTTGTTTAGGCTCACATTGAAGGTGGAGCCAAGAAAGTTGTCATCTCTGCACCAAGCGCTGATGCACCAATGTTTGTTATGGGAGTCAATGAGTCTTCATATGAACCATCAATGAACATCGTCTCTAACGCATCGTGCACTACAAACTGCTTGGCTCCTCTCGCTAAGGTTATCCATGATAACTTTGAAATTGTGGAAGGCTTGATGACTACTGTTCACGCCATCACTGCTACTCAGAAAACTGTTGATGGTCCATCTGGAAAGGTATGTAAATGTCATTACAAATTTGAATAGGTTGGACTAGTAAAGAAAAATGATTTTAAATATTTATTGAACCTTTTATTATTATTTATTAATTAGCTCTGGAGAGATGGCCGTGGTGCTGCACAAAATATCATTCCCGCTGCTACCGGTGCAGCAAAGGCTGTTGGAAAAGTTATCCCAGCTCTTAATGGCAAAATCACCGGAATGGCTTTCCGTGTTCCAGTTCATGACGTATCCGTTGTTGACTTGACTGTTCGGTAAGCAAACAGTTTGTTGTTATTTATATTATGGAGTTGAGTTCCATATCTTTTAGCTTTTGTAAATATCTCATCAATACAATAATTATTAATTTTTTTTAAAATTAAACTTGTTTAGATTGGGAAAGCCCACCACTTACGATGAGATCAAGGCTAAAGTTAAGGCAGCATCTGAAGGTCCACTCAAGGGAATTTTGGGATATACCGAGGATGAAGTCGTCTCCGCAGATTTCATTGGCGACCAAAGATCATCCATCTTTGACGCTGGCGCAGGAATCATGTTGAGCCCTCAATTCGTTAAGCTTATCTCGTGGTACGACAACGAATATGGTTATTCCAACCGTGTCGTTGATCTCATCAAATACATTCAAACTAAGTAAACGAAATGTGGGTGTGCATGAAAAATCAAATATATTACAACAGTCGACAGATATTGGCACATTTTAGATGACTGTAGTGATGTGAAACCTGTGAATTTAAAATGCACTGTTCTTGTCTTTTTAGTGCTAGCTTCAATCCCAAAAGATGTGTCTATCATTTATAAAAACCCAATTTAATGTAATCTGAGTCTTGAAATGGGACAATAGTATTAAAGCCAACTGAATCTGACAACTCGTTTCTTCTCATTCTTTCTTGCTCATTCATATTTTTCATATTGCTTATTAAAGTATCATGCAAAAGAAAGGCTTCATCAATTCACAATTTTAGAAAAAGAATTTCATTTTTTTATTCATTATATGTTTGTACGTATTCATTTATTATTATTTTGCATCAATGCGATTTACTATTAGACTAGTTTAGCTCACGAATAAATACTTTACAAATTAATTAAAACAAAATTTTTGGCTTTTCACTTCTAATTCGAGACAGGCAAACAAATAGTATTATTATTACTAGCTACTTTCCAAACAGTCAACAAAATTTGTAAATCCTATAAGCTTCTCTGGTTCCATGAAATCACTAGAGTTTATTCGGCTAATTTTCTTGGGATGATTAGGATGGTATCTGTGAAGAGACAGCGGACATGGTAGTAATTCAGGCATCACAGAGTGGTGGGTTATCAATGAGTTTAGACTTTTAAACTCTTTTGTAAAACCCTTTTAAAACAAGAAAAAAAGTAGTTAATATTAAGTTAAAGTCGGGTAATAAGGGTACCAAAAATAGTTGATAAATCGTTGACAGCTAAAACATGTACATATTTATATACACGGAATCATAATGTCCATCTCACCTTGATCTTGTATCCTCTTCCGCTCTTGAGAATCAGGTAATGAGCGATCCCAAGCCGTTTGAATTCCTTGGGCACTCGTAATGACAAAGCGAAACAGCCAGTTTTCGTGGTCGATTCACGAACAATGAAACACCCAATCGGCTCATTTCGTAGGACTTCCAATGCAATGTCCCTTTGATTCAAAATGAAAGAATACTAATTATTTCCTCATGAACATGTTGTACCTTTTTGTATCATTGGGCGAATAAAAAAATCGTGTTCTCAGAGAGGCATGCCATGATTGTGATTCACTTTATCTTTGTCGTGCAAACACATTGAACATTATAGAATGTAGACAAAGATTTATTGTTAGATCATTATTACCTTGGAATTCCAGCTTGAAACCACGGAGCATGTCGGAGCTCAGCCTCTTCTTCAAAAATCGTGACTGTCAGTTGTGACGGAGGGTAAGCCGCCTCTGGCGAGACGGAAGCATGTTTTCTATTAGATGCCGATGAAAAACTAGACAAAGGATTTTGAAACGCTACCGAACGCTTGTCGTTTCCACTTTTCATGTTCCCCTGAATATTTTTATTGGATTTTCCCTTCTTTGAAAATGACTTTTTCCCATTTATTAGCAAACTCGCCTTGTCTGAAGACTCTATCACCGGACTACTAAATGAGACAGAAGGCTTTGGATTATCAATAATTGTTAAGCCCTCATTGTCTACCCCGTGGCTACTGATTTCATCCACGTTTGTTGATGACATGCTTCCGTTAAGACTTGGGGGATGATGACTTCCGCTGTTAATCCGTTTATCACTATCCCTCCCATTAGACAACGTGCTTTGACTCATGAACGAATGTATCTGAGAGTTGTGCACGTTTGTAACTAGTGCTGAAAGTGGACCAGAGCGATTCCTGCATGGATAGATAAAAAAACACGGTCATAATTCATGACTGCAATCATCATAAATACAAATGTCAAGAAAACTGCATGCAAAATTGCCAAACTACAACAAAAATACTCGGCAAAACTAATCAACTGTAGACATACTCTCCCATTGACAGCTCAAGCAGTCTTTCGAGGTTACAAAAAGTAGGATCTCTTACTAGTGACTAGGATTATTATTATGAATTAAAATTGGATGGGCTAAGGAGAAGTATTTGGGCTTGCTGCACCTGCAGTCGAAGAATAATTATGTATGCAAATAGGAGTAAAACCAGTAGCAGCCTTCAATTTAGCAGGGATAAAATCTTACATTCAGTAAACAGGATTGATGAGATGAGAAGCTAATATTAGGAACGATATTTTAGCTTTTGTAAATTTGCAAAGCATACATACAAAAAGTACATATACAACCCTAAGAAACACAACCTTTTATATTTGTATAATCACGGCCTAAGGCTATAACTAACAGAACGTGGTTGTAATCCAATTGCATTTGTTTGAGATTTTGGGCTGAGACGCTGACGGTGGTTGGTAGCAAAGCAAAGTCAAATGAGAACTGGTGTGCAAAATTCCACAGGTTGTTGTGAGAAATTAAAAAAAAATTCAATACGGGTAGAAAATACAAAACTACTACTACTACATGTTATGTTAGGTATTGCACGGAATATCTGGAGATTGGTTGAGCGTTTTTTTTGGTTTATTGCATTGTAAAAATTTGAATACTAAAAGTTGTATGCATGTTTTTTGCAAGTAATATATAATATGACTATAATAATAATTATGACTTACCATTGTGGAGAACTAATTGGCAATCCAGTGTTCATCCGTAAAGAACTGTTGCTGCTGTCACTCATACTCGCATTATTGCTATTACTACTTCCACTACCACAACTTAAGTTATACTTGGACTGGTTCTCATGTTGATGTTGAATCGTTCTGAGTTCCAGCATATTTTTTACTTCTGCATCCACCTCTACACACTTAATTGGTTGCGGTTTCTCGTCAAACTTGCGACAGGAGTTGAGCTCAGTTGGTGAATTGATAATCATGGCTTTCAACGCTTCTGCGGTTATCGTCGGGTTAGAGGGAATTTTATAATGACCACTTTGAACTAGACGTTTAGGCACTCCTGCTGCCGACGACGATTCTTGTTTGAAAGGGACAATGGGATGACTTTGTACGATGCGAGCACTTTGAACTTGAATTTGATGTGGGAATCCAGTTGTTACAGTAGCTGTTGTTACACTGCCACCACCACCACCACTACCAAGATCCGTTCCTACTATCTTCATTGCATTTCCGCCAGCTACTGAACTTGTTGCACTACTTGAATCACCTGAAGGAATTTCTTTTCCTTGAGCACGGTGATATGACGATGGGCTGAAGCCAGTGTAACGTTGCTCACTCACAATACTAGAACAACTGAAACCACCTTCACTAGCACAGCTTCCTGTTTTGCATTCGTTTTTCTCACAATTACTTATCGTTGACCTCAGTGGAATTTTGACTCGAGAAGAAATGTGACAAGTCTCATGATTCTGATCCTTATTAGTAGGCTCGCTTAAATCGTTTTCTACTTGATCCCCGCAGTTTGGTGGTGGATGGAAATGCATCACTTTTTCAACTTTACTTTGCAGTTTGGAGACATTATTAACAAAGTTTTTGCTCAGCTTTTGTATTCGGTTATTAGCCACTGTTGCTGACCATGTAAGGAAATGTTTGGGATTGGGTCTCATACGAGTTGTGGGTGTTGAGTCTTCATACGTTGCCATTTTTGTTCGGTCATCCGCCTGTGATTGCAAATAATTCAAGTTAAACAACAAACATTACTATTTGAAACGCCTGACTATGTATTACCACTAACTACTAAAGAGACCATGATATTACTAAACTAACAAGAAGCTACTACTCATAAGTATGTTGTTTGTAGAATTGCTCAATTAAGTACTTTCAGCAACAATCTGTGGTTCAACAAAAAGTTTTTGTATTTTACCAGAAGAAGCAGACCACATAACATGTTTGTTGCAACAAAGCGTGGTTTCATGCTTGCTTTAATGCTTGGTTTCATATCCAGTACCAGTAGTATTATACAAAAAAATGTGTACAAAAATGTGGACTATGCTCAAATTGTCAGCTTTGAACAACTGTTAATACCTTTGCCACCCAGGCAGCAGTCGTTTTCCCAGTGAGATTATGCCTTGCTAGCAAATATCTGACATTTTTTAGTCTTATCTGTTTATCTCTAAAGAGTTTGAGAAGGTTTTCAGACTGTTTAAGAGAAAACTTAATTGGATATTGGCATCTAGCCCTTTTAAGAAAAAATGCAACAAACATAATATCGCATGAAATATGACGATCATTATATCAGACAAATCTCAAATGTGTGTTCCTTATAATTGCTCTATCGTCCCAAGTCCAAATACAAAAAGATTATATTTTTTGTTTCTTTTTATCCATTTAGTAAGCATATTAAGTTTTATAGTGCTTGGCAAGTCATAAACAATCTGACATGGCAGTTTTTCCTTAGTTCTTGGTATAAAACTGAAAATCTTTAAACAAGTTGATTTGTTTTATTTACCTGTTCTGTCTTTCCAGCTGAATTACCTTGATTCATTATATGACTGGTTCAATGATCAAGTTATTATGTTACAAAGAGACATAAGCATTATGGTACATAATGATTTTGAGCTGTGTAAGTGCTTTCTTATTTCCTGTTATCTCAGATGCTATCTCAAGTCTCAAGTACCACTAACTTTGTGTCCAGAAACGACATTTTTTTTCGTTGGGACTTTGTTGCATGACACCACAAACTGAACTTATTGTACAACTTTTTCCACTTGGTCACTTGAGTTTAGATGAGCGTGTAGTAAAATCAAACTGACAACCAGTTTTTGAAGATTCTCACTACGACAAATGACAATTGTCAAGAACTCTATCTAAAAGTTATAGTTTTAACACATTAATTTTAACTTTATAAGTAAACCAGATATAACTGACTTTTTTCGTCTCATTACGACAATTAATGTTGCAGTCGGTCAACAACAGTATGAAACAAAAAATACATGACTTTTAGCAAAAGAAAGCGTATTGATATTATATGCCTTTATACACATCAACAGAGACAACTGCAACTGTCTCCTGACAGAGCAAACGTGAAACTGACGGAGCGCCCAAGTTTTAATTGAACTTTCAACATGACCACGTCAAAACAGTGTGGCTCTGACGAAAAACAGATGTAAAGTGAGCAAAAGTTGCAGGAAGCAACTGTCAATCATATCTTGAAGAATTGTAATTATTAAAACTGCTCTCTGCAAAGAGCATTTGCTACTGCATTTCTGCTTGCACATATCATTTAGTGGCTCTCCCCATACGAGAGCAACTACTACTTCATGTAGGTAAAGAAAGTTGAAAAGTACGTAATACAATATCGAGAGACAGGGCAGGCATGGAATTCTCATAATACTTTTGCGACACGACAACAAGAACTTTGGTCCAAGTTGCTTGTTGCAGCTAAAAAACGTTGAAATCCACTTACAACAATTGAAGGCTTTTCCCATCACTTTGAAATATGATATTACATATGTGCATATATCAAAGACGTTCATAATAGTTCATATACACATGAGATGATCGCATTTATTACAAAGGGTTGTTATAGAAGATAGCCAGAGACAGGCATGCAAACTATAAACACATACAAGTACAACGCATATCACATTCACGAAGAACACAATTCAAAAGACCATTACATTTTAGACCCAGCTCGAGCTCACCACCGCACCACCACCACTCACCAGATTAGGAATGCAGATGCAACAGGTACTGCAAGTACAAGTTGGCTTTATGTTTCAAATATCTCTTGAGCTTTCTTTCTTTGTCGAGTCCCACTATTCAAAGTCAAGTGTCCATCCATCCTACCCGTCCACACACAATCTTCTGGTCTAGTATGCAATGATATACTACCCCCATCATAAATTAATAAAACATACGTCCATACTTTGACATTAGGTACATATGCAAATGAAATAGTAAAAAAACGACGTGTTTGAGCATTAACCCGAGCCAGGACAAGAAAGATGGATTGGTTTGGTTTGGCTCTGCCATTATTCCTATGCAGTATATTAAATGAACTTGAATAATATTATGATGATGCCAATATAGTAAAAGTATGCATAAAAGGGTTTGGTTAGGTTTGGTTTAAGAATCCCAATCCCACGTTTGCTCGGGACTACATGAATAAATGACGGAAAATATTTTTTTTTAAAAACAGTTCAACTTTATTAGTGCACAATTGAAGACGTTTTGCTTGTTGCAAATGCAGTTCACATTCACATTATTGTTTCCCAACATTTTACGGTACATGAAAAAGTATATTATATACGTACAAGCATATGTGAAGGATTGCAAGGAAAAAAGTACAACTGATGAACCACCCCTCGTTCATTCCGATCTGATTTTCTCCCCAGTTGCCATCTGCAAAACTTTAGTGGGAAAGAAAAGGGCATTCCTATATTGTTGTACACAAGTATTACGTATGTATCTTACCCTTGTCCGTTTGCATTTTATTATATTCATTAGCATTATTGCATCCAAGCACGAAACACGAATAAGAGGATACATTAAAAACACAACCCGAGACATGATAACAAAAAAAAACATGCATTTTTTTCTCTTGTCTACAAAACAAGTGGTAGCACTAGCCATCTTGTAAATACAGTAGCAGGAAAATGGAAAGGAAGTCAATTTTAACTTTAATTAATGACAGCTTGGTCTCTTTCTTTGCCTGTTATTATGATAGTTTTATACACAAATCCCCTGTCATTACGCTCAAGTTGCCCAATCTGCAAACAAGTTTTGTGAAGAGTGTTCGTTGTCAATGTATTGCTCAAGTTGATTTTAATCTTGCCAGAATCTACAGTGGAATTCATTCACCACTAATGTAAATTAGTATTGAATGTCATGCGCCAGCCAATAACAACTCATAAGGGGGCAACTTTTGTAGCAACAACTGCGAAAAGTATTGTGAGTACAAAGCCATTACACATCCACACAAAGGGAGAATTGCCTATGAGGCGACAATAGATATACAGGGGACATATTTTATTGCAATAAAATTGAAAATTGTAAGAGAAGCGATAGAAAGTGAAGCACGACTAGTAGAGATGAGATGTGGTGATCAAATAATACTGACACGTATTAAAGAATAAATATAAAAACTTGAACATTTTTGGTTTGCAGTTTCAACGAAAAGATTCTCCACATATTTTGCCATTACCAAATCAAATAGAGTGTATAATGATGTTTTTTAGCAACGCAACGTTTCGGAGATCGGACTCTAAAATGTTACGCCACGCCTTTCATTGTCATTTCGCTGAAAACGAGGGATAATACTTGTAAATTCTAGCTCTTAAGTAGATAAGAAAATCTTTTATAAAAAATGCGTCAGTGACAAAAACCAAACCAACAAATACCTGCTTTTAAAACGATGTAAAATGACCTGATGATGATGAATAAAACATGTAAAAGACAGGATTATGTCACCGTCACCCCACTTGTTTTTTTACAGACCATTACTTTTCCAAAGTTAAACAACCAGTTCAAAATATACATCAGCAATAATTAATTTTTAATCTTTTATAATGTAGTTCAAAAGTGTAATGGACATTTTAGTTTATTTTCAGCAAGTAAACGAATTGATATCTTTCAAAGAAGCTATATACATTATCATCATGTAATTTAAATATTATACATGAAAGCATCACATTGCAAACTCCAACTGGTTTAATTCGAAAATAAAAAAAAACCTACTGTGTGGTTAAACTTTGAGATTTCTTTACCACAAAGCGGAAGAAGCTTGCTTTTGTGTGCAAAGTATAGCACTGCATAAGACTCTTGAGGCTTGTTGTGGCCACAAGTATACAATTTAAATACAAATGGAGAAAATCATGAAAAGGGAAAGCAACAAATCCAACGTTTCGTATTTTGTCATCTAACCAAGATAAGTACATAAATATAATATAATATTATTTACATTTGAAATTTCCTTGCATTTGTCAGTCAGGCATAACAAATCGAGACTGATGTTTATAGAAATTTGTACAAATGCATACGAATTAGATGAAGTGTGTAGTAGTTGCACCTTATTATTTTAGCCATAAAGTACAATTTATTAAGTCATGATTGTCATGATTTAACGAGAGCGTGCATTTGATTTCTTTAGGGAGCTTTTCGATAGGTCAATAACTTGATGTGCGATTTTTTTATTAAAGGCACATTTCAAAATGCTATGATTATATACATGTCAGCGTGTAAACTAAAAGATTTTACTGTTACAATTACATTCAAAATCGTTCATCTCAAATCAAAGAGTGTATAATGTAACATGTAACGCTGCAAAGCAAAAACAAGAAACCTGATTTCCTAGGTCAACAGTAATTAAATGCAAGCAAGGCAGGTGTTTGTATCAACCACAAAATTATTTCTTCAAGCTTATATTTTGTTGCGTATGCACATAGACAAAAGAGCTTGATCAAGTTCAAAGTTAGAAGTTGGCCTATCATCATACAGTTATATGTATATAAGCGTATGCGCAACAACATAAATTTCACATGCAATTATAGTTGACGGTTTCATTTCTGTAGCTCGATAATGTAAGACTATTTCTGTGCGGAGTTTGGATGATAAGGATCGCATGCCAGCCGAAATTTATTAAGTTTAATCTAGGTGAATCAACTGTATATTGAATAATATTATGTGCATGAGCATGTTCAGCTGGGTGACGAAGTTTCGACAAACTCAATAAGAAAGAAGGATTTCTAAAAGCTTAATGGGTACCAACCGAACCGAGCAGCCTTTAAGAATGTAAGATAAAGTCACAGTTTTTTTAGAAATGAATAAATGACATATAGACATTCCCCGTAGATTAACACACATTGAAAATGTTCTTTTTCCATTGATGAGCCCTACAAAAGAAAAGGGAATGTCAACTGGACCGAATATAATTCATAAAGTCTTCATTATACTTTAGCCTTACCCAATTTCCATGAGGTTTTGATCTGGAAGTTTAGGTACGTCTCATACACACATGCTTTGAATTTGTAGCAGATGTTTTTCATTATTCGCATTATGCATGAAACTTTTCCAAAAGCTCGTATTCTCAAGTATTCCCTTCTTCAGCAGAGGACAAGTTACAGTACCGTAAATAATGTATTTATCATGCCTTTTCTGTTATCCTCACAATTTTTTCTTGAAATGAAAAGACTTGACTCTCTTACTTTTTGGAACTTCATCATTCTCCATTCACATTTTTGAATAAAAGAAAGTTGCATTCAGTCATGATGGGTAGGTTACAATTGACAGTCACAATCTAAAGAATCCTATCTTGTTCTGCTCAAGAGAGAAGTATTCAACATATTTGGAATTTATCCTTATGTACTTGTCATCTTCCCCCTTCACGAATCTTTTCCCTTTCTCCATCAACAAACAGAACACTTTATAAACTGCTGAAAAATACTACTACTCTCAAGTCTCAACCCAAATGAAGAAAAACAGTTTCAGTAGAGTTCAAATTGGGGTTCACCACGCATCTTTTAAATATTTCCTTCGTTCCCCTTTTCTAAAACATCTTTTGAAAAATATACTCTCTTAATAGATGCCCTTGATACGCAAAAGTTTGTCACAAAACCAGTGATGCATCTTGAAACACACAATGACATTTTAGAACCGTGAAGGTGAAGGTTGATTTAGTCTCCATTCCATATTATTCAGGATTCGTAAAAAAGTTTGTAGAGATTAGTTCAAAACACATGATAAATTTTAAAATAAAATTCAAACATACATAGAGACGGCCATTTACCATCATCATTAATATTTGGTATCACCGTTAGGTAAAAAATGCATTTGAAAAGAGATTGTGATAGTCCTAGCTGTCTAGCCAGCAGAAGATTCTAATACTAAATATGTATTGGTATCAATTCAAATGGCATTGGCCGATGAGATGCGCTGTGGTTGTACATTGACATTGTCTGATGAGGAATTTATTTGATATAAGTGTCCATCCTCCTAGGTAGATAATATGCATATCCTGAGGTGAAATAGCTAGTTGTATTTCTAGGAAGCAAAAAGAATGAGTGAAATGTGTACCATCACTTCAAAAGCATGGGGATATCACAGCCTTTTTACGGTTCAACAGATTGTATTAAACCACAGAGGTTGGACTTTTACGCACACACCACCACCACACATTTCATAATGCGGACATTCGTAACATCAGCATTCATCAAATATCATGGTATTATCGTATGAGCATTGTTGTTTGTGATGCACATTCCAACACACAATACAACAACATATATAACATAGAGCTCGACTACCTACGTAGGAATTATGGGAGATTGAACTTACAAGCTTTTCAAATTTCACTTGAAAGATAACATTTTGAAGAGGGAAAGGATGCGGATGGAGCGTGCTGTAGATTCACAGTTTGTTCAATTCTCAAGTGGATGATGGCGACGGAGACGATGACGACGACGATGAGATGAGATGATGATGATCATGCTTTCAAAGATAATGTCTGAACACATAATATTATGACCGTGTTTGTTACAAGACAGCTGAAATGTGATATCATGAAAGTTATAGCTTGAAAATGGTTCCGTTGTTGCTACGTCTTGGTCTTGCTTTCGATTAAATGCATAAACTCCTGTATTCACTTGGTGCTCTTGTTACTACTAAACTTCAAAATTCACATTTTAAGGGTCGTGTATTATTGTTCAAATTTCTTCGAGATATAATCTCATGTCCTCAAATCATGTTAGGGCATCTTAATAGGCAAAGCAATAGGTTAGTTTTTTTTAAAAGACTTGTTAGGATAAAATAGTTAATGTTAAATGTAGGTTTTTGATGTTTTGTCTTTAGAATAGTTAAATAGAGTAGTGTTGTAGTATAGAATTTAAGTTGGTAGCATTCAATTCTTTTCCACCCCACTTTCGGGATGGTGAATCGTAATTTAAATTTTATTTGTAGATTGTATTATAAATTTCAAAAATTCATAATTGAAATGACTACGTGATTAAACATGATCTTTCGGTTATGTGCGGTAACTACACACATAGCCTTAACGGCCGTCAACTGACCACATATTAATCTTCTATGCATGTAGAGGATGATATGAGGAACAAGAAAAGTGTGAAAGAATGAAATTTTTTGTAACCATATTTTGAAGATGTGTAATTTGGCATGTGCCACGACTCAAGATTCCTCCCAGCATTACCATCTGTGATGGTAATTTATACTTACCAAAATGATCAACAGTTATGTATATGAATATGAATACCTATATACTTTGGTACCTTTAGACAAGCTTTGATTCATTTAAATTAATTAAACGCTTGAATTTATCATACAGCAATATAATAAAAGTAAAGTATCTTCACACGTTATTTACAAGTTACGAGAAGCCATCATCAGCATCAGCATTCAACCACCAATCGTTTTATCAATCCGAATCTTCACGAGATTTCTCGCATGAAACCTCTTTAAGATGCTTGCATCATCATCAGTTTACCACCTCCTCCCCACACGGATTTTTTTTCGTGTGTACGTACGTACGCACATCTATATAATAATACCATGTCGTTAACGGAAAAAAATCCTTTAACAATGAAGTGTCTGTTAAGGCGATAAAATATTTTTCAAAATCATTTTCACTCTTTTCATTTCATGACTACATTTGAGCAAGTGTAATAATCCTTCCTAAAAATTTAAGTAGTGTTTGTTGGAGAGCACAAAATTTACGATGCCAGCAAGAGATTGGTACCTATCCACCGAGGAAAGAAAGAGTGTTGAAAGAAATATTACAATTTCCACATTTGTGTATAAATATGTTTATATATTTTAGCAAAATATTCGACTTGAGAACATTAAGAATTCATATATTACATGTATATAAAATGTTTTACATTTTTTTACAAGTTGATGCAAGTACCGAATTGAAAAATAAGACAATATATGCACATCACACGTCACGAATCTATAAACCACAAGTACACGACTTATTACAAAACTGTATTGCTTCAAGCAAGGTATGCCATGCACCTTTGAGTCGGTGGAATATATAATAGCATCTCACAAGTCAATGTCATATAAAGAAGATGAACAGGTTGCCCATCCTACTGTTACCTCCTCTTATCCAATATACACTTCTTGCAGACATATATCCAAAGTTTACACACACAAAGTATTAAAGTAAAAAAAAGGAGACGAAGAGAAGGGAATTTTGGATGCCACATTCCTTTGGAGAACTATATCTCCTTTTCCACATAACTCCTTCAGGTGAATTTTAGGTGCAGTTTTTGTATTTATTATTGGTGAACGTAAACTTCATGAACTTAAAGGGAGAGAGAGAGATGAGGCAATAAGGAAAGGGAAAAAATGAAAGAGAAAAACAGTACAGTCGAGAAAAGTAAAGCTAAATAGCTAAAGCCACACAAGTTGGCTATTCTCTCGTAACTCTAACTCTACCAAGAGCATATATATATGAGCATCTATTCGTTTACTTTTGGTTCTCTTCTCTCGCTCAAATTACTCGCAGTCAACAGTTCTCTCTCTCTCTATCTCCCTGACTATCTTTGGGATATAACGCTTCATGGAGGAAACATGAGAATCCCAACTAAGATTAAACATATTTTTACAATTTATGAATCGAAACACAAAGCAAAAACATACCCTCCTCATCATCTATAGCCCATCAACGCACCAGCATAAATATCACACTATTTCGTGGAGTTGAATTGTTTTCATAACACAATAAGCAATTACATTTCAAGTAGAGGGCATATGAATATGAACCCTGAATGTTTTTTTAAAACCTTTACCAAAAGCGAATTTACATTGGAACTTGTAACTTGCGTTGTAAAACTCAAAAGTAACAACAATGCGTTTCAAATCCTTTTCTCATTGTGTTCACTCACCGAGATATCCTGTCATACCATAAAAAATCGAGATGAGAAATAGATATAGGTGCGATGAAGAGACATAACAGCTAACAGTATTTAGTCAGCAGTAAGGAGAGACAGCATATATAACATTCATTCATTCAAGATCAAGCATTATGATGGCGTATCATATCAAATATTCTTCTAATCATCATCATCATCAACATCGTATATATATCCTTATCTATACTTTTAGCTCACCAGCTCGGGGTTGAAAGACAAGCCTGAAGATAATAACTCACGAGCCTAAAGCATTCTCACTTGACGGTTGGATAATTTTACAACTCAAGATAAGCTATAAAATATTTTTTTTTTTTTTTTTGTTTTTGATAAGCTATAAAACATGCTGCATACAGCTATTGAAATTTGTTTTGTCGTAAAACAGAAATTCTGAATTCATGTACTAATCCTCTTACTTTGTTAGTTCTACCACTATTTTTGGGGGTAAATCAATACTTGGTTTCTGCACATTTTTTAGGTTCGGTTTTACTTGTGTGGGGGTAGTCGTGGAGCGATTTATATTTTATGATCTTTAAATCGCCCCTGCTTCAAAATGGTGTATAATATCAGGTTTCTCGCAACTCATCAACTTATCCCATAAGTAAAATTTTACCCATTTTTATAAATATCTATTATTGCCAAAAATCCTTTATATTAAGCAAATTTAGAGAGATACTATAATTATTCTATGTATCTGTTCTGGAACAGACTGCATAAACGACAAAACCAATGCGTGAAAACGAGACTGCATTCATGTTGTATGTGCATACTTCACAAGTCGTGAAGTCTAGTGGAGGATAAGGGATGAAAGAACTTTTCATATCACGAATTCTGTCCTATGAATAATGTATGGGAGGTGGACTAGTGCATTGGTATGCAGGTGTCTGTCTATTATTCTCAGCTCAGGAATGTGATTCTCCTTAAAGCTTTTCAGCTGGTTCGCTCCACTCTTTTACGGTGACTAGTCAAATTATTAGCTTACAGCATAAATTTCTAAGCATATGATTTCCCACTGTCCTTAAGAGCTCCCGAGGCAAATATTTTATATATGTTATTTTAGTATGTAGTTAATTCGAATTTCAAGATACTTTAAGGTCAAATCATTTTAATTATATAACAACTTGTCCAAATGAAAACATGATTAAAAATTTCCAAAAATGAAATGAGATAAGACTGCCTGCAAAGCTTTGAAATTTTTTGTATGAAAAGTTATTACGACAAGTAAGCTACAGATACTCGTATTGCACAAAGGGATGCAAAATGTATTGTTTCATGAATAAATCTTCATTACTGCAACACTGCAAGTACAATATGCATATGGTTACGATATATAATAGAAAGTATGAACACATTCTTATAATGCATAATCCTCGTGTTCAAATAATACTATCGTTTGAAACGATTATTGCGTGGGTTGTAATATTTGACGATTATGGGCAAAGATGATTGTTCTCTTGCTAAACGATCTCTGAGAAGACCCTTGAAATAAATGAGTTTCTCGGTCTACTTGTAACGTAAAAATAATTCTACAATTCTACATACCTGCAAGATGAACAGACATTACAATAAATATAAATGTCATAGTGCTCCATGAATTTTTACTTCTTTCTCTGAATACGGAAGGTATACTTTAGGATCGTATCTGAAAAATGACAACCGCGCAGCAACTAAAGAAAATATGAGATTGCTTGGTTTTTAATTTATTATCATGTTTATTATTTCTCATCTCATCCTCCTGCATCACCCTCCAAAACGTCACTCCTTCTTTCTCCTTCCCTCTGTCCTAGAGACAACCTCGTTTCCCGTGAGTACTCAAAACCGTTTCTTTTTATAACAAACACAAAAGAGAGCTTACATATATTACTTCAGCTGAGTACATTATTCACTCTTGAATATCTGGCTGGAGAGAACAGAGACGTAAACGAGCTAGCTGGAATGGAAAAACATTGAATTTATTGCCATGTAATTAAGACCGTCTACCAATTTGGGAAACTATAGCTGATCCATTATGGATATGAACAAGGAAAGGTGAGAAAAGGAAAGACTGATGGAATTTTAAGGCAGAAAGACATTACAAAGATAGAGAATTTGCATACGATCTTGCAACAGAGAATGAAAGCGAATAATAATAAAAATGTTCATTGAAAACAAGAGAATTTCAGATGGCAAGCTTACATTTGCATTAGAGCAAAAAAAATGAATGAATGAATGAAAACTTATATTTTCACCATTCCATGTCCATATTTAGAAATGGCTCATATGGTTTTTATTACATGTTTACTAACCCATCCACCTAAGACACATGGTTATTGAACAAACCTGTTTCGCTGTTGGAAGTCTGCCGATTTTCATCTTAAAGTAGTTTTGTATGCAAAGCAAAGGATTACTAAATTCTAAAGGGAAGAATAACAATTTAAACTAATTGTGACATGGCTAAATTTGGAGATGAACACTCTTGAATTCCATCTGATTACAACATGCAAATATCTCTACACATTGCCCATTAATAAACTTTAATACCTATACCACCACATCCATCCATTTGGAGCTATTAGGGAGTAAGGGATTCGGTTGAAAGAGAAATGTGCAGATGCTATGGAATGAACGTAGCAAAGTGAAAATATACTTAATACTTAACGTATAATTCGATCCTGTCAGAAGCCACTCTTGAGGATTTGCTAAAATGATTTAACACATTTATGTATGCATACCAAATGCCAAGAAAGCAGTTTGAGGAGAATATAGTTATGGCCTATTTTGGAATTTTTATGCATAATACATAACGCAGTACATTTCATATCATTATCTACCCGATTTTATATCATTAGGTGGCGATTTATATAAAAACCTATCAATCAACTATCTTGTTTCTCCTTTTTTGATTTTTTTAGATGAAAAGACTTATACTGTCATGCAAAGAAGGGGATCATAATCATAGACTAACTAAAAAAAGCTACACGTGTAGTTGTACAACATTACCTTCAAGGAATCGCCACATCCTCGACAGAAGACAAAAATTGAATCATCTAGTTTGTGGTATCTGGTTGATAATCGCATTCCGCTTCGGTAAGAGCTATGACCATGCTCAAAATGGAAATCAATGAGACTACTCAATCCAGTCCAACGTCCCATCGCAGGTTATATTAGCACACAGCAGGCACAAACACAACAACAAGAATGAATGTAACAAAAATCAGAGACAAATCAACTTTAATAGTCTTACACGCCACATTCATAACAGTAAGATTGAAGGGCTTTGTTTTGTAGCATTTTTAAAAAGTCACTTTATCAACTTGCGTTTCTAGATTTCACTCTACCGCTATCATTGCAAATAGCCGGCAAGTGCATATTATTTTTAAATATATTTTGCAAGGGCAAACACTGAAACAATCAAACTCATTATTTGACATTTTTTTAAAAACAAAAAATATTATTGACAAACTCTTAAGCTTGCCTGTACACCCCGAGTCTGTTTAGGTAACTGAGTTTTTATGTAATAAAGTGTGGGAATTTCTTGTGCATGGACAGGAAGATGCATATTCTACAAAGCCTGTTTAAATAAAGATTTGCTCCTTTGCTGACTGTCAAGCTTTGACTGGACGAAAGAATAGGAATTTCTGAGCTCAAGGGCTTAGGATATCAACAAGCATGAATGCATGGTTTCACCGCACGTCCGTGTGTGAAGCCAGTCGGTGTAAAGATATGTAAGTACATCTACACATGTATGCCTTGTATGTACAGAATCAAGCTGCTCATTTAGATGTTGTGGAGTGTGTTCACGACGACCACGCTCATGATGATGATGATGATGGGTACTCGTAGTATCTGCTGCTGGCGAGAAGATCTCTTTTGACAAAAGCGAAAAAGGATATGATGATGGGTTTTTTTTCGAGGTACACTTTTGAATGATGGTGCATGTATGATGATGCTCCCTATATTATTATGTGTGTTATGTTCTGTTATAAGGAATGAGAGAGAGCAAAGGCATTTCATTGCTCACTTGTTACCTCGTTACAGAGAGTGGTACTAAAGGCACACGGTTGTCGAAATGCGTTTTAGATGAACTGTTGGTATGCGGACAATATGCATATATTAGTAAAAATACTAACGTGCACGAGTACATGGGTTCTCACTACTAGCTATATAGAATACACATAACTTTTATATTCTTTGAGAATGTTTCAAGTTGAATGCTGAAGAAGGGAAAAAATGTTGCTGCAATGCATTGCTTTCTCATTGTTGAGTGTGTGAAGGCATTTCAAGAGAAAAAAAGTGTTTTGTTTAGCTTTTGGCTCCTTTCTTCTCTTCTCTGTGTCGTGCCTCAAGTAGGTATGTACCAAGGAACGCGCTAGGATGGTATAAGTTAAACCATCAATTTATGATTGTTTGTGTTGTGTGAAATGATTCAGTCGATGATACCATTACCATTACATGAAGGAAATTTTCAAAGAGTCTGTCTGGCCCCATAGTCCTTCTCGTTTGAAACTGCCAAAGCCAACCCTCCTCACTCGCTCATTTTTATAAGTGATTCGAATGAGAAAAAGTGCTTTTCAGACAAGAAATCGTTACTTCATACTAACGAATGATAAGATGCATTACGTGAATAATTTGTTTCGTCTTGTTTCTTTTGATGGATGATGATAATCATTGGGGAAGAAACTAGCAAGACGCATTATCGACGCGCCAGTGTTCAGCAACGATAACGATTACTTTGTTGTATTTTGCAGAGATCCATCATTTTGACATGATAAAATTGCACATCAGAAACAAGAGGGATTTCGCAGGCAGGTGAATATATAGTTTTGCTACATGTAGTGGTGCCACAGTCATTTAATTATCCCTACGTGCTTTAAATGCAGCCTAAACATGCAGCTAAAAAATATGAACAATCATAATATTCTATACCTTAACAATGAGCTTTGGTTACAAAGCTCATAACACACTTAAAAATATGGAATGATAGTATCCGTATCCTGCTGTTTAATTTGCAAAAAGAAGTTTGACTGTTTTGTGGTTGACAGTGAAATTAATAATTGGGGCATTATGATAATAATTCCGGTATTTTTTATCAAGCTCAGTCCAAGTCTTCAAAAAATGACAATAGGAAACTTTGCACAATACTTTGTTTTATATTAGAAATGTGATTCATCACGGAAGTCGCGAAGCCTATAATAGCTGATAGTAATGAAATATTAACGGAAATGAAAAATCTGCGATCTATTTAATAATACACAATGAAGGATTTTGGACTTGAGTCTTTTATTTCTTAAGAATGATTTGCTTTGGTTGAAGTTTGAGGAATCAATTCAATGAAAAAAGATTTAGAGCCACAGCTATAAAGATTCTTTCCCTAAGAATTCTGCCATCTAGAAGGTCCTTGTTACACAAAACCGGCCTCTTGACTGCTTTGAATTTTGTAAGATGCCGTACAACAGGGAACGGGTTACAAGCTACAACCAAAACTCAGTCTAGCTTCCTTTTCTAAACTACTATATAATGGGTTAGGCTACAGAATCTATGTTTCCTGTTTTCATAGCCGACTGAATCAGAAACTTTGGAAATATCTTTGACTGAAAATTATAAACTGAATGTCAGTAATTTGCTGACTGCTAACTGCTACTGAAAGATCAATCTGAGCTTCACAAATTGTCCTGTTGACGCAAGCCCGGAAATTTAGTTTGTAGTGTTTAGTCTACAGAATTTTGACTAGTATAAACTGTAAAGTCCCAAATTAAATCCGGAATGAACAAAACTGCATTTGATTAAACAAGATAGCATTTTTGCTTTTGCACAATCTGTGAGGAATTCAGCAGAGAATTTGGTTAGGTTGTTTGAAAATGTCCCAGTACTTTTTTAGTGATTTGCACAGTCCAGTCCAAGTTTGGGCATGATTCGAAATTCAATAGTAGATGCATGTGGTTGTATTTTTCATTGGTAAAGGAAATTCGGTTGAGAATGAAAAACTATTTGTTCACAATGGGTGGCAAGAAAATCAGTATAGTTGTAAGATACACACGTTCTATTTTTGTATGTCTGGTATCTGTTCTGGTATCCCATTTTTGGTTTCCGGACCATGAGACTGAAGACTATTACAGAATATTCACACAGCGTTACAAGAACTTTTTTTTGATGCAACTTGCAACTACCACGGTAGACCCCGAGACGTGCATTAACTCACTCACACCACCAGACTAGTGCCATTCCATTAGTACTTTTCCCGATTGATCTCCGACTTGGCAATGTAAGCATATAAAAACGCTTAAACACTCTCTCTGCTCTTTTGTCCAATTTTGTTTAACATCTTATCATACAATTAAATTACACAATTTTTAGTGAAATTTTGTTTTGAATAAAGTATCACTCATTTCATCATTACAATCATGTTTGCTTTTCATTAATTTAATTCAAGCAAACCAAGTGGGCAGTAAGCTACAGGCTCGTCAACTCTTATACGTATGTCTATCTAGTTCACATTGGTATGTACATTACCTACTGCAAATTTTTTTTAGCCTGAACTTAAGCCATTTTTATTTACAAGAGAATATATTTTAGGTCTTTGTCGTACACTGTTCACTCCTTGTACATTGAATGCGTGAATAGATGACAGAATGAATATTTTGAGCACATACATACACGTATGCATACGCATTCACGCATTGTGCTTACGCACATGACTGCCGCTAACAGTTTCACGATTGCTTTTCGTTTTCCTATAACTAGTATAAGAAAATGAAAATACTGATTTAAAGAGCTGAGACTACAGACTATAATCTATAACATTGATATGACATAAGACTGGAATGCACATTTACTTCACACCGAAGCCCATGAAAGGTAAAAGTCGTGTGCAAGCACAAACACCAACATTTGGTTTGAGGAGGGGCAAAGATTTTATGGTTGGGTTTAGGCTTATGATCCCCTAGGAAGTGGGGTTAAAACATATATGTCATTCGATTAGTTTTAAAGCGATGATTCGAACAGTACTACTCACAAAACTATTAACTCCAACCCGTTCGTCCTCGAGGGTAGGAAAACTGAAATGGGTAAAAATTTACTGTTATTATCTATTATATTTAAATGCGAAACGTTATCCCCGTTGCTTAACATGACCTCCTGAGGCCAGAGGAATCGAATACTAAAAATGTCAAAGATTAGATTAGCTTAGGTTAGCGTAATAGGTTACCTTAATATATGTTAGTTTACGTTAGCTTGAAAAGCTAAGTAAAATCAGTTATAATACCTTAATATGTTAGTTTTCTTTAACAGGTTAAGTTAGCTTATGTAGATTAAAAAATATTTTGTCTTGAAAATGGTTAATTTTTACCGTATGTAAAAGTAACTTTCTAAGTTTTCTCTCAGTCACATTTCTCGCCATTTCATTTCACATTTTGTTGCGAGGGTTTTAACACAATACTAACGTGTCAGCAACCCCTTTTGAATGCAAACGGCTGCAGATGGTAGTGAACACAAAAAATAATGCCGAAAAGCATATGGAAGAGGATATTTACTCGTTCATATCTTTGGATGAATGATGTGGTACATGGTACAAAATGCATGGGATGAAAATGAAGAGACATGAACATTTCCTTATTTGGTATTTTCTGTTTCTTGAAGTGTTTTGCTTATGGCCCCGGAAGTAAGCTATAGCCTCATAGAAAGATTTGAAAACTAAATTAGACTCGTATATACATATATATATACATGAGCATTAGCAGGATTTCCTAGCATGTATATTTGGTAAACAATAATTAATGAAAATTGGCACTATATGAAAATATGTGTACTGTGTGCCCTTGTCATCATCATCCTCCTGAGACTGTGATGTGCATAGAGATAAAATAAAATCATCTGAGTAATAAAGTCCAACTCGTCATCTTCTTGCAACATTCATACATACATACAAAAGTGTGATGTGTGATCGTGTTAAATCATTTCAATTTCACCAACAACAACCCTGAAATCCACGAGCTGCAGTAGACAAAATACTTGTTCCAAATAGCTGGCACATAGTTTTAGATGATACGTCACCGGCAAGTAATCTGCATCCTCGTCATCATTACATTTTACTCCCACATACACCTTTTAGTTTCCAAATATATACACACAGGAAGAAAATGAGACGGTGATGGGATACATTTTTCATTCTGCAACGTAGCCTTTGATAGTCAAAGAAATGTAAAAACGTTGTCTTTTTTTCCTCCCAAAAAAGTTTTCTGGGGGTCGAACGGCAACTCCACGCCCATCCATCCTAGTGCATATACTATATACTCCAAAGAAAGACTTGCTTGCACAGTATTGGTATTGGGTGCCATGTATGGTCCTACAAAAGAACATTTTGCAAGAGAAATAGAGTAGGGAATCAGGACAAATTGTAAAGAATCGTTATCGTTTCAAGCTTATAATCTCTACGCGTCTTCATTTGTGGACATGGCTCAATTCTTGCGTAGCTACCCAATACCGGAAAATCATTCATTAGTTTGCCACCACCAGAAGAACATTGAAAAACAACAGTACACTATAGATTTTGCTGCTCTGCGTTTATCCGTTTCCTGCAACGATTATATAATGTAGAATTAAAATTTGTAAAAGTAAACTTTTTCTATTTTGGATTGTCTAGACACGAAAATGCATTATCAAAGCGTTTGGGGAATTCTGATGTTGCAAGCAGATTTTGGAAACCTTTTGATTCTAATTCTTCTTTTTTTAAATTTAGCGTATGCAGATGCACCAAAAATGCCAGTCAATATGCATGAGTGAAAGTATAATGGATACAGTGACCACCACCATGCAATTAACAATAATTTTAAGCTCATAATATATGTATCCAGCCATACTAATTACGTTTCTGATTTTCACTATACTTTTTGCCCATTTCACTTTCCATAAATTACAGGTATTCAAAAAGAAGAAGAAATTGTTGATAAAAAAGGAATGAGTCGGATCATAATTCATCGAGAGCTTCAAAAGTTTGTTCCCCATATTAAGTCATCACATAACTAGCTCTCTCTATATATGATATTCAACAAGCACATGCTCATGATTGTGTGTTATACATGAAAATACACAACACCCGACAGTCATAGCTTATCCACGCTTCGTTCCTTGGATATCAGCCGTGGAATTGAGTTTCTTGTGTGAGTGAGAGGAAATACACAATGATCGAGGCATAATAATAATATGATGATGCTTACTATTACTACATGGGTTATGAGAAAATGTGCTTTGCTTGCTTGGCTATAAGTGAAAATATTGGAGGTGGTGGTCGTGTAAGATAATACTTGCTCACGTCTGGTGAAATAATAGTTATGCATAATATGTACATATGTATGTGAAGACGGCTTCATGTTACAAATGGTAGTGTTTAAACGGATATCCCAAATGTGTAAGCACAGTTGTGGGGTTCTATATGCAAAAAGTATGTGTCTAATGTTTTTTGGATGGCCTTATAAGGCCAAGGGAGATACATCGGAGGGCGGCTTTCGGTTTATTTTTGGTCTACCCGGGTGAGGAAAGTACTAGGGGAACTGAGAGGTTTAAAAAGATTCAGAACTAACACCCGCGACCTGATTTCAGATCTCTCTCGCAGTTGAGAAACATCTTCCCTAGGCTCTTCAGGTACTAAGTTGTTTTACAAAGAGAAAAATCACAAGTCCCAACTTCCTTTCTATAAGTATGGAATACAAGCAAATAGGATTTCATTTCCAAGTTTCACTGATTTTTACAAAGTTGAAAGAAAAGAAAGATTGAAAATTTTAAATTGTTTGAAAAGGAAATAATTTTTTTTCTCTCAAATATCTGGAAAAGTGAGAAAGTAGTACGTACCAACAACAAGAGCTTGTTTGTAACTTTCCGGAAGCTGGAGAAATTTAGTTGAATATTATTTCAACAGTGAACTTTCAAACCAGTGATATATAACACTTGGAAAGGAATCATAGGAGCTCACTTCAATTCAGAAAGCCTCTCTGACTACAGGCCGGAATTTTTGTTTCTCGAGTCTTATAATCTTTGTTCTTATTTAATTCCAGTTTGTGAGGTGTAAAACCCAACAAAACCAATCAAAATGTGTGACGACGATGTTGCTGCATTGGTGGTAGACAATGGATCCGGTATGTGCAAAGCCGGATTCGCCGGGGATGACGCTCCCCGAGCTGTTTTCCCATCCATCGTCGGTCGCCCAAGACATCAGGTATGAATACACTAACAATGAAGAAGACAAGGCTCTAGTAGCTACTGAACAATGGGACAAACAATTTTTTTTTTGAAAAAGTTTTTGTTTCTATAAGACTTTGGGTTTTTAATTTTTTTTTACTTCTCAAGTCGAATTTGAATTCAGTTGAAGTTTAGATTGATTGAGATACTACTACTAGAGGGGTATTATAGGGTTATTAGGTGTTCTTTTTACAGAAAGACTTTAAACTAATTTTTGTTTATTTTAACATTTCTTGTATCACTCAAGAAGTAATTAGTACATTGAGGGATGAAGAACTTTGGGGGTAAGGAAATAAAGTAGGGATTTCCTTAAAAGGAAATGTTCAAGCTATTTTTGGATTCTTAAACCCCCACCATCGCTTTTTAGAGCAGTAGGAATCTTTTCACATTACAGCTTATTACAAATAGGAAGCAATGAAATACATTGAACGTTGCCAAGCTAGAAGGAAAGGAATAACATCTTTACACATGTGTGTCTATAAATAGCCCACGCTTATGTAAGTCTTTGCGGAAGCGTCGTTCACACATATGAACACATGAATGGTAGGGTGAGGTGAGGATGAGAAGATATAGATGCCATGAAATGTAAATGAACGCTAGTACACGCATTCTTCTTTAAGACCAACACCTAACCTACCACGAGTATTGTGGAAATGTTTTAGTTTCAAATCACTGTATGCCTACATATATACAGGAACCAGACGAATTTTTTTTGGCTAGGCAGTATGGGGAAACTCACTTTATTTCTCAGACACTTATCAGTCCTACGCATTAGTATTGACTTTTATGCAGATGCTCTCTTTCTCTCCCAGGGAATATTTACGTAGATATTTTAAGACGATGGAAAAAGATGGGTAAAGTAAATTTATATCTGAGCAGATGCAATAATGACAAATGAGTAGCAGAATTATTATTATATTGGAAAAACCCCAAACTTTTTCTTTACTTCATAAAGACATTATTTTTACTCCTTCACTTTTTTTTTGCTTGAACCACATATATTCAAATGCAATTTTTAATTGATTCCATAGGGTGTCATGGTTGGTATGGGTCAAAAAGACAGCTATGTCGGTGATGAGGCTCAATCAAAGAGAGGTATCCTCACTTTGAAGTACCCCATCGAACACGGTAATTTTTTAATGCATTTTTATGAATCTTATAATATTTTATCATGTCTTATATCTATGCTTATCCTGTGATTATCAAAACAAATTATAATATATCCTCTAATGAGATGATCAAAGCTGTTTGAGCTAGAGACATTTAAAAACTCTATTTTCTCGTATTTTCTTAATTTTTTTGATCGATTTTCATATTTTTTTCAAAGTTAATGATCCTTATCAAACACTTATCTAAACGCCTATCCCATCTAAAGTTTTAAGAAGGTCTAGTTGAGCTAGAAAAAGTCAAACTCTTTTTTTCCCTATTTTATCCATTTTTTTGTCATATCTTTGCCATTTTTTGACCAATTTACGAAATTTTTGAAGTTTTGAAGAGTTTAATTGATGATTAACACCCTCCAAAAACTCCAGGTATTATCACGAATTGGGATGATATGGAAAAGATCTGGCATCACACCTTCTACAATGAGTTGCGAGTTGCCCCAGAGGAACACCCCATCCTCCTCACTGAGGCTCCCCTCAACCCAAAGGCTAACAGGGAAAAGATGACCCAAATCATGTTTGAGACCTTCAACTGTAAGTTTAAATTTAAAACGTTTAAAATTATATGGTATAATTATAATTATTATTGTAGTATTAATATTAATTTTAATTGCGTACAGGCCCTGCCATGTATGTTGCCATCCAAGCCGTTCTGTCCCTGTACGCTTCCGGTCGTACCACCGGTATTGTCTTGGACTCTGGAGATGGTGTCTCTCACACCGTCCCCATTTATGAAGGTTATGCTCTTCCCCATGCCATCCTCCGTTTGGACTTGGCTGGACGTGACCTCACTGACTACCTCATGAAGATCCTCACCGAGCGTGGATACTCTTTCACCACCACTGGTACATGATTGCGGCTAATATCCTCCTCCATTTTATCCGTTTCAGCGTAAAAAAAACATGTAGCGCTAACAAAATTTTTCATATTTTGTAATGTATAGCTGAGCGTGAAATCGTTCGTGACATCAAGGAGAAGCTCTGCTATGTAGCTTTGGACTTTGAGCAGGAAATGGCCACCGCTGCTGCTTCCACCTCTCTCGAAAAGTCCTATGAGTTGCCCGATGGTCAAGTCATCACCATTGGTAATGAGCGTTTCCGTTGCCCAGAGGCTCTCTTCCAGCCATCCTTCTTGGGAATGGAATCATGCGGAATTCACGAGACCGTCTACAACTCCATCATGAAATGTGATGTCGACATCCGTAAGGATCTGTATGCCAACACTGTCTTGTCCGGTGGTACCACCATGTACCCTGGTAAGTGCAATTTGCATCATTCCATACATATGATTATAATATGCTCCAATTGAAAATACTTTAAAAACAAAAATTTCTTTTTTCACAGGTATTGCTGACAGAATGCAGAAGGAAATCACTGCCTTGGCTCCATCCACCATTAAGATCAAGATCATTGCTCCACCAGAGCGTAAGTACTCCGTATGGATCGGTGGATCCATCTTGGCTTCCCTGTCCACCTTCCAACAGATGTGGATCTCCAAGCAAGAGTACGATGAGTCTGGCCCAGGTACTTAGATTTGCCAATAATAATTAAATTGATTATGATAGAAGGCTAAAGCTAAAAGAAAATTTACATGAAATGTGAGGACTAATGTTTCTTTTTGTTTGTTTTTGCAGGCATTGTCCACAGGAAGTGCTTCTAAGCGTTTTAATATTAACTCATCTCCATCTTCTACTGTCACTATTATTATTACGATCACAACAATAATTATGTATAAAATATACATCATCTAAAGCAAACAGCAACATTTTTCTGTCAACGTCTTGAGCAAAAATAAATGCGAAATCGTCGGGAATAATTTATAACAACATCACCATCATCACCATCAACAATTTCATAAAAAAACAACCATCATCAACGACACAAATTACACAACCATCATCAATATATATAACAGCAATTTTTTTACAGAGAGTACGCCTAAAACATCAGGAAGATGCTTTTATTTCTCAACAAAACAACTAAGATAAAAAAATATTACTATCTATTGAAAAATTTGTAAATAATGTATTTATTTAGCTTATAACATCTCATACATTATTTCATGATGCGATATATATAAAAAAAGAGATCGAGAAGAGCAAAAATCAGCAGAGATAATATTTTACCATCAGAAAATAATATTACGTTTATTGTTTAACATCTCTTCATTTATCAATATTATTAAATTGTACTTCTGTCATCTTTTAGTACACCTTCTATACTTTCTTAGTGCACAAAAACAAAAGCTAAAAAAGCATAAGAAATCTTGAGTTTACTATCAGTAATAATTATTAAAAAACATACAACTATGCTATGCTACAACTATCTTTGTTATAATATGTAATCTACTTGAATTGTGTACTGAACATTTAGGTTCCAACCATTTTACCATCCTTAATAATATATTATGCACAACAGAACCAATCTCTCTTAGATAGTTAACTATGTACTGTATAATTACTGATGTTTTGTTGTACTTGGGGTTTTACAACTACCATAATGATATAATATAACTACCATCATCATCATCTACAAAAAAAAACAACACTTTGTTCATTCTTTCATTTACACATTGAAAACTGACTTGAATGCACCCTCATATACCTCATTCATTTATACGTGATTTCTTCTTGGGACAGCTCTTGCAACCAGGCTCAGTCATCCATCAACGCAACACATAGATGTCATTCTACTTGTAGAGAGTGGAGAAAATATCAAGCATTCTATCTAGAACATAATATATGACTCAACCCAACAAGAGATGGGATAAAAACGTTGACTCGCTTAAAGCGTGGTGAGACTGCTGCCCGGCTTTGGGACGACCTCTGATGTAACCGAGTTTCATTCTTGCTCAACTAAATTGCTCTCTCTGTGGCTAGGTTCGTAGAAACCATGTCATTTCTGAAGAATTTATTTGGAACTTCTCTCTTTCTTTCATAGTTGGTTGGGAGTTGAGGCAAAAAATTCAGCATACAACGACTTCTTTCAACTTTCATTATAAGAAATGTTTGTGGGTCTTCTTAGAAAAGCAGGCATAAATTTGGGAAGTAAACCAAAACTTTCACTATCATTCAGCAACGCATTTTAATCTAACAGTTGCAGTTGTTATTCTACTTTATTTGGAAGAGTGGAGAAAGTATCAAGCAGAAAATGAGACTCAATCCACTAGCAAACATGACAAGCTAAAGTTCAGAATGCATTCAGTCATACATCAGAAAGCACATAAACATATACACATAACAATCACGCACTTTTCATTATAATTTAATATTTATTTCAGGCATGGCACGTGGGTTATAATTATAATGTAGGTAGGTGGGTAACCCGTTTAACCCAGGGTTTTATGGGCCTAGCACACCTAAAATTTGGTGGGTAAAATGGGTAAAATGGGTTTTAATAAAAAAATCAAGCAAATCAATGCTAACTCTGTATTTTTAATTATAAGTGCATTGTTGTAGGTTTTACAGCTGTGATACGTGTCTTTTACTTCAATATTAAAAACTTTTAACCACTAATAGAAGTCTCTCTGATATGGTTTAATATGTATATGACTAATTTTAACTTAACCACCAATTGTTGATCATCATTTGTCTTCAGTCAAAATTAAATGCCAAAACTCAATGCTTTCTTGATGATCTGACAATTAGGAATTAAATTTGCAGTTGTAGACTGGAAAATAGCCCCACTGAATACAATTTAATAGAGTTCAAGAATTATCTCAAGTGCATTATTCTCATTTAATAGTGGTCGAGAATCATCTCAAGTGGCCGAGAATTATCTCAAGCAATTTAATTCTCAGTTAAAAGTGGCCGAGAATTATCTCAAGCAATTTAATTCTCAGTTAAAAGTGGCCGAGAATTATCTCAAGCAATTTAATTCTCAGTTAAAAGTGGCCGAGAATTATCTCAAGCAATTTAATTCTCAGTTAAAAGTGGCCGAGAATTATCTCAAGCAATTTAATTCTCAGTTAAAAGTGGCCGAGAATTATCTCAAGCAATTTAATTCTCAGTTAAAAGTGGCCGAGAATTATCTCAAGCAATTTAATTCTCAGTTAAAAGTGGCCGAGAATTATCTCAAGCAATTTAATTCTCAGTTAAAAGTGGCCGAGAATTATCTCAAGCAATTTAATTCTCAGTTAAAAGTAACTAAACCAAAAATGCCAAGTGCCATGTCAAAATTTTTGCCGGAGTAACTAAACCAAAAATGCCAAGTGCCTTGTCAAAATTTTGGCCGGAGTAACAACCAAAAATGCCAAGTCAAAATTTTGGCCGGAGTAACTAAACGTTTTGTAACTGTATCCCGGCTTAATAGTGGAAGGTAGTGCAAAGCTGAAAGTTTTGTTTTTACCTGCTGAGAAAATCTGCGCAGAAATGGTGTGAGCTTGATGTAAGTTCATGCGTGGTTGGTTTCAACTCTCTCACCAAGTCAAGATTCATCTTTCTTTACATGTAAAAATGCATTTCTTAACTGGTGAGAAGTAAAGCCTCGTTCTTACAAGGTGAAAACATTTTCACCAAGTCAAAACTAATTTTTTACCTGGTGAGAGCATTTAAAGGACATGTCATTAAAAAATTAGTGATGGTTGTTTTGTCAACTTGTTTAAATTTCAAGCTTGCAGTGTCGATGAATCATTAGGCTTACTTTAAATCATGTACCATTCTGGACCATTTTGAAAAACTATCATAAAAATTTTGGTGAATTATAGGAGGTAAAATTGATTTTAGTTAAAGTCAAGAAAATTAAGATGAAATTTTAATTCATGCTTAATTATTGTTGATGATATAATAGAAGCCACTATCTAAATGAGTTTAACGCTCTGGAAAAATTCAACATAACACACAAGCCTCTCAACACAACAACTCAGTAAGATTAAAATACTGCTAAATTTATTTAGCTTATGTACATTATTTCACTACTCTGAAAGCCCTCTTATATACTAGTAGTTAGAAGTTTCATGTGACATCTTCAATACAAATGCCGAACAATGTATGAAGCTGTCGCAAGTCGCAAGCTTCAGTCATCCACCGACTCATTTTATTTTAACAGATGCAGATTTCATTCTCCTTTTAGAGAGTGGAGAAAATATCAAAAATTATATTTAGCACAAAGCCAAAACCTATTCTGGTTGCGCATCATGACAAGAGAAAGTTCAGCATGCATGCAGCAAGAGATCAGAAATGACCTGAAATGAGATGTTCTCATACAACAGAGGGCAATGATAACACACAAAAAGCACCCTGTTCATTGAAACAGAAGTTTTTCAAAATAAGGTCTTCAAAAGTGGTAAACAAAAATTGTTTGGCATTCAGTCCAATGCACATCATTGCCCATTTTTTATTGTACTCGCTAATCCTGAAATGACAGATAATTAAACTCATTGATTTGCTCTTATTGGAGTGCAACTCTATTCATATGCCATTTCCCGAACTTTCTGTGACCTCTTTTGGCTGGTAGCATGCGAATATAATTAGTTTAATTAAAACATATATTTAAAATACATTTAACCAATATGTATGTAGTCATTCCAGAACAGAAGTCAACGCAAACATGGCATGGCCTTATCTGTTCATCGGCCATAGGCGGACAGTGGCTCGCACCATACCACAACCTTTTCAATCTTATCTTAACTTTGCAGTTGAAATAAACAAAATTAATAAACACCAACGATTACCAAAAGCAAATCAGCAATAAAGTGGAAAAGATGTGGCATTTGATGACGATCACCGGATGAATCAGAAAGAGTAATGTTTGCGTCGCTGGCTATTGGACTTACTGACGCCTTCTATGTCTAGTTACACAAATGACGCAGACAACTGTTCTGTCAACTGTAGGACAAATATATGATTGGAATGTTTAGTCGGTCCACAAAATATTCATTGTGAATTACTTTGGAATTTGGAGGATATTTCTTAATGTGCAACTGCACCTGCGTTAATCGCTTTATTAACCTTTGAAAAGACACATCTGTTACATAACACCACAATTTTCATATACTTATGGAAAATATGTTCAGTATAAATGATAAATGCAAAGATTAATCATTATATTTGCTATTGAAGCCATGTGATCCAGTCAACTAGTTTATTGAACAGCTCATCAACAACATCATATAATCAATACTGAATTGGCCTTCTTCAATTTTTATGAATAAGATGTTTTAAGACTTGACTTTTCACTCGCCAACATGTTTACCAATTTAGTTATTTTCGTTACATTTTTTTCGTACAGTAAAGTATGCTAAATCCTTTTATTTATTCAAGTTAAATAAATTTGTTACATATATAAGTTCTTGTACTGACTGTCTGCTGGTTTTGGTTGGTTGTGATGACGCGACTGCAGCGCTGAAACCAGAGGAATTGTGCAACATCCAACGGTTACCCATACCTTTATATGAGCAAAATCAGTTATTTCAACTCTTTGAAATGAAAGAAAGCTTGATCAGATGTCTCACTCGTTCGTTCTCAGTATCCTGTTTCTTACTTTTCCAATATGAAGCTAATGCAAATGAATTTATTATGCATGTGTCATTCCAGAGTCTTCAATTCATAATAATTATCAGTTTATCGCTCTAATCACCTAAATACCTTTCATACGTGTTTGGTTAGTATTAAGCAATCGTTGTACTTTATCACGATCAGCGATAATGACATAATAACTTGTACAGATATAGTGTGCCAAGTATGCTATATAACCTTGCAATTGTCCTTCCAGAGCTGCTAGTTGTAGCTGCCTCCAAGATGTAGTCTCAATCACACTAACGTTCAAAATGGTTTTTAATTTGTAAGTAATTATTATCATCATCACATCACTGCATACACTTTATGCGCAGTTAAGATAAGAAGGAAAATAGAATCTGCTACGGATATGGTGTAGACAGTGATAAAACAACATGGGGGGTAAAAGGTTAACAGCTTTATTTTTTGACCTGTGGACACGTCTATCACAAAGATAAATCACATGTAAATAACTATATGGAAGATTCGTAATAGCCAGAAAGTTATATGTATATCTCGGTGTTTGAAAAATCATTAACCTGAACGAAACTTTTGAATTTTTATTTCAGATGTGGACCAATGAGCTTGCGAATTTTTAGCAAAATGTTTGCGATAATCATATCATTCTTAAAAACGAAGGAGACGTTTCGCTTTTGTAGCAACACAGAGCAAGATGTTTATAAAAAATATTGATACTATAGAGGGACGAGGGACGGCTTAGATATCAGGGCAGGCGCCGTGACATAATAAACCAATCAGTAATTAGATAAATGAATAAAAATCTAGCGTTAAAAATAGCCTTCTTTTAGTATTCATCTTTGAAACATAATTAAGAATAGGGAAATAAAAATCATTCATCAAATATCAGCTTAAATACATACCAGTATTATTTTGGGGACTGTGGACGTGCTTACGTAAGTAAAACATCATTTTGCTTGTATACCTTCACTTCTTGGTTTCCGAATTCATATAATTTAACAGGAGATAATATCTTCCTGAACACATCTGCACAAACTTTTGTAGGCAAAGGTAATTTTTTCAACGACGAATGCTCAATGATCATAATATGGGTTAATCAATATCATTTGCGCTATTACGTACGTCGAATGCAACTTTGCATAAGAATTAAGGATGAAAATATGTAACTTTCACATTTTTTTTGTAAATCACTTTTAGTATTCAGGTGCGTCATTTAGCGTAGTGATTTACATCAGTATTGCCTATACACTTCCGTTATAATTCAATTGCGTCTTCAGTATACTCATAAGTATTCATTGCATGTAACCAAATTGCATGTGACACTCAAAATAGATGAATTGATGAATCACTAGGTTCAAACACTCATTAGATGCTTATTATACATAAATACTTACGTCTGCTTGAGAAAGATCAAAGGTTTTTCATAATCCATGTAACATAATTCATGACTTTTATCATTCCTGTTGAGTTTATCGGGATCAGATTAATTTTATGATTAATTTCAAACCAGCATACTTTGTTAGCCTGCCGCATGGTAAAATGTTTTAAAATTGCACTGATCTACGTAAACTCTGCGTATTCTAACACGTTCAGAGGATTTAATCAATTTAATGTCAAATTAATTTGCCTCCACCCCACCATTAGCGATTGAGAAATGGCAAACTGGACACATAAAGCAGTAGCAGTGGGCCATGTTATTGGTAAATTCGTATAAAGTAATTTATTTATAGATAAATATGTGCATTTTCTCCTTGTTCAACTTTCAAAGTTGTCTCTCTCGTCATTGAATGACATCTTGGCTTTGAATTTAGATCCATTAAACCATCCGAATCAATGATTTTTATTTAAAGGGCTGCATTAGGATGCTGATTTAAAAAATCATACATAATAACATACACAAGCTCTTAAAAATAGAATTTACATTTTCTCCTGTTGTACTTTTCCGTTGAATACCCCGACAAATTTGATTATTAGGACATAGACCCAACAAAGACTTGTTTGAATGAATTTGAGGAGTCATCTTTCCTTACCCTTCTACTACTGTAAAAAGGTTGAAGTCAAGCAGCAGAAGCAAGCATAATGCTATTGACATTGTTAATTTCATACGTAAACCAACTTTGCAAGACCTATTCATATGGATTAAATCTCGTATGTACCCGCAAACATTTCAGTATGTATCTAACTCCTGTATATAGTAGTCGTATACACTTTTATTTATCCCATAACTTTCCTTTTGATTCAAAGGAATCCTTCGCATTTTGATGGAATAATTTATAACCACACGAGTACCTAGGCCTAAGCACACACTGTGTACTTTACTTTGAATAAGATTAATACGGGATATTGGATGACTTGCTACTATGAACATTTTAGGCTGTTATCATATTACACTCATTAAACAAGCTATCCTATGTAAATGTAAACATGTCAAAGGACGACTTTTCTCATAAGCTATAGAATTTTCCAAAAGCGTATTTTTTTACCAACGAACACAAACTGTGTACATTTTCGACAAATTGCATTAGTTTTTATTTACACCCTTAAAAGTGCAGCACCCAGTCCTGTTCCAACTTTTCTAATGAAATTGCATCTGCATTAAACTCAAATCATGACGATGTACGGAATGGAACATATTGTATGTATAATACTTGGCACATATTACATATTGTACATATTGTATGTATAATACTAAAATGTATAATACTTGGCACAATAAGTGTAAGAGCAAAACAGCTACGGTGCTTTTATATATAAATGGTCAGTGGTCAGTGGTCATACATAATGTAAATCATAAACGTGACAACAGTTTTCTTTGAATGAAAACAACAGTGGAAAGTTTTATAGCTTAAGATTGAGTTCATATGGAGTTTTATATTCATTGCAGATTTAGATAATGCAGTCCTTTTTGCTCTCACTCAGTTCACAATGTTAACCATATAGAGCATGAATTGGGGGGAAAAGTATATGTTGCCACTGGTCATGCTTACATAATCCCAATGATTATCAATGGAACCCACATGTCTCAATAAATAAATAAAAAAACTGATCACAAAAACGTGTTTTCAACGGATATTGCGAACTTAGGAACGAATGTCAATAGTCGACAAAGTAGTAATGCATTAATTGCTATCTTGTCATTCCTCTTCCAAGTAATAAAATGCCTTATGCCTTATCTTAAAAATTAATGAGTGTATATGTGCTATGCTATAAAATAATAGTTAATAACCTCCACAAGCTGAGCACGTGGTAATCAAATAATTAACAGCGCAGTCAGTAATTAAAAATAGAGTTTGAACAATGTGGAAAAGGTCATATCAGCAATATAGATAATTCATGACCAATCTAAATGTCAAAACACAAGGTACTCGCTCTGCACATTTACTCAAACACATATAAGGCTTCACAAAACTTTTTTTCATAGAAAGAGTGGAATTTTTATAAACCTACAAAACTACTGTAAATTATGTAAACAGCCACCTCTTACTACGGACCTGGCCTAACCTACAACTTATGACATAGATATTCATATACTCCAAAAAGAAGGATGGTAGCCCTTAGATTATAAAAGCTAGTAAAGCAGTAGCGTAGTTGATGAAGATCCTATAGCCTTGAACGAGCAACATGATTTCATACACTGACACTAGTAAAATTTCATATAGAATAACTATATCAAAATTCTTTGATGTCATAATAATTAGTTGAATATTTGACATGGTATGTACAAACAAGGTTATCTCAATGCTCCTTTATGAATGTCATTCCTCTGGATAAGCAAGTGCTATGACTATTGATTTTATATCAGTGGATTTATTACTTTGGTGAAGTATGAATGGTTATAGCTAATATCAATATCTAATAGCTGTTACAATTTCAAGTGAGAATAAGATGGACTAAAAGTTGAGCTTTGAAGTTAGCAAATCTCGAGCAACATTTTTGTTGACGCAAAAACCATCAACCTTATAGCTCTGGTGATAAGAGAGAAGAGGATATAATGGGGCTTGCATATACGTACTATAAGTAGTAGTAATTTTACAAATGTCACGAATTTGAAGCAAATTTACCTATTGTATTGACAAAGTGTGCATTGATTACACATATTCATTTACGTCAGCAAAAGGTATATCATTTATGGATTGCGTTTACGCTTATGAAGTTGTAAGTATGTATTGTATGATGCAGACAATGCAGGAAATTCCAGATTTCGATAGCATAAGATGACAAAGGATATGTTTCTCAAGCAAGTGCATTGAGTTTTCATGAAACTGGAGACAGCTGGGGTTTCTTTCAGTCGAGTTGAAGGTCAAGGGCTGTAGACGCAAAATTACGTTAAACAAAAGCAGCCTTGAATTTTCTTGTGTACATCCCTTAAGGTAGTAAACCTTTTTGTGTTTCATAAAGGACAGAAAAGCTAGTCACCCCACTACAAAAAATGTGACCCAAATCTCCCATTCCAGACTGCCGATTTATGAGCCAGAATCAGGTGGATTTATCTTACTCAAACCGGCGCTGACTGCATACAAATTCATCGCATAGAATTGAGGATCGATGGTGATGCAGAGAAAGTCATCGTTTAACATGATTCCGTTTCGTCAAACTAATTACCTTTCTGATAAAAAAGTCAAGTTCAAGGCGGTCTTCCACTTACATTCCACTTCATCTTCCTTTCTTTCTTTCTGTTCTGTGTCCTGATGATAACGGAATCAACCAAGTATTTTTATCTCACGTTGCATTCAAAAAAGATTTTGTTGAAAGCATTTAGAAGTACAATCACATCTCTTTATATTTGTTCTTCCTTTCTTTGCTATGTCAGTTTGCACCGGTTCAAGTACATTTGACTTCAAATTCAACATCACCCAATGATCGAATCATGTAATAAAAATGGAATTTCACGTGAAACCCTGCTGATCTACCTCAATTTAATACAAAACAAAGGGAACAAAGGGAAATGGCCGATGATAATAATTAGCATGAAGTTCAGCTAAAAATCATGCAACTATAGTAGGGGCACCTTCGATGAAAACCTTTATCTACCAATTTGAAGAAAAACAATATGCTGATCGACTGACCAATTTTTATATATGTATATACAAATGATTGCAAGATGCTTCAATGCAGAATCAAGTTCAAGAAATCATGTGGAAGCTGAGTGTTTCAAACATTTCCTATGCCCCAGAAGCTTGTAACATGCATGTATACAAATTGTATTTCGTTGACTCACAGTATAATTAAGTAAATTTTATCTACCTGGTATAACATGTATGCATATGTTTTTCAACCTATATAGAGAGCACCAAAGAAAATTGTACTGCAAAATTATACCCCCACTTCTTTTCTCACAGTGCAAATATCTCTATAGCATGCAAGGGGCTCGTGATGCTATCGTGATTTTTGAAAGTCTAGCTTACTAGAATTCAATTTTTATCATTAAAACAGGCCGATGACTACACTGCCATTTACATATATGATGTAATATAGAGCTAGCTATGGGATGAGATGAAGCTAACCAAGTCCTCCGCATCTCTAGGCATCAGCATCACTTGTGAGTCATTTCAATTCTGAATACCGGTCGACGGCACAAAACAAACGAGTGAGCCAGACAGGAAGGAATCACTCGCTGAATGAATGATGATCAAAGGGCACACGGAAAACTGAGTTGTGCTTTGCCATTGTGGTCATTGATTGAGGAAGAAAAGAGCAACCGGAATTTCTAATTCAAAGAATCAAGACTTCATTAGCAAAGAACACTGGGTGGGAGCGTGTTATCAGACTTTTTGAATCAATCATCCCAGCTCTAATATTTGTTCTGATTTTGCAACTTTTGCTGTTTGCAGCTGTTGTTAGATTTTGTAGTATTCATTGAGCATAATATACTCAGCCAACTTTCTGGCAACCGTCTGTCTGGCATTGGCAGAAAGTATAGACGGTGAAAATAATTATTGTGTCTTTCCCTTTGTCGCAGGTCAAAATCCGAAAAAGTTATGAATGTCGATCATAAGAAGAAAGGTTTGAATAAGGATATGAATATGGAATCACTTTAACTTTTAACACATGAGGATTTGAGAAATCTGCAGTTCGATTCATAGAAATGACATGTGTAACACGTGTAGTTTGTGTTTGACAATGATATACATAATATGCAGGAAAACTAGTGAATAGCGTGCATGACTTTGCAGCGTGCACCATCATCAGATATGGCTCATGTTATAATGCACTTAACCGACAACGTGTGGGCTTCCCAGACAGGAAGCGATACATGCTCTCAAAGAATGAAGTTGTAGTGGTGATACGAGAAAAGATAATAGAATTTGCCGTTTACTGCATAAATACTAGTTAGTCATTGTGTGACAAACGAACACGGTAGAGTCACTAGCTAACAGCATGCGAAATTCATTAAGCCTCCATATCATCGCAACATCGAAAGTAGTGTTTGGAAGTAAGTAATAGTATGCTACATCCATGTGTGTATTATATATATGAAATGGACGTTTGCAAATGAGTTTCGAGTGGTAGCATTGATATATGGCACACCGACGACCGACGAGTACGCATTGTGTGTAAACAAACCCAAAGTATTGAATGTATGGCACCATGTTTTCATACTTTCATGGTAAATACTCATGCAGCTTATTTTGATGCACTACTTTTACATTTTTAAAAAAATATGCAAAAATCGTTGGTTCAAGTGGCTTTCACTACTGACACATCCTGGCCAAAACTATTACATGTAATTTCAACAAGATATATCCGTCATTTATCTATAATAAGAACGGAGAGTTGACACAAAGCGATACAAAACCAGCCAGACTTCGACCGGATGGGAAAAGTTCATGCAGTGGCCTCGTGCGTTCAGTATTTGGTAATCATCATCTTGCTGTTCATCGTGTATTTTTTCGGAGGGCAAAGTCTGAGGAAAGTAAGGAGAAAAAAATGTGCATGAACCAGAATAATAAAGTATCAAAATAGGTGTATCCACATATAAACACAAAATGTATAGTGTATATATAGTGTAGACAAGCATGAGAATAACCCAAGTTAGCCTTCCAATTCAAGTAAACGAGTTTTGCACATATAAACACGGATTGGTCTCCAAAATATTTTTTTGCAGTCATTTACATACAAAGCTGTGTACATAAATAAAATAAATGAATATCTGCGTTATCAAAGATTAAACATTTAATAGCGAGTACTTTCATTACGATATGCATATGCATGAAAAAAAAATTATATTTATGCTTCTTGTTCAACCTCAGCAAATTATGTGAGAGTTACGTGTTTATCAAGCCAAAGGTGATTACTATAGCATAGGTCGGTCTAAGGACAGTCAGATTGGTTTATCGGATCAACGCCAAAAAACTATATTTATTACGTACGCATTTTTTTTCAATCAACTTGATTTTTTTCTGGATATCCGTCTCTGCAATCAATGTTAATTGAGAGGAGTGGGAGAGGCGGAGTGCTGCTTGACAGTTTTGATGTTGCTTTTAATATACAATTAAATAGACCTAACATATGATGTATGATATGATGTTGCATTCTCGTTGATACTTGAATCAGTGCAGTGCATCGGCAAAGTTATAATTGATCCTGATACACGAAACTGGTCATTTACGTCAAGTGATTTCATTCCGCTAGGTTTATCAATAGTCGTCAAACAAAAATCAATTAATTTATGAATATAATATTTCTTGTTTTGACTGGTGAAAAGAAATTGCATGCAGTAAAATGCAGTCATGATCGTCAATCGAAGATCAAGGGGGATTGTTTTACTTACTTAAATGTTCGGTAGAATATGTTTGCATGTGATTACCTCATCTTATTTTTAATACAGCCATCCTTTAAAGTCAATATAGTTTTATCCTGAAGTTTTAGCACCCCGCTGGGTGCAGGTAAAGTCCAATAATTATTTTTAGTGAAAAAATAAATGAATACCTACGCATATTGTGAACATTTTGTAATCAAATTATACTCAGTTTAATGTGGATTATGGACAATAAAGTTAAAGTACCTCAAAGTACTCATAAAAAGAATATCGTTTCTTGCATTACATACGTATATATCCATCAGATCACATGTATACATGTAATATAGAGATTGAGAATTCAAAGCTTCTTGTAAAAGAAACTGCTACTGACTATATGATTATAAACACTCATGAAGCAGGAGACTTCAACACATAAACCTGTTAGTGTTACTCATTCTCGACTTGTTATACGGAATATAGCCGTGATCTTTCTTGGTGGTGGCAATAGGCAAAAGATTACTCAAATACCACAAACACTGGATCCAGCATGAGCTACGGTTGGAAAAAGAGAAGGCTTATATAAAGAGCGTGAGTTGAATCGGGGCTTACTCAGTGATTCTCTACCAGTAACACGGAGAGTCTGCCTTCTAACATAAATCTACACTATACACACGCACTCAATTTCGCACCTTTGTTTAACACAAACGTGCGACTCATATTCCAATAAATATCAACTAGAAAGAAGAAAGCTGTTGTTCTACAATTGTCAATCGCAAGAGATATTTAGTGGATATATATCTCTCTTGTTCCAGAAGTTATTTTTCGAGAACCTTTGGTTAGTCTTTAAACAATTCTGCTCATCATAAAATAAACTACGCACTTCACTGCTCAATAAAAAAAGCGGATTCATTACGAACCAGTGCAGAGCTGCTTAGAAATCATAAAAAAGAGGACCAATAAAGAAGAATCAGGGTGACAATGAAGTCAAGATTTAACGCACCCATCATCGTGGTGTCCAACCGGCTCCCATTCATTTTGGTGCGTAAGGAGGATGGCACGCTGGAACGCAAGCAATGGTAAGCAAAAGAAAAACATTGTTTTATCATTCTTTTTTCTATACCACACGTATCATTCTTGTCGCGTTTACACACGGGTTACAATGCAAGGTCATCTTGTTTTTACCATTGGTTTTTCAATATCATGAGTAAGGTGAGACTTTGTGGTAGAGCAGTTCTGTTTTGTCCTACGTTGTATTGTAGTGAACAGATAGATGATTTTGACCAGCAATGTCAATCATGAGGGGAAAGCTGAGAAAGCCTGAATCGCAATTTTATTATTTTTTTGCTGCTCGAGCTGTTAAAATAGGCATCAAAATCATATATCTAATAAAAGATTTTTCTAGAGCATTATTTACAGAGTAGGAAAAGAAACCGGTCATAATAATTGGCAACTGTTCTACAATAGAGTTTACGAGCAAATTTGCATTCGATAATTGAGTTAATGGCTTAAATTAACGAGTTGACAAGCGTAAGTAGTAGTGATGGGCCAAATTTGTGGGCAGTGGCTCGACTTTCAGTTATAATTAATGGAAGGTGTGACTGAAAGGAATCCAGTTTTCTGCATGAAAAAAAAATGGAAAAGGCGTAACAATAAATATTATTAATGCATAACATTTACCCATTACGTACGTCATAGTACAAGAAATGATAATTAATATGCACAGCGGGGTACCTGAAAAGTGCATCCACAGTTTATTTACACAACTAAACGAGCAGTCAGTAGTGCCAGACAGAAATAGGTAACTGAAACAAGCTGCAGACGCAACTGTTTCCACGAGTAAGTTGCATACTTATTGATAACCTGCATAATGTGCAACATATATAAGTAGGAGTACGTGAACTCGGTTTATAAAAATTCATCATGTTCACTTATAGCACGTCATTGCTTCTAATTAAAAATGGGGGCTGTCAAATGTGATTTGTACAACCTGTTATTAACTGCCATTTTCAATTTTTTCAATTTGAATGCCTTCTCTATTTTTACATTTTTACTTGGACTCGACATTTCAATATGATATCACACCACCATTCTAAAACAATAGGAATTGATTAATGTGTTTGCATATGAGGTACAAAGATTAGTGATCTAAACTACTCCGTCTCGCATAAATTAGCAGAGAAAATCCGTATTTTTTAACCTGCTTTTCCTTATTTTTTTCGCAAACTGACAAGCTTCTGTTAGCCTCAAAGATCAAATGGCGTGATCTCCGCGTTTAGTTGTTTCCCAAATACAGCGACTGATTTGAGTTTTTGATCTCATGTAAATTAAAATTGCAAATCCTTGAACTTAAAATTAATGGCTACATGGACATATCACGGATTATCACCTCACCTTACTGAGTAAAAATTCATCAATGAAAATTATTGCTTGACATGAATGAGGTATTGCATTGTAAAATGCTAGCAATTAAACCAGATCCAATTTTCTCAATGCCTGTACTTACCACTTGAGGACTTGACCACTTACACATTCGACAGTATTTTGGCAAAGGTTTGTTATAATACACATATGTTATTACGACCTTTGTACTGTATGCAAACATTTTGTTGATGCGTCTCAAAATACACTTGATAGTTCATGCAAAAACAAAGCCAAATCATTGTCACTGTATAAACATTTTATGGTGTGTAACGATTGGGAAAACAAACTACGATTCTGCGAAACTGAATGGCAGTCAGAAATGGCACCACATAATAACTTGGAATTCCACTTAAAAGTTGACTTGCAACATGTTAGTTAGTATCAAGTAATCATTACATTGAAAATATTTGAGGATTGTTTTGTCAATATGCTCGTGAATTTGTGTATCGTCTGTCAAAATTTGATTGACATCTCCGTGATAATGATGGTTGTCTCGACAGATATACAGGATTAGGGAATAAGCTTTCATGAATGCTAGTACAGATGACGTAAACGGTAGTTAATGTATGTATATATGCATGCATTTTTGGAGGTCAATGAAAAGCACATGGCAAACATTTTTTTGAATCATCTGAACTCAAGATGTTAACGCTTTATTTTTTTGTTATATGAAAATGAGCAGTGCTGGAGGTCTAGTTACTGCAGTCGGTCCCAGTGTCATTGAATGCAACGGGAAATGGATAGGGTGGCCAGGAATTCAATTAAATTCTGAAGACGAGGTTATTCCAGAGTCAAACTCGGACGATAAGAGTCCAACCGCTGGACTTCTTTCTGATCAAGTTGAACCTGTTCAAGTTGAACCCAAAATGTTTGACAAATTCTACAATGGTTGCTGTAATGGAACATTTTGGCCGTTGTTTCACTCCATGCCTGATAGAGCAACCTTCTCAAATGAGACTTATGAAGCCTATAAACAAGTAAATGACATATTTGCTGAGAAAATCCTGAAGGCCTTGAGGAAATGCTTGGCCCAGCTTGATGAGGAAGGAAGGACGGATGCTGCTCCTCTGATTTGGATTCATGACTATCAGCTTATGCTTGCTGCAACGACAGTTCGTCGGGTAAGGAAGCTTCTTTGTTTTGTCGTTCATTCCCACAACAGATTTGCATACCTAGCTTAAAACGCAGATTCATCTCAAGGTCTCTCTCCAGAATGGGGCAACTTGAAACTTTGATTTTCCTGGTTTGTCATCAATTCATATCGTAATTGCAAAGAATTGGAATTATTATTGCACACTATCAGCTGTAAAGAGCGTGATAATTATGATGAATAGTATCAGAGTATCACATTAGCACAATTACCATTGATTCGCCATCGCGCTTGAATGACACCAAAAGGTTAAGCCAATGTTTATTTCATCACTGTGGTCATTTCATAATTTGATCCATACAAGCCATGGCTTACTACTTAATCATAAATGTAGCATGACCGACGGTAGCTGATCCAAAGACAGTTAAGTCGTGTGTATTTTTATTTTTGCAAAAGTTTGCAAATATAATATATGTAGGCTCATTTTAAAATCATGCTTAAACATTTAGAAAAAAATGTAAGAAAGATAATATCTGATACTTTGAGTACAAAGCTAGACTAGCATTTTGTTATCAACTCCAGTCCAGAGTCACATAGTGCCAATACAAATGTATGCCCGATTTCCTACTTGCTAAGCAATTCATGTTTTCAAGAACGGCTCTTGTAAACAATTTATATAAATAAATGCATTTTCCCTCTATGTATCCGGAATATTCAATATTGGTTCAGCTGTTGATCAGCAAAACACGTTTGGTACACGTGAGCTTTGTGTACTGTTGACATGAGCAGACTTCCTAACGTTGTTGAGCTCTATTTCCTTAATGCGGAACTGCATAGATTAGACTCAGGACGGTTATTGAAATGCGACGAATTGAAACCATTAGGCATTCGCATTGTCCAAATGAACATGAGCAGGGTTCTAGCACATGCATGCATGCATCGACAACACGATAAGACTTTTTCATGTCATACATCTCAAAAAAATTAAGTGACTTTTGTCCTCAAATGCTAAATTTATGTCATCAACAACAACTACGTCTAACATTAAATGACCTACAATGATTTGCTGTTTTTTTCTTTGGGTTTAGGTTGCTGAAGATGAGGGTTTGCGTTGCAAAATGAGTTTCTTTATGCACATTCCTTTCCCCAGCTGGGACATTATGAGAATCTTTCCTTGGGACGATGAAATCCTAGAAGGAATACTTGGTAAGAAATTTATAGTGCCTACTTTTTTTTTTTTGCAATTTACTGGCGTCTGAAAACTCTGCGAAAACAAATAAATGTGACGACAAACCTACATACATCCAGTGCTGCAAAAGAAAAACAATCTGCTCAAGAAAATAAGATACTATAAGCTACTAGAAATTAAAGTTTTTGTTAGGCTTGAATTAGATTCGCCTTGAAAAGTTTTGAAGAAAGCAAAACAACAAAATGTACGTAAGCAAATGATGCGTCAACAACGTCAATACAAATTATTAGCATTAACAGAGTTTGTGTGAAAACCACGTGTTGTTCAGGGTTGTCTCGTCTGCTTTCTAATGCCAGGCGTAACACGCCATGCCTACATACACGCGTAAAGAATGACTAAGGATGAAGTCAATAGTTAGCGATATGTTACATTTTTGAGATTTTTCCAGTTTTATTCGTTTAAGCGAGCTGCTAAATTGAATTCTCATAAGAGTAATAATCCAAGTTTTGCAATGTAGTTTAGGTCTTTAAAAAGTATTGATACATTATGGATCCACGAGTAAATGAATATTTGTTACGTAATGGTCATTAGCACAATATACTCCTTTCCTACTCACTCCTTTATATCTGTTTTCTTGTTTACTGGTTTTTAGGTTGTGACTTGGTTGGGTTCCATATCGATGATTACTGTCTCAATTTTCTGGACTGCTGCCAACGACGGCTTGGTTGCAGAGTTGATCGTAGCAGATTTTTATGTGAATTGGATGGACGAACAATACACGTTAAATCTTTACCAATTGGAATTCCATACAAGCAGTTTGCAGAAATGAGTCTTAATGCCCCCAAAGTTTTGAAAGAAAAGGATCAACAAATCATTCTTGGAGTTGATCGTTTGGATTATACAAAAGGTCTTGTCAACCGGGTGAAAGCGTTTGAACGTTTACTGGAAAAGCACCCAGAACACATTGAGAAATGCATTTTGCTTCAGGTAAGAGGATTTGCAGAATAGTTTTGCAATTTTTATTCTTGAGAAACTTCTGATTAAACATGCAATCAATGAGCAATGTTCTTTTATTTATATAAAATAGGTTGCTGTTCCATCTCGAACTGATGTAAAAGAATATCAAGCTCTGAAAGAGGAGATGGACCAACTGATTGGAAGAATCAATGGACGATTTTCAAAACCAAATTGGTCTCCAATCCGCTATATCTATGGATGTATTTCACAGGAGCAGTTATCAGCTTTTTACAGAGATTCTGCTGTGGCAATGGTCACACCACTCCGCGATGGGATGAACCTAGTTGCCAAAGAATTTGTGGCTTGTCAAGATCTAAGCGACCCAGGCGTTTTAATTCTCAGCCCATTTGCTGGAGCTGGTGGTAAGTTAAAAAAAATATTTAACGCTGGCCTAATAAAGTTATCACAGATCTTGTCACAAAATAATGGCAAAGGTCAAATGCAAATCTGATTTTCAAAGTACCTACCAAGTGATAACTTGTTATGTAAATAAGAACACCATTCATTAATCTCAAAAATGATTTGTTTACTTTCAGGGATGATGCAGGAGGCACTTATTGTGAACCCCTATGAAATCGAAGAGTTTGCAGATAAGCTTCACCGAGGCTTACAAATGCCGTTTGATGAGCGGCTTTTGAGAATGAAACATCTCCAGAGACGAGAACAAGCTATGGATGTGACATTTTGGTTAAACACATTTTTGAGCGCAGTCGGCATTCTCCCCTGCGACGTAAACTACAGTCCATCCAATGCAAAAATGGATCCATTGACGATGGAAGACTTTGACCACTACTTGTCTGACTATCTCGAGGTTGATGAAATGAACAGAGCAAAGTTGAGCTTAATTTTGGACTATGATGGCACATTGGCCCCGATCGCACAAAAGCCTGAATTGGCCCACATGCCTGAAGAAACGAGATGCATTTTACGACGGCTTGCACTGTACACAGATGACGTAAGCATTTGCATAATCTCTGGAAGGAGCTTGACTAATCTCAAGGAGGTCATTGGAATTGACGGCATCACATACGCTGCATCTCACGGGCTAGATATCTTGAGTCCAGATGGAACAAAGTATCATCATCCAATTACATCAGAACATGAAGAAAGAATAACTGGACTGTTGAAAGCTCTCCAGCAAGAGGTAGGCAAAGATGGTGCATGGATCGAGAACAAAGGAGCTTTGCTTACATTCCATTATCGAGAAGTACCCCGACAGGCCAGAGAAGCGCTTATCTCAAGAGCTACAGAGATTTTCATTGAGCATGGATTCCAACCTCACAAGGCTCCAATGGCGCTGGAAGCTAAACCTGAGGTTAAATGGGATCGTGGCAGGGCTTCCATCCACATTCTCCGTACCACATATGGAGCAGACTGGTCCAGCCGTGTGAGGGTCATTTATTGTGGAGATGATCAAAGTGATGAGGAAGCTATGCAAGCATTATCCGGAATTGCTGTGACATTCAAAGTTTCCTCCATGCCTTCAACAAGAACGAGTGCCAACTACAGGCTCAGATCCCCTGAAGAAGTTTTGTTGATGCTGAGATGGATAGAAATGAAGCTCTCTTTGCGCAGATCACCATCTCCAACTAGTCCAACTAGACTTACCAACAGAGCTTCTGTATCTTTTGATGATACAAGTGATGATGAGATGCGAAGACTCCGTACAAATTCCAGAGGTCGCACGCAAAACATTTATAAAACTGGAAACAAGAATAGAAAAACATCAGAAAATGGTGCGGCAACAAGGAGTAGTCCAGACTCTTTTCCTGAACTTCCCCCATCACCACCCAGATTTTCTGGGATCTCTCTGAATAGACATCTTTAAACAGTATATAATATTCATCATATTTGGATATTTTAGTAGGTATTTTGCTACAGTTTGTTAGCTAAAAGTTAGACAGTATACATTTAAGAAATAACGAACTCGGTGCTTAAATATAATTATTAGTACTGACACTGACGCATTAAAACTTTCGAAAATTTTACTCACTTCAACATTTATAGAATAATTAGTTTTTGAAGGAGACTGGACACGAAAGCTCTTAATATATAGTTTGTACTCCATCGTTTTCTATTTAGGTCTTATCATAAATATATACGTCAATATAAATACATTTAAGCTCATACAGATCTGTATTTGTTAGCATAATGTAAGCTAATAACTTTGATACTGCGTACCTTTGTTTTGTTCGTTTTTAATAAGACTAATGGAATGCACTACATTTATATGAATGGTGTGATAAACTACAATGTACTTTTTTTGCAACTTACGTTGCCCAACTTTAATCTAATGTAATAAGCAAGCATGCAAAAAGAATACTCGTATATAAAGCTAATACATTTTCGGTTTAAGAAGAAATGGACAATTTTATCCTTTGACTTTTACAAGCATACATATATGATGTTGTGTATTAACATGTTTTCTGATATTGTTGGTACCCGGTATTTTTCTGCCCTGTATTTTGTAACATGAAAGAAAATCTAAAAAAATAAACTTCCATAAAACTTCAAAAAAAACACATCTAAATTATGTGAGTCGTTACATTTATTTGCAATTTTGTAAAGTGGAATCAAATGCTTTCATTTCGTACTTTGAAAACAAAATTGGAATTCACATTTATTTGTATTCTGGGTATCGCTCATTCAACAACTTCCTTTCCAAAGTGAACCAAAATGGCTAGGCTTATTTCTGTATTACTGACGCAAAGTTGTTTTATAATGGTATCACATGCTGGATTTTTTTCAAATGTGAATAGATCCTCCATTGAACAAGCCGTAATAGACTTGGAATTTTCAAAAGATTTGGCATCTGTTCTACAGGAAGCCACTTTGGAATCCAATTGTGATGGGAATGTTATAATTACAACAAAAGGGTGTGCAGATTATATGGATTACATGTTGCAACAGCTAAGGTTAGTATTAAGGATCAATGTCGTTTTTCAATTAAAAAAATTTACACCAAAGCTTCCTTTATAGTAATTGGGCTCCACCTGTTCTTCTCGTCACTTATCAAGATTATGAAAAAATTGGCAATTCTGAAGTTTGGGCCACATACTTGGGGTGGAAAAGACGATCATGTTCCGTTATTTTTGTTTGCGACATAATGAGATCTTCCTCAGGTATCACCGACATATTGTCCGATTCAGGTAAATACAAAAAGCGGTATGTTTTCAATCATGAAAAGCCTGTAAATTCCAAAAACCACATTTTATTCTGTTTTGTCACATTTTAAAAAAAATATAAAGGTGTCATTGAATCTTATGATGAAGAAGAAATTGGACATTTAAAACTTCCAAAGTTTATTGAGAGCTCCGACCAAGTGCTTTACTTTTCGGATTTGATGGATGAGCAACTAAATAATAGCACCATAATCAGTCGAAACGACATTCAAGCCAAGATCTTAAAACAAAGTGGAATCCTATTGCAAATTGTGGTAGAAAACAAAACGGAAGATGTGCCAGAAGCATTAATGCATGTTTACTCAATATGCGGCTATTGTGGACAGCCAACAAAGTGGCAACATCGAGATCTTGGCTATTGGCAAAGAAATAAAACGCAGTTTGCGAAATTTTTCCATGTGTTCGACAATTACCACCGACTTTCATTTAATGAGACAAACCTTAATATTGGATACTTTAACCATCCTCCACACTTTAGCTGTTATGCGGATGATGTGAATAAAGAAGTTAATGGAACTATAAATCCACCTGATCAGAAAACTATAACGTCATGTGAGGGGGTGGAATGGGAAATGATTTCTCAAATGGGAAAATCTTTAGACTTTTCCGTCACATGGACAAACTTATCAGATGGTTCCAGCCAAGGAAGCTTATTGGGTGAGACAAGCAACATATCCAACATGATTACACATTTTCAAGAAGAAAAGATTGACCTTGCTGTTGGAGGAATTAGTGTTACTCCACAGCGAGTTATGTATGTAGACTTTTCCAACGTCTTTGCAAACGATCCTATAGGTAAGTTTTCAAATACTTTCAGATTTCCATATAAATTCATTTACTATAGATTGCGATTTTTATTGCAGTTTTTGTTGTTCAGAAGAAGAGCGACCTATTTGCCCTTGGAATATGGCTCGCTTTCAACCCTGAAATATGGCCGCTGATTCTCTTGATTATTGCCATAATTTCTTTGCTTTTCCACATAATCATTAACCAGTACACCTTGGAACGTCCACGTCCCAAGAAAATTCAAGGGAAATGGGCTTTAAGCACATATCTACAGCGTCATATCCCAATGCAGGAGGCCCACAAGCCCATTCATGTTGCTATGTTTGAAGCGTTGGAAATAACTTTGCAACCTTTGCTTGGCCAACCTTTGAGCACAACGCAGATCACTCCAAGGCCAAGAAGACTTTTGAAATTGTTGTTGACAATTTGGTGGTTCTCATGCCTAATCATCTCTACACTATATAACACAAGCTTGATAACCAGCCTGATCAACCCAATTTCACCAAAGGAAGCAGAAGCGTTACAAGATTTGTTGGACTTTGGTTATAGTTTCAAGCCAGCAGGGAAGCAAGGAGCATTCTTTGAGCTAATCAAGTCTGCAACGGAGGAAGAAATACCTGAGGATCAACTTGCCCCACCAAGCACAGTTTCCAGTGATGAGATGAAAACGGTCAGGTTGATCAAACAAATTAGTGAAAGATTAGTGGATGGATCTGCTACGCCGACTTCCTCCATTGCCTACATAATTGAGGAGTCAGCAGTAAAAGGAATTAAATGGTATCAGAAAGAAATTGGCTTTTCCCAAATTAAGGTTATTCGAGAACGACTTTTCTTAACGACATATGCGTGGCCTGTACAACGGCATGCTCCATTCAAACAAAAGATCGATACTGCATTAGGACGATTAAATGCTGCTGGTCTAATATTATTTTGGTACGATGATGGTCACAAGAACAAAGAACCCAAAAGTGGAAAATTCCGTTTGAGACAAAAATTAAGTCAAATTAATCTAAACATGCAAGTTCTTCAGGGAGCATTTATTTTCCTTTTATTTGGCCACGGTTTGGGGGCAATTGTCCTGGGAGTGGAACATTTAACTAAACGATACAGTTTCCGATTTTTTACCAAAAAGGAAATAAAGAAGTTTTGCATGATGTCATATTTTGGGTTGAAGAAAGTGTACGTCAAGCATTTTGCAGCGGAGCATGAAGACCTGCAAGTTAGACGACAGAAAAATCGAATGAGATTTCGGGGTGCGGTCCGAACTGTCACAACATTTAAATCAAAAGAGCAAGAAACTTCTTATATGAAATAAATGTGACTTTAACTATGCACAGAGCAATCACATCCAAAGTTAATTCCTTATAAATTGCGAATATTATTAATATTTTTTTTGATTCACTGCAGCTTAATATTTTTAATAGATACAATGTGTACTAACGATACAATATTGGATAAACAACGTCACATATTATGTGCGCTGCAGTATTAAATTAAATTGAAAAGTAAATGTCATGTTAAACATACCATTTCAGTTAAGGCTTTGGTCAGTCTAATTTAAGATTAGTAGCTCCAATTTCATACAAACTTGAGAGCTTTTAGCATTACAACCGGTATCATGGGAAGCATTAGATCCACTCTTTGTTCATTCCCTTTAGACGTAGAAGATTGTGGGGTAGTTGAAGTCATGTCAGAAGAGGATCCAGTAGGTTCCACAGGTGTAGTACTATCAGTAGGGGCTGCCGATGTAAGGTCAGTTGGTATAACTGGCTCTATCGGCCCATTTTGATCTACAGGTACAGTTGACTTGAGTAACCAATCATATGCTGCATCACTCATATTATTTTCCTTCATGTAAGTCCCAACCAGACGTCTTGCCGTCTCTTGGTAATCATTTAAATACCGCAACTGGTTTGGTTAATAACAAAATTAATATATAATCCTGACAAATTCTACTTTAAGGGATATAAAACAATTAATACACTTGCCTCGTCAGTAGTAAGAAGGGAGAAATTAATCAATTTATGTTCATATGGAACAAATGTTAGGTCTTCAAATCCAATAAACCCTCTGTTCTGAAAATTGTGCTCCAGTGAAACATTTCTTACGCGAACCAGATTTTCAAGCCTGATACCAAATTGTCCATCTTCGTAGTATCCAGGTTCTGATATAAGAGACGATATAGAAGCATAATACATATAATTAATAGGCATTTGAAATTTTAGCAGTATACTGACTGACCGTTGGATGTAATAAAGTTTTCCCTAAATCCGGGATCCTGTGAACTATATCCTGAGCCAAGGGAGAAAGGTCCTTCATGTACGTTTAAAAAGCTTCCAACTCCGTGACCTAAAAAAAGGACCAAGGCTTAATTGATCGTCTGTAATAATGACATTAATGTTGTATGTAAAAGTACCTGTTCCGTGAGCATAATCCAATCCAACTTCCCATAGAAATTGTCTAGCAAAACTATCCAGACGGCTACCCACAATTCTGTTTGGAAAGATTGCTCTCGCTAAACCCATTTGCCCCTTTAAAACTCTGGTATAACATTCTTTTTGATGCAGTGTTGGAACTCCAAAGTGTAGTGTTCGAGTAATGTCAGTCGTTCCATCTCTAAATTTTGAAGACAAAAAACAATACATTTTTTTATCCTGTGCCACAGTTACAACTCTTTGACATAATATCTCGCCATTCCAAAGTATGTACTTGTATAGAGCTCCAGAATCTAGTAGATACATATCGTCTGGATTAATTCTTTTGTCTGTCTCTGGTGTAGGCATATAATGAATTACTGCACCGTTTGGGCCAGCAGCCGAGATTGCAGGAAAGCTCTCATTGAAAAAGTTTTCACGTTGGCTAAAAGAACAAAACAAATGAAACTTTATTGAAAAAGACCGATAGCAGACTTTACATATTATGAATAATGGTAATGAACATGATTCACGACTAATACCTTCTGAAAGAAACCAACTTCTGTGCTGCTGAAATTTCAGTTACTTCTGCTCCGGAACGGATTTCAGGTTCTAGCCAAGCAAAGAATTCACATAAGGTTGCAGCATCTCGGATCAAAGCCTTCTTATACCCTGCGACTTCTGTTGGATTTTTTATGGCCTTCATAAGAGCAATCGGAGTAAGCTTCATGATTTGGCGATCGACGGGAACAAGACTTATCAAAGCATAATTGGTATTTTGATTGAACCAGATTTTGCTATCGGTTGAGCTACTAACCTATATTATAGAAGGATGAAATCCATAATTACCTAAATGCCTTTAGTCATTTTATATTTTAAGAAAATCCTACTTCAAAGTTTTTAAACTTACTATTTCAGTCAACTTTGTCGAAATGTTAACATATTCGTGAAATTGAATTTCTGGAACATTAGCTCGTAATGTATTAGTAATACTGACAGAGAGTTGTGCTTGGTTTATAAAAACGTGGAAATCTGTTTCAGTTACTATTACATACGCAAAGAAAGTTGCACTATAAGGAATGTCACTGCCACGCAGATTCAGCAACCCTTCAATAGAAATCGCAAACACAATTTTATATGCATAATAATCCAAACATGGACTTGTTTAATTAGTATGTTTCTGGAAACTTTACATGCAACTTCATCCAATTCCGCTATGATCAAAGCTGCTGCTCCACTTTCTTTCATTTCTCTACGTACATTTGTAACTTTCTCTTCGGTCTTAATCCCAGCAAACTCTATTCCAAGCTCTATCACAGGATCGCTTGCACATGGTGGACGGTCAGTGGACCACACTTCGTCCACCAAGTTCTTTTCTGTTGGTACCAGTGACTTGCCAACAGATTCAAGTTCTCTTTTCATGTTATCCCATTGTCCTTTCGAGTACAAAGTAGGGTCTACACCGACTGATGCCCCAGTAGCCAAATTATCTTTTAACCATTGTGACTGTGATGGAACTCCTGCTAAACCTAAAATGACCCATTTGTGAGAGATGAAATTATTATAGTGGTCAAGAAATTTTTTTTGTATATGAAAAGAACTTGTGAAAATACCATCTTTCATTAGAGTCCATAACGCTGGGTCAAGCTGCTGTTCCGCTTGCAAGTAGTAACGTCCGTCAGTCCACAAAAGAGCTATTAAAACATTAAACAAAGCTTGTAATATTTAAAAGAATTTTAAATTTTAAACTCAAAGACAAACCTTCTGCTTGGGTCACAATGCCAGTTCCCGCACTTCCAGTGAAGCCGGAAATAAACGCTCTTCTTTCATGACACTCTGCGATGAACTCCGTCTATAAGATATAATTTTGATACAACAATAGCTACACTTAAATCTTCACATTCGCCTTAAAATCTTATTCCACCAAAATTCTTACATAATGAGCGTCGCCAGAAGGAACTATAAGGGCACTTATATTTGCAACTGTCATAAGCGCCCTCAAACCTTCCAAAATAGTTGCATTGGCTGCTATATACATTTTTAAAGGTTAATGTCACAAAAAATAGAAATAGTGCAACCGATGAACGTAGATATGTAGATGAACTCGGAATGAAATCCTTTAAAGTTCATCACATTCTGAGGACGAGTACTTGCTTGGATTAAAGCGCTAACGAATCTTATCAGCTTTTCACAATCTAATATCGTTTCCCATTTTGAGTATTTCATCCTTAAAATAAACATTTATATGGAATTCGTTTTGTGTAAATGTATGGTATGCTGAAACATACACTTAAGTAATGTAACTGCGTGCATATAAAAATAGTATAGATAAATAAAAATCAAACCTAATGAATGCATGAAAAATCAGTGTAGTAGCTTTAAGCACAAAATTCATATCCAATATTCTGTCATTGTAATTTGCTTTCTGATAAGTGTAATAATCTACAAATTATCACGACTTTTCAGACAATGGTTAATCTTTGCTGTGCATAAACTTGACCTGTTGTAAAGATGAAACACATTATTTCGTAAAATTTTTAATCATAAAATGCTGCGCAGAACCAATTGAAGGTTACATGTACGCATATGCAAATAGACAATTAACCAGGAGAAACCCCAAATTTCAATTTACCCCAATTTTAACGATCCTGTAAACCCAAATGCCCCGTAATCATTATTACTCAGCCATTCAGCTTCATTGACGTCCTCACTTTAGTTTTCTTATCTAAATTATGCTTCTTTCTATCTAATTAGTTTGAAATAATTTTCCCCGTTATTAAATAAAGATTGCTTACTTAATTCACAAAAATACCAACATACGATGTACATGGATGTGTATGATTGCTTACTATCACCAACTTTTGTGTGTTGTTATACAAGATATATGCATGACGGCTAACAATAAGAATAGCTCGTTGATCATGATCCTTCAAGTTTATCAGACATCCACAGATTAGCTCCTATTCAATAATCCTTATACGAATGGGGAAACTGGAATTGGCTAATCACACTGGATTACTATTACATGCAATATATTACAAAATACGTTGATGCTTCCAATTCATTTTATGAAAACGTAAGATGATACAAGGCGTAAGAATAACTAACATTATTCTATGCTTCCAAATTCTAGATTCATGGTCACGACTTAAGAATGTTAACTGCTTTATGTACAACTGTTTTGTATGCAGTTATGAATGCACTGCATCTGTTATTATAATGACCATTTGACATTTAAAGAACTTGCTTTAATAATGTACAGTTTTTTTGTGGTAAAATATTTGTTCTACCGCTTAAGAAATTTGTAAGCATAGCATATACATATAAGTAATGGTGAGACTTTAACATAGGATTGTAAATAGCTTTGCTGTTGGATGTAAGTAAGTGGTTTTAAAAAGTCGGCATACATAATGTTGATTTTAGATGTTTTAACGTCCAAATAAGCTCTGCTACCCCACGGAATGTGATAATGGCTAATGACAAAGACAGAAGAAAACCAAAAGATACCAATAGTATAAGCTGATAATTCCTAGCTCGTTCTGAGAATAAGATTCTTCTCATCCTTAAACCATAACGGCTTATGAATCTCAAGGTGACATTGTACTGCCTTAATTTATTTTGGTGTTGAGAAAAAGAACACATTTATGTAACAAATCATCCAGATAGGATTTAACTAAAGATAATGATTGAATGAAAAGAAATTGAATATCAGTCAGTAATGTAAATGCATGAAATGCCCTTCCAACAGGTTGTGAAAGAAGTTGGCTTGCTCTCTAAAAAGTAAAACCACTTCCCTACTTTTCTGTCACTTTATAAGCGAAGCTCCAGGATTGCAGTTCCAGGGGAATATCACTTAGTTTTCTGGAAATCTTTAAAATATAGACAAGAATGGCTCCAAGAGAAACTGAGGAGGTTCCATCAAGTTTTCCCGGCCTGTCAAAATATCCAACTGGTCGGGATAAGCCTTTTAGAACTGCCGAAGACTGGATTGAAGGTGAGAGTTTCAAACTGCAAAGGTGCATTTTATTTTTAATTTACATACAGCATATTTAAAGTGTGTATCTGAAATGTTCTTGCAGGGAAAAGGAAAGATGATGACATCGGGAATCTATGGCGTATTCATGATAAGCTCTACAACTTGGAGCCTTATATTCACAAGCATCCAGGTGGTACTGACTGGCTAACTATTTCAAGAGGCCTAGACATCACTGAGGCTTTTGAATCTGCTCATATGGTAAATCCGGAAATTGTTGAGCGAGTTTTAAAGGATTTCTATGTGGGCGAAGCGACCTCTCCGAGAATTTCACCTTTCACATTCAAAGAACAGGGTTTTTTCAAGGTTTTGAAGAGAAAGGCCGCTCCTATACTGAAAGTAAGTGACCATCACCAGATAAGCTATATGGTTTCACGCTATTGTTAAGAAATCGTGTTTTTATACGAGTATTGTTTCATTTAGAAAATAGGAAGCGGGCCGTCCCCTGGAATGATTTTAATGGAAGACTCGCTTGTTGCGGGTTGCGTCCTTTTCGCTGCGTTGGGTGCAGCGTTGGACTCTTGGGTTTGCTGTGTGATTTCTGGCGCTTTCCTTTCTTGTGTTGAAGTCGGAGCTCATAACTTTTTTCACCTAAGAGATACTTGGAGAAGATACTATTTTGACATTGGCCTTGGATCATCATATGAATGGAGAATAACTCACTTTTTCAGCCATCATTTGTATCCCAACACAGTCTTGGTAATGATGCTATGCAATATACATGCTCACTTATGATTCCATTTAATTAGTGCATGAGATTGCAAATTTACTAAATTCTTTGAGAAATATTCAATGTAGGTACATGTTTTTAATTCCAGGATATTGAGCTGAAATTAATTCCATCATTTGAATTTCTTCCTCATGTTGAACGCTCATGGTTCCAAAAATATTGCCCAATTGTCTACTCGCATTTCTTGTACTGTTTCGCCTTTTGGATTGATTTTGTGAAAAGATGGTACCACGTTCTCAAGGGTGAAAAGACCATTCGCCCCGAAAATCTTATTGTATTTTTCGAACTTTTATTGATGATGCTGATTGCTCCTACGCGCATGGTAAGAATTTCATGCGTTCCTTCTATACTTAAATACTACTAATAGCGTGCCATTTTTATATTTAAATGCGTACTATTTCTTTGCAAACATACAGGGTGGCTTGGTAGCCTGGCTCCTTGTTCACACCTCAGCTTCATTTGTTTTCCTCGAAGTTGGCCAGAATGGTCAGCACCACCACCCCAACATCTTTCATGATGGCGATGAAGCCAGGATAGATGACGATTTTGCGTAAATACTGCAAATATTTTTTGTATCTTGTATCTTGTGCAAAAACATATTCTAATTCGTAATGAATCTTAGATTTGGGCAGATTGACGCATGCAGGGACCGAGCTGAAACTTTGTTCCAAAATCTTTTCCTTGTCCTTATAACTTTTGGACATCATACACTCCACCATTTGTTTCCGACCGTGTGTCATTCCAAGCTACCTCAGCTTGAGGGTGTCTTTATCGAAACGATGCAAGAATTTGAAGAGAAATGGATTAAATTTCCTCACTGGGAACTCTATCTAGGATGTTACAAACAGTTGGCTCGAACTGAAAGATTCAAAATTCCTGAGCTTAGGAAAGAAATTGACACCGTTACCCTCAGTTTGACCAAATAAAAAGCAAAATGTTACTAACAACAAGTTTGACATTTTTCAACTTTTATTTTAAAAACTCTGGCACTTGTTCATAATGGCTGTTCAATAAACATTTCGGTTAAAAACCAAACACCAAATTACTGCGAGATGTATACCTACGTTATTTGAAGTACAGAAATTGCAATACGATAATATGTAATACAGTCTTCATATGTTTCTATATAATCTACATTTACTTTGCTCACAGCTTAAAAGATCGACAACCGTCCTATTCTACTTAAATCTTCGTTATATTACATGTTCATATTATTTTTAATCTACAAAGAATTGGATTGACATATAGTCAAGTCACAAAGAATATATATATTAACATCATCATCCTCAAGTACAAGAGACAGTGAAAAAGCGTTGAGTATTATTAAAGAAGAGATTTAAGTAAGAAATTTTTACTTTCGATTATGTAAGCGATACGAGTTATTTGGAGTAATATATATACGAGAAAATATATAAGACGTCAGCAGCATCAGGTTTAGAGTTTATGACTTTGTCAAAGCTTGCAGCGATTTAATGGTGTCAGCACATTCTCGTATGTACTTAATGTAGCAAAGCTTCGCCTGCATGTCAGCATGCTGTTGATTAAGTGGCTGCATTGCTGAAATCGCATGTTGGATTTCCTTTATCAAGAACTCCTCTCCAGTTGACACGATGGATGACACTGTTGAATTGCCACTACTGCTGCGGTTGGTGCCATTTTGGGTAGTTTGAACCACACCAGGTTCTGTGAACAGTAATATATTATGTACAATAAGATTACAAACTACTTTTATAAATTTGCAACAATGCGCGATGTATGTGATTATGTACCTTGTTTAATGTTATTCAAACTGAGGTTCCCATTACTGATCTTTCCAGTTGTGGTAACAGTCATCTCATCCATGCGCCCCACTGAATTAGCCATTGAAGCACTCTCGCATTTTACGCAGATAACCCTCCCCCGACGATCTTGCATTAGCACCGTCTACCAAAACCAAACAAAGAAAGTCGTCATTATCATCTCATAAATGAAAAATGGACATACAAGTGTTAAACAGTTAGAGAATTTCATGGCTTACGGAGCAATAGTCGCAAGATTCAGCCAACATTTTGTAGCCTTCCAAGAGAAGCTTTCCAATAGTCTCAGAAACCGACATTGTTCTTGTTGTAAGAAGATAATATACCGTAATATAAAGCTAAGCACTTCCGAATTCCTATAATATATCACTTAACCCCAATTAAATGACAAGAAAGATAGCCTAATAGTGCAGTTATACAGTTGACAGTTCCAATGTCAAAATTAGCTGCACCCTTTTAAACTCCTATAAGAACCGAAATTTTATTAAATCTAGAAGATACTTTTTGCTTCACTTTTATTCGCTTCACCCAATGTGTTGTTGATCCATGTGACTACAGCGAATCATATACCTTGCTACATTTCATGCATTCATCCAGAAGTTTTTATTCATATCCAGAGTAGATGTATGTATGTATGTGTATAGTACCTTCAATTGTACCGAAGTATACTCTGTTTTTAGTTATTTTGGTAAAGTTGATGGGATGAGATGACTCTGATATTTTGTGCATTACCCCAGTTTCAAGACATCTCAGTACATCTACTTCAAAACAACAGATTGTTGATCCAAGTCAAGTTGAGTCTTGAGAGCATATTTAAAGTACACGATCCTTTTATACAATACATAGACAGCACATAATATGCTTTACGAGAAACTGAAAGATTTCTCAAAGCTGCGGATTTGTCATACGTAATAATAGTGTATGGGGAATGGTGTATTTAGTTTAAGAAAAAACCGGATCACTGGAATTTGACAAGATTTTTTACTTTTAAAAGTTGTAAGAGTAAACTCGAGGTTATTGTTATTAGTGCATCTCAGTTAAAAGTGAAAGCACGTCGTTTAGCTCACATTTTACATAATCCCTCCGTATTTTATTCGTTTACGATTAGCATCCTTCATTGAATTATGGATGAAAATAATGCACCTGTAGTTGAAGCTGGAGATAAACCCGAGTCAGATAACCCAAGCATAGAAGAAAAGATTCAAATATCCTACCCTTTGAAAGTTGTCTATTGTGGGAACTGCGGACTTCCTCCAGAAGTTAGTAACTTTTCATTTTGAGTACATTTAAAAAAGAAACTCATGCTCAAATGTTTTTGTTATAAATTTTTGTCATTTAAAGTACTGTGAATACTTTCCTGATTATGAAAAATGCCGGCAGTGGCTCGAGGCTAATCTTCCGTCTGAACTTGGAAAGGTGAGTTTGTATTTTATTACTGATTATTTTATGAGTTTTGAGTTGGTGATAAACTTTTGTCAATTTATTAACTTAATTTTATTATCTCCACTTTTGTAGCTTTCCGTTGAGGGAGGAACTGAGGAAGAAAAGAAAGGTAGGCAAAAACGTGGAGGCAAAGGACTAGTTCACACCAAAAAACCTACTGGAAAGGCTGGACCTAAGAAAATTAATGTATCAAGGGCTCCCAGAGGCAAGAAGAAATCGGTTACAGGTATTGTACTTACGCATATTGCTATTATTGACTTTTTGAAATTTCATTTACATTTATGTAAACTAAACTTTACAATTTTGTTTTGTATTGCAGTGATTACAGGCCTGGGCTCTTGGGGAGTCGATCTGAAGTTAGCAGCCAAATTTTTTTCGACCAAATTCGCGGCTTCTTCATCAGTTACAGGAGATGACGAAATTGTTATTCAAGGAGATGTAAAAGATGATCTTTTTGATGTCATTCCTGAAAAATGGCCAGAGGTACGTTTGCAATAATGTTTTGTTAAAACTTGAAAAATGTTACTACTTTCAGTATGCTTAAGATTCGACAAGAACTAAATAGGGATTACTTTTTTTTCTAGGTTGATGAAGATTCTATCAATGATCTTGGAGATCAGAAACGATAGAGTGGAGGATTCATTTTAAATTTATATTTACTACTACGTTTTCATTCAACTGTATTGTACTGTATGTATGTCATGATGTTTGGTGTGAGTAAATTCCATAAATACTCCCGTAAAAATGCGATGAGATGCTATGTACCGATTTAATTGTGTGGTATAAATTATGATTTAATAAAATGATTCCGAATTGTATTGTTAGTGCGCAAAAAGCACTTGCACAGCTAAACTAAAAAAAAACCTTAGTTATGCATTAGATATGTGGCACGAAATTAACTCACTCCAGTATAGTATATGAACTCCATAAGGCACAATTTATTATATTTATGTCTTTTGTCTTTGATACATAACAAAACATGTACTAAGTCTTTTTCATTTCTTTCCACTCCATTTTTGACCAGTCTTTCTTGGGTTGGCAGTACTCCCATACTCCAGCAAGAATGGTCATGTGGCATATTAACAAAGATAAACTGGACCATTCCGTGGCAGGAAAGACATTCCAACACATCTCAATCACTCCAAAAATGATTAATCTGTAGGAAATACGTAACAAAAATTTTCATTTAGGATGGTATCTTTAAGTATTTGTAATTTTTCAAAGACGCGTTATATGCTTAAATTAATCACGACTACTTACTTCATTCTTACTGGGATCCGCGTTGACCATAAAAGATATGGAAGAGTGTGGTAATACCACACGTAAAATTGGTAGTGAAGAGATCTACTGAAGCATATTCCAATAAAATTGGCCGTAAACAAGGGAAAGACCACTAGTTGTGTTCTGATCTGCATTTGGGCTTTCCCTGCCGGTGTCTTTGAAACATTTTCAAAAAGATGGTATGATTGCAAGAAGCGTATCCAAATGGGAACGAAAATAAGCAGAACCAATATATGAGCGGAAAGTAAACCGATATGTAAATAGCGATTGAGGAAAATTTCTTCGGGTATAAACTTCCAGTTAACAGTCCATTCATAGAAAAACACACGACCAAGGTCAAAAGATCTTGAAATATAAGACCACGGGTTGACTAGAAGAAACGGCAAGGCTAGTACAAGCTACAACAAAGAATGTTTTATTAAATAACGATTACAACAACCAGTTTTTAAACAGTAGTAGTCAGTAGTAAGTTACTATAAGTCCTACCTGCAAACTTCCACAAACTGCCAGTTGCACAATCGTATCGAACAGACTTAGCTGCGTCAAGTAAACTACTAGGAGAGCAGGTGCGTACAGTAAGACGTTCATTTTAATCGAAACAGCCAAACTATAAGAAACATTTAAACAAACTTGCTTGATTACATTGTTTTCCATTTCCCAAATGTAGCAGCATACTTTAACTGTTACTTAAACATACCTGTATGCCAAACTTCCTAACGTCCATCTCCCTTGAAGAAACTGATTGATGGCAAAATACGCCAGTATCATTGCTATTGGATCATTGAACAATCGCAACACAAAAATTGAATGGATACGATATGAAGTAAACGTCAAGAATATTAACGCATACGGAGGCACCTAGAAAAATCACCATAATTATATTATAAATTCCATACCATACATAAATTGTAAATGGAAAATGTATACCACCTTACGCAAGATCTTACCTTTTTTGTAAGAGTGTAAAGTTTAAAAACTTGATAAATTAAAACTAGATATAACGCAGCAAATATCCATTGAGCAGTCCTTATATTTGCTCCGTGATCCGTTGCAAAATACAGTAGGGAATAAATATACACAAATCCTGCTGGATACACCAGTGGTCCGGTGTCTCCTTTTAAATGTTGGTAATCTAATGTTCCATTTAAAAATCCTTCTACTTCTTGCATATACGCTTTCCAGTCAATCTCCGTGTCTGTCGCAATATATTAATAACTCCAATTTAATAAATGAATATTAAACGCAAAGTTCAACTTCTTAAAATAAGGAATACAAAGTATATTAGGCTTACACGGTCTTGTGACAATGATGAATCCATTGATGAAAATCTCACAAACGAATAATAGCACCGCAACCAACCACGTATATTCCGGGTTTAAGAGCACTGCTTTCACAAAGTCTAAATTTGCATACTTTCCCCAACATTTCTGTACTCCTGCGATTGACCAGCAGCTTTCACCAGTACTTGTTGAGGTTGTTAAATTCTCACTCTCTTTTTTCTCTTTGGCCTTCCCTTTTGATCGCGTTGTAGGAGCCATCTTCCAAATATCTGAAAACAGATGGATTTGTTACAATGAATATATGCATGACCTTCAAACTTGGATACTTTCCATTTTTGTTCATAATTTTATGATAACATTTTCAGCATTTCAGTTTTACTTACCTATATGGCTGCCGGTGCATTAATAACGTGTCAATAAGCTCGAGTGCTTATTATACGTTATATGCTTTCCCTTGGATTGCTTTTGCCAACGTGTTTGGATTTAGTTGTACTTAATCTCACTCAATGAACCCGGAATCACTTCATAGACAAACCTCAAAACGAAGAAAAAACATGTGCGAGAAACTTTCATGTACAGTATCGTGTGTAACCCTTTTTGATATTTCAAATAAAATAGAGGAGTAGAACATGTTCCACATTCAATTTCACAGGAAGCTCGTTTTAGCATTGAAAGACGACTTCTATTTATAAAGAACGATGTGTTTCAAAACATAAGTTGGAGTGTGATCAGACCAAAGTCAGACCTTATCCATTTCACAACAAACAGTAGAAGCATCTTGTATTTCACGGCATTGTAGAACTAGAATTGGCTGCTGATGTGCTGGCTGCTATATGGAATGCATGAAACAGCAAAAAGTAGAAAAGGTGATACTGGCTGGACTAGATGTTACGCACACAATATATTAATGCATAAAATTTTGGCTGATGAGTCTCAGATGGGGTGGATAAAGCTGTAAGTTGCAACATAGGTCGTTAACATGTGTAAGTATATCAGTCATAATTATTCTAATTAAACCAATTTAAACCCAACCAAACCTTCTCATTTGGCAAAGCCGAGTGTATCATAACCGAAAGTATTTATAGCTAAGATTCCTAACCTATTACCGATCTAAAAGTTAATTAAACTAAAATTATACCAACCTTTTGCTAAACACATCGCTTCGGTGTTTCATAAACCTTAATTTTATACTAAGAATCAAACGGTGCACTTTTATGTCATGTTCTCATTTACGAGTGCGGTGCGGTATTTCGCAACACCTACTACCAATGGCTTTCTACGAAAGGGATTAAAGGGAGCATAACTTTTTAAACTAAAGTTTTGTCACAGCAGCAGTTAACATTTCATGTTAATGCTTAGTTAGTGCGATTTTAAAGCATATTTGTTTTAAAGTTGCTAATTTTTTGGGCACGTTGTGTCTGCTAGGAAGGAACCTTAAATTATTTCATGCATTTATTTAAACGTCGCTGCATGCACTAGGTTTTTTATTTTAAAATTAATTAATTATAAAATAACATGTAAGAGTCGTTTTCACGTTGTTTTGTACCGCTAAACACCCTTCATGCAAATCAATAGTTCAAATTCATTTCCTTAGATTACTACAAATCTCTTCTAAACTCCTTCACTTTTCGTTCCATGTATGTACCATATTCCCTAGTTTAGCCTATAATCTTTCTTTCTGCCATGAATATCCTCTAACTGATGAATGAAACTTTATGAGATTTTAATTTCTTAGTACTTTGTTTGTGGCACTGGATTTTTCAACAAATCTGAATTACATTTGGCTGACATCTAAAAGCTAAACTTGTAACCACTCACTCAATGTATTGTACATACATGGTTAGCAGAGTGAAGGTTGCCCTTGTAGTTGATCCATATGGCAATGGGCTGCGCCTCCAACTACTTGTAGTTTCATTTGTCCTTCGGCCCATAATAATATACATGCTTTTTGATACTAACCAGATATTTTAACATTATAGAGAGAGGAAAATAAAGGGAAACAACTTGTTCTCATTGAATATGAGCAGGTTCTTTGAATTGACTGTAAATACTCCAATCTGACTTGACTGTGTATTGCAAGATACAAACTACAAAATAGAAAACTTTTGCTTTCCTTCATAGCGAATTTGTAATACCGAACCAATATACTACAAAAAGCACAAGACAAGTGTATACACTTTTTTTCCCTATTACTCACACTTGTAATGATATTCAATGTTGTTGAATGTGTTATGTATATACATATTGTTTTTAGCATGTTACCATTTCATCAAATTGCCGTTCTTGCATTTGATTAGCTACTATTATGTACATATATGTGTGTGCTGTATTTTGTAGTAGGTAAGTGTTTTTTTTTGTATGTGTGTAAAAAGATAGGTAATTTTTTAAGTGCACCACACAATCCAATGCAATGCAATGTTGCTGCTGCTGCAGTTTTTGCAATAGAAATATATTATATTATGGGAAACGAGGAATAATAATAATATTGTGATTGTGTGTGGATTGTGAATGGACTCCCATTAAGATTACATTGCACCCTTTCGTTGTTACAAATATTATTAATCAAACAGGAGCTATGAAGACAACTAAAAAAATTTATTAATGATGAAGAAGGATAGAAAGAATATTATGATCATCATTAGTTCTATCAGTGAACGCTGCCTGGCACATTACAAAACTTTGGAGTGTTCTGTAACACTCTGAACCAAAGCGTGAATGAAATAATAATTATCTGCTTGGGTCGTTTTCATTTCTATAAGCTCGTTTTTTTCGCAAAAAAGGGCACACAAGAATAGTACTACTACAACAACTACTGCTTCACTCAGATTTAGTTCGAAAGATTAGAGTGAGAGAAGCACTTATAAAAGTGGAGGAGTTGTAGCAATTTACAAGACAAGTAATTACATTTTGTTACGCAATTTATATACAATCAGGTAAGCGATTCAAGAAGAAAAGAAGGCTCAATTGTTCTTTTACAAAATAGTTAATGTTGATTATAAGTATGTTTAGTGCGGAGAGGAGAGAGATTTGTGGTTGGGTGATAAGGTTGAAGGTGTTAAGTCATAAGTTGTAAATAAGTTAGCATGTACTTTACAACTAACCTAGTGTGTAGTTAAAGTTTAACATTGATTTATTATTGATAATAAGATCCACATATACAGACAGATAATTTGGCTGTGACGAGGGGTTCGTTTTGGATGAGCCTACTAATGATAACGATATGAATGAGTAAATATATATTTATAATTTTGTGTGAAGAAATTTGATTTTAATTGATGAAAACTAATTGGGTTACAATACATCAATGCTCTCATCTCTTATCATCTAGAAAACATTACACGGTAATGCTAACAAATACTGTTCCACTAACTGACTTACTGTACCAAAGTTAGTTTTAGTTTTGTATGTGCGTGAACCTTAGTACATACATGTGACTGTGACTTGTGCATTTTTCTTGTCACATTATTAAGAAACTATCACATCAATAGTTCAACAGTTATTTTCTTGATGTTCTCAATTATCTTGGTTGTCCGTTGGTTATTGGTGATATCAAAAGCAATAAGTTTTTCAATTCAAACAAATCCTAAACTATCTGAATTTGGATGTTTTGTAACCACATATAAGCCAAATACAACATGAACATGGCTATTATATCTTGTCATATAGCTTGATAGTTTACTACAAACAGGTACAGATTTAAGACGTCAAGCATAAAATACATAGTTTTTATGCAGGTCACGTTAGTAGGGTACTGCAACTATTAACTAGTTGATAAGTTTAATCCATGCCTAAGAAAAGGCCACTTAAATTATTGCCAATTGCTACTTACATGACAATTCTGCATTTAATGATAGGTTTAGTGTTGATTTGTTTTTCTACGGTCAGTGACAGTTGAAAGTATGGCTCACCTAACATTTACTGATTTTCAGTGTTATTTAATAATAAATTATGGAAATCAAGTACATTTTTAAAGTTGTAGGTAAAAGCGGAGAATGCAAGACTATATTTTCCTAAAGATTTTTGTTTTCAATCGAGATTATCGAATAATTTTTAGTAAATGAAATAATTTGAGCTAATAACATTACGATTAAGGTTACTGACCCAACCACAAACAAACCGTATTTTTTAAGAGTCGAAGATTGAATAGCATAATAAATACTATATTTATATCTCTAGCTTTTATATTCCTTTGATATATTAAGTTGGTAATTAACTTAAATTGAATGAGATCTATTAAGTAGTAGTAAAACAGGAAAGACATCTTTGGATCAATTTAATATTAATACGTATTAATTTACGTTTTTATAGGTGTACGCATCTGGGGTATGATATATATATACCACTCCTTTTGTGAATGAATACTGAGGATGCCTAAAGTTGCAGCTAATTGTGTAACAGTTTCGTTAACCGGATGAAACTGTTGTTTGTGAAATGGAACATGAAATAAGTATTTAGTTTAGTGAACTTTCCTACAGGATCAAGTTTTACATACATTCCCAATCATCATGTTGTTGTTCCTAAAATGAGACCAATATAATAATACAATGCAATGAAAATGACTGTAAATTACAAATCCCATCGCTATCAATAATAATGATAGTGATGAATTGAAGGTGAAGAACTGAACTAAAAGTTTGTAAATATGATATTCAATACCGGAAGCAGCACAGGAAAAGAATCACGACAGTGATTCAAATAAAGCTTGACTTTGATCGTGATTTGATTAATAAATGGGAATGCCACGTGCTACGCCAATACGTTTCTCCCTGTACTGGTGAAATTTGAACAGTTTAGTGATAGGGAAAAAGTTGTCAGCAGTTAAGCGATTGAGATGCTAGAATTTTCAGGATGTGATTTCTTACAATTACGTTTATCACCTAACCAAAAATGGACTCGGAATTGCTTATGTCACAGGTAAGTTTTCTGTATTTGTAATATTTGCTCATTCTTCAAATTTGTTGATCACGAATTGACGAATTGAATATTGTATTCTTTCTAAGCGCAAGCGTAAATTAATATTCCCCAGTCATATACACGGCATTACACGGGTAGTAAAATCTTGGTCCACTTAATTAAGTAACTCGCCGAGGGTTAGGGCATTTTGTTCATATGGGTGATTCGCTGCTACTTCATACATACAAGGTGTGCCACAGCATAGTAATTAAATTGAACATTCATGGTCCCGATTGCCGATTACTTTTCTTGTCGCGTTAGACATATGAATTTGCAAAAAACAAATTCTGAGCAGGACGAAAAGTGCAAGTGGTAAATTGCAGAATCCATTTAATATTATTTCAGTTTACAAGTGTTGGTATTTCTAATTAGCATCAATATAATATGAACGTATACAAAAGAAAACTAAGTAATCATGAAAGTGTATTTACTTGGTAAGTTATGCATAACCACGCTACAAATTGCATAGTCGAACGATTGTATTGTACAGGACTAATAGGACATACATACGAGCTTCAAAATGTGCACTCTCCTGTTCCTAGTGTTTGTATAGAATGACCTTGAAATCAATCTATGCCATACCAGCCCTGTGCGTGTATCACTTAACTGATCATATATTATTTTGTTTGCTTGTTGTACATTGTACATCTTTCATAAGTTGAAGAGACCTAGTACAAGGTGAAGAAAGATTTAGGAGCTTATAACATTATTCATTCTGTCTAATAGGTGTGCGAATGTGCTTTAAAAGAATCTTACACGTGGTTCAATAATTATTTTTAAGCCATTGCCAGATCTAAAACTAAAGAGGGGTTGATTGAGCATTGAGCCACGTGAATGCTTACAACTTGATATGAAATACATTTGTTTGGTTACGAATTTAAGAACGCAGGAACAGCCTCTTCACGGCCACTTCAATTCTATTCCTGCACTAGTAGTAAAAGACAGGATGAATATGTTTACCTGTCTATTTTTATTGCAACGTTAGATGATGTCACCACACACAGAGTCATCCGACACACACTCATCATCATCATCATCATCATTGTATAATTAGTATTCGCACAATAACAATGCTTTAAAATCATGTAGTTCATGGTGTGTCCATAAATTTTCATACTGTTAACCCTTCATCTCATTTAACTCTCAATTTCTGTGAATGCATCTACGTATCAGTTGATTTGAATCGGTTTGATTTAATTTATTTTAAAATGTTTACATTTAAATAAAATGCTCTAGTCATGTTTCGGATTGCAGAACCCCAACTTCTTTTAACATAACCATTTGTCATCATCATTTGCTACATTTATAAATTTGACGATGATGGGATGCTTCTCAAGGTTAGGTTCCATTAGTTGGTCTGGTGAAATGTGGAGTAGAATCATTTGAAGCAAACACTCAAACACCACCGACCATACAGTCTCAGGTTCCATTCATGAAATCATTGGCATTGCAAGTGTTGTTAAAAGACGTGTGTGCATGTGTCACACAAAATTGTTAATCATTGCAATTTGTTGTGTTGAATTCAGGTTTTGTGTCCTAGTGCTCTGAAGCGTTTGCGTAATAAGCTCGTCTCATTTCAGGTGCTGTTGTTACCTAAGACATAGATATATAATACGTCATATAACAATTTGGACTAAGCCTTAAAGTAGTGCTCATTAGATAATTTTAGAATGGATACTGATTGGAGTGCCGGATTGCATTTGCATAATCTATAGGTAGTCAGTTGAAAACGGTCAACAGTTCTTAGTCAAGCTTCTCAGTAGTTGGCGTTGATTTGATATTTAGGATTTTTTAGGATGAATACGGTTTTGTTCACAAATGACCAATATGATATAAAATATACAAACGTAGCACCTACTTTGTACTGTTTTAGATTCTGTAAAATGTAAGTTTTCAGTTTCCCCCATCGTTAGAACAAATATACAAGTAACAAGGACTACCAGGCCTTTTGTTTATTTTCCCATCAGCTATCACATAAGCTATTATGACATAATGTAAAGAAGAGTTATTCTTAAACTTCCATCGTTATACGATCACCATTACCGTTTGCTTTGCTATTTAAAGATGTGAGAGATGATTGAATCAGAACAAGATTAGAAAAACATTTACAAGCTTCAGGACTTGTTCAATAACATGGAAAATCCGGTTTGTTTTAGTTACATAGTAAAAATAACCACGGGAAAGCAGGTAATGTATCGTGTTTATGTGTTTGATTTTGTGTAGTAAGAAATTTTCCGGTAGTTCCGTTTAGTAGTTTTGTCATATCATTATGCGTTTTTTACCCTCCTCGTCGAGTATATATAAAATACCGTGTTTGAATAAAGACTATATATATTTACCTTAAGCATTCCTTTGCCCATTATATCAATCACCGAATTGCAACGCACAAGATGGTTTGTGGGTGATTATTAGGTTAGACGCATGGTCGTGAAGGCAAAGGATACTGACTGGAAAATGAGAATTCTTTCATTTAGAGAATGTCGGTTGGGGGTGGGGTATGAATTAGTACGTCTGCCAACATACATTGCCTTTTCCACTCAGGCAGACGCGTGTGTTTATGCAATTTGTACATTTCAATCTCATCAAGTTATTTCGAAAAACTTTGCTCATTTATGTTACTGTTTCAATGATTTTGAGTACCTAGTGCATCTTAATTTTATGTGTATGTATTCAATTTAAAGGCTCTGTCTGGTGACGTTTCAGTGAGATTGTGGTAGTTTTTTCATAGTCTAAACATTCTCACAGTTGAAGGCTCATATACTAATTCATGAATGATGTTACAAACTCAATCTTTCTGACACACTTCACATATTACAGCGCTAAAGTTTCAAAATTCTCACTCTTTCATTGCCAAAATTGTGCTTAGTTTTCTTTACTTATTTGCTTGAAAGTTATTTAGAATAAGGAATACTTGTGTACTAAATGGTCTGCATGTCATATACATACATTAAAAGCATAAGTACGTGTATGATTCTCAAGTAGGCATGTTGTGGGTATATATTTCGTTATGATATGAATAAGCTACTGAATTGGCAAGCGACTAATGTGGGGAAATAAAACTGGAGCAGAACGATGAGAGTAGAGGGCAATTGTAAAAGAATGTTTTTAAATAGAATATCATGTCAGGAAGGAAGAAGCAAGCCACCGGTACGGTCTTCTCCCCCTTTAGTAGCTTGTGTTATCCTCTCTTTTTTTTCTTGATTTCCGTATGCTGCTTTCTAAAACTCTTTCTTTAAGTAAATTACATGTTAAAAGAGGAACTTTTCTGTATGCATGCATGAGTGAGAGCATACATGCATGATCGGTTGTTATCACAGTCCATGAGGCGCACGAGACTTGTCGTTTCAAACGACTAGGAAATTTATTGCATTTTTTACTTCGACATGGTTAACGAAACATTTATTGCTTTGCAAAGGAGTTCTATTAAAAGTTCATTAAATTCTTAAATAGCGGATCTTATACCAAGTGGTTAAATAAAACGTATGATTTGTAGTAGTAAAGCCAACACATTACGACTCCTTCTTCTATAATATATTGCAACGCGCAGCGCATGTATTTAGAAGAAGAAGAACGAAGAAAAAAAGACACGCAGAGAGAATCGTGGCATTTCACATTACTCATTGTTTTATGCGCCATTGGGATTCACGTCAACGGCTCAATCTTCTTTCTCATATGGCAAATCAATAATTTCTGAGTAATTATTATTTCTATTTCCTGACTTGATTCAGTTTGGTATATATTTTCAACAAATTCAGTTTGTTTTATTTTTTCGTGAGGTATAAGCCGACTATATAAATTATTGCATCTGGGGTGGGGGGTTACTTCTTTTGTGGCTAATAATGTTGGAACATTTATTTTAAATAATTATTATTAAGTGAATGAAAAAAAGAATGTCTCCAAGATGCTTCCTGCAACAGTTATACAAGCATATAAGAGTTAATTAAAGATTGTGATTCTCAACAGGGTTTTCTTGGATTAAGATGTGTCAGAATCCCCCGTTGTCAGAATGGATTTGGCTTCACACTCCGTCATTTCATCGTATATCCACCTGAATTGTATGCTGAGGTAATAAATGCGTCTACTGATTTTCTGTAAATATCATCAAATGTAATAATAATGGTTACCATTTTGTGTACCAATTAATAAATTGGTTTGATAACAAGCAAGTTAATGCATAACAATGTAAACAACTTTTTACAGGACGGTGAAGCAGATGAAGCTGGACATAGTAATGGTTTCGGACAAAGCCGACTACATAAAGTTACGGAACCGGTGGATACCATATTTGTTAAAAGTGTCAGAGACAATTCTCCATCTGCGTATGCTGGACTCTGCGTAGGTATGTACATCGGTAAAAACTAAAGCAATAAAGCTAAAAATGAAGGAACAAATGAAGTGAAAGCAATACTCAGAAACAAGAGTAAACGCTTTGCATAAAACTTAGCATCACCATCATCATTCCTCATTGATAAGCTATCTGAAAAGCGAGTTTCTATAATTTCACAGCAACAAAGTGCAAAAGGAGTTTGTTTACGATCACACAACATTTAAAAAACCTACACTCTTGATTCATAGAAGTGGAAGTTCAACATATATGCATTATTTGCAATTTGCATACATATCTAGTTTCATTTCAGGGTGAATATTGACCAAGTTTGTATTATTGCATGCAATAAACAATGTGTATTTATTTAAATAAAAATGAATCCACATGCATGTGCAAATATAAACTTTCGTGTGAAGTTGCTTCTTAAAACTCATTAATTTATAAAGTTTGCACAGAAACATTAAAGACCATGCACGCTTTTAAAAGATGCTCATTCTCGCTTCGCGCAAGAAGTGTGTAAATGGTGTCAGTTAAGCAGTTAAAGATTATTGCTTTGTACTGTACAAAATGAAATGTATGTATCTTTTAATGATTTATATTCTTGTAGTAAATACAATGTTCAATTGCATGTGGGCTCGATAAGAGTTCCGAGTTATTCGTTCATCGACCCAGTATAGTAGTAGTATGATTTAATCTTGCAAAACCGGAGATGAAAGTGAAAATTTTCAGAAATATTCTCATAGTTTAATCTAGTGACACAATAAGAGCAACAAAAATCAAACTTGTCCTGACTGCATTTATGAATGAATCATACTTGCATGCATGCACACTATGTATAATAGTAATGTTGGTAAATACAAAGAATTACTTCCTTTATGGACTTCATTTACCGGTGTGTTTAATTAAATTACGTTGAGTTTGCGTCCCTATTTTTTTAATGGTTTTAATGATACTCCCTTTTTCAAGTACCCCTTGCATGTATTTTGTTGAGGTATTGATAAATTACTATATTACCCATCATTTATATTTACATTTTCACATAGCATGTGTCATTTTGTTGAATTACCATAAATATTTCAACCTTTTGAAAGCGTATTCAGGCTCATACACGCTTTCCAACGCACGTAATTTTTAGTATTTTTAAAAAAGTAGGCAATTGATGGCTTTCTAAAACTTATAGTTTTAGTTTGTTTTGCTGATTTTAAATCATTTTGTTTTTTGTTTGATTTTACCATTTTTGTTTTGCTGCCTGTAAAATCCAATGCTTGATCCCCCTCACCGGCTTTGGAATGCTCAGGAGATCGAATTGTAAGCGTTAATGGGGAGACAATAGTCGGAAAAAGTTACGACCAAGTGGTATCTTTGATACAGAAGACTAGAGATTTGTTATGCTTAGAGGTCTCTCCCAAGCAGTATGATACATTACAATTGGTAAGATTGACATCACACGCTTTTGTATATATGTTTGAAATTTTGTTGATATTAATGCCAGTGCCAGATGCATTATATATGCATTTATACAAGTTTTCAGTGCTAAGTCTGCAATCTCTTACATGACTATGAATATGAGGCTGCTTAACTCGCTGATAGATTGGTTGAAAAGCATTCTCAGATTTATGTCAAATAAACAATATTAGGTTTAAAGTATATTTTTCTAATAATTGTAGTTCTATGAAGAGCAAGCCTACCGGCCGGAGACAAATCAACGACCTTATGAACCTTTGAAAGTGTCATCTTCAGCGGATCCGCTCTGTAGCTATCCTACTCAACCACGGTATCACCCTGGAAGTAATACACAACTCCCAAACGAATACTCCTATGCGAATCCGTTCTTTGACGCAACTGATTGTCCAAGGCGTAATATGTCATCTAGCCACTCCAGTCACCCCCAGGCACAATTTTTTTCCCATCTACCACGCCCGATCCCGTACAAATCTTCTGCTGTTTGGGACAGTACTACTGACCGCAATGGCGAGGCTAATTACTCTAGCTCGCTTAGCGGATCTAGTAAAGGTGGTCAGAGGCAGCAACCTCAGGCATACTATCCTTTTAATCATTCATTTGATAAATCAACATTATGGAAGGTTAGGGAAAGGGATGATCCTAGTTCAGGTGCCAAGAGTGCCGACAGCATTCTTGGTGAAAGTTGTGGGGATAACGTCATCTATAGAAGTCCTCTTCGATCCGAAAGCATGGAATGCTTATCAGGTGTCAATTTAGATGTCAATCATCACGACATTTCATTGGAAAAGGCGGGTCCTGGATATCGATATAGTATTAGTACAACCAAAGCACACGGTCCCGGCACTAGTCAGCCCTCGGATTATCGTAATACCATGGTTGTTACCATGTCCAGTACAAATGCTGGCCAGAATTCCCGTCACGCCAACAACGACGCAATACATTTCACAGGGGCAGATGGCGTGACTTCCAACTCCTTATCATCATCAGGCTACGAGAATCAGATAGCAGATAGAATAAGGAGAAGTTGTGAACAAAAAGAAGAATTCCTTAGACGACCTAATCAACCATTTCAATGGGGCCCGTTCAAGGCCCAGCCGTCACCACCTTTCCCAAAAGAGCTTTATGCACAGCCACAGAAATTCACAAAGGTTCCCTGGCCACCAGCAAATATTTTACCTGCGGTTACAGCTATAAAACAGCCGTTAACACCAAGTGTGACGGACAATAGAAATTATTTAAGAAATGAAAAAAGATCAAAGTCGAACAATGTAACCGTGATAAGTGTTCAGCATAGTGTGCCGGACAGCATCTCCAGTGGAAGTAGTTGCCGACCTGAAACAAGCAATAGTGATTCTTGGTCTCCTATCGATCGTCATTCCGAGAGTGAACTTGCAACTGAAGGGCGAAAGTTTTCTGATGCGGATTTGAGCGCGAGGGAAGCTGTTAGTCCATCAAGATTACTTTCTCAGTATGAATTACCTCGGAATAGACTAACTGTAGTAGGAAGTCGAAAATTACACTGTGATCCTCCACCGGATTGGAAACCTGATTTAGCATCTTTAACTGGTTACCAACATCCACAATCTTTAAATAGAAAAATTACGGAGGAGAGAAAAGAAACATTGTTTCCACCCGATTGCAATGAGACTGATATGGACGTTCAAAGTAGTACTGGTATGTCTTTGATTTGGATAAAAATATAACTATAAATACAAATCAAAATCACAAGTTCACATGTACTAAACTCAAGCACTTTCTTTTTTTTTTGCATTTTTGTAGATAATGTGATATTACGCAGAAGAGAACCAGAACCAGGTAACATAACTTAAAAAAATATTAATTTAACCTAATCATCATGTTCGTTGAAATTAAAAAAATTTTACAAAATTTTTAGAATCGGAAAGTGAACGCTTAGTCCGTCGTGTGTCGTACCTAAAGGCCACCTCTTCACCGATTGATATGGAGAGGAAATCCGCTAGTCCGACATCGCCAGTGAAAAGGTAAAGTTTAGCACTAACTAATAATGCTCTCAATTTTCATTTCTTAAATTTTCAAGTACCTGCAATGCAATGGAACATGAATTGGGAGACGAAGAAAATATGCGATTAAAGTATAATGTACCTCATATGCAAATAGTCAGGACGAAAAGTTTGCAGATTTATAATCAAAATATGTAAAAGTTAGTTATATATAGTAAAAACAAAGATGAACTGACAAAGACCTGATCATTGCTACTTATACACAGTTTTGACGTTATGTCTTGTAAATCATCTTTTCCCTCTGGGGGAACCGGAAGAAGACGAAGCATGGCCAATAAACTCTCTGCAGAGTTTTTCCCAAAAGGTCGTATTTATAAACTGAAGCAATTTTTCGAGGACCGAACACAGCCAACGGCATCCCTATTCAAATTTTACGTTGATAGGTTGGAGATTGTTATGCTGCTACCTTTTTTCTAGATTTTGGATTATTTTGATGATTTACGATTATTCATTCACTTGAGTTGATTTCTTTGTATTATGATCTAATAATATTATTATTATTCAATTTGTATTTATATAGTTAAGTTATGTATGTGGTTTGACATATCATCGTCTGTAGTAGGCTCAAGTATTTAGATTGTGTTTTGTTATTTTACATTAAGTAGTCGTGTATATATAGTTTTAAACAGACGTTTGATTTTATTTTCGGCAGTATGAATTTAGTAGGATGCTTTAATTATTATTACAAGTTAAAACTTAATTCAACATTATTATAATAATTTATTTTAGTTTCAATGAGTTTTGAGGAGTCAGTTACATTATATATTATTTCATTTTTTTGTGAAATAGTGTGTGGTTGAAATGACAAAAAATAATAATATTAATTAACGCATTCGTATTGTCCTTGTGATGAGTTAGTTTTTAGTGTTCGCCTTTTCAATATCAGATTTTATAAAGACAATGTTGTTTATGATTTCAGTCCTACGTCTGAGTACCCCAGTATGGGATCTGCGAAACCGGATAAATTTACTGACAGTACGGATATAATACGAGAAGGAAAGGTTCATTTCAAAATACGGATTGGAGAGAATAAGGTATATAATAATGACACTATTATTTTTAAAAATTTATTTATTCCTTTCGATTGTGTAACTATTTCCTCATTTTTTTTATGCAGAGAGGAACTTATAATCGATCGTGGAGGCAAGGATGGGCTCAGGCACGTCGCAGTGGGTATCTGTATCTGTCAAAGGAGCGGTTGCAAAAAGAGGCTGTTACCGGAAGTGAAGAGTCTGTGATAATTAGTGTCAGTATAAGAGACGGAGTTTTTATTGAACCAGCTGAAGATTATACGAAACGCAAAAATGTTTTCCGTATTAGAACTTCTTTCGTTCCAGACGACGAGTCTAATTTTCCATTTGTTCCTACACCTGAATACTATCAAAATTCCGTTTCTCTGAGTTCGTCAAGCCCTCAGCTAACCATTGAAGTGCTAGTTCAAGCTGAAGATTCTAATGATCTCATTCTTTGGCTTAATTGCATTCAAAAGCAGCTTGAAAATAACAACTGTAATGAGGAAACATGCGGCAACATTCTTAGCAAAGGTGTCACTTTTGGTTCAGAGTTTTATCCAAAGTCCAAGTCATTTTTAACTGCACTTTTACCATCCCCTGGTACTCCTATTCAAGCATTGAATCCTTCGGAACGAACAAGCAATTCTGCTGGCGTTGCAACAAGTGTTTCAAACTCGTTAAATCCTAATTCTGCAGCTACAATCCTAAATACTGCCGCTAGTCCTAAAGCAAAAACGTGGAAAGGAAAGGTTGCTAAACAGTGGAAAAAGGTTCATGATATCATCGACACCAATAATACCAGCACTGACAATAAATCATCCAGTCCGTACGCTTCACTTCCTCCTGCAGGAGCAACATTTGGCATTAATTTGGAAAACTGTCCACCTGGAGAAATAAACCCTTACGTTCCTAGAGTTATCGAATATTCAATTGATCTTGTGGAAAAGAAAGGAATTGAAATGGTAGGACTTTATCGAATACCGGGCAATAATGCATCCGTTGCAATACTCACTGACCGGTTAAACAGAGGGGAGGACCCAAACCCAGACAAAGTAAAGTTGAAGAAATTTTTTTTTTTTTTTTTTTTTTTTTACATATTTATGAATTTTAGTAGCGATTATCCCTTTTTCTCTACAACGGTGTTTATTTTTTTAAACAGGACTCAAGATGGCTGGACGTACATGTGGTAGCTAGTTTAATTAAATCTTTCTTACGTCGGCTCCCAGATCCATTGTTAACCAACGACCGCTACCCTGCGTTTATACAAGCCGCCGATGAAAATGAAGAAACGTGCTTGATGAAAATTAAAGAGCTAATCAAAGGTTTACCAATTCATAACTATGAGACGCTGAAAGCGGTAGTATCACACTTGAAGCATGTCGCAGAGAAGGGGGAAAGTAACCGAATGGATGCTAGAAACTTGGCTATTGTTTTTGGCCCTACTATTGTCAGAACAGCAGGAGAAAATTTTTCTAGTATGGTCGCAGACATGAAAAATCAATGTAAAATTGTGGAAGCTTTTGTCCTTCAAGTAAGAACAGCAAAATTTGTATGATTTGCTTTTATTCTCTGCATAAAATGTACTTACTAAAAAACAATTTTGCCCTGCAGGCTGATCATTTGTTCAGTGAAACGACGGATACGTCTCCAGCTCCAGTTGTCATGCGCCATGCGTCAAGGGAGGCATCAAGAGAGAAGGCATGTGACGAAAGTCATACTACAAGTGATACAAGAAAATCTGCCGAAGTTTCAAAGCCACTACTACCTCCAACTCCCCCGGTGGCAACAATTGAAAGTATTATTTTTGTCCTTCTTGTATTATTATTATAACTGATTTGATCACGATGACGCGTTTGCTCACGAATATTTTGTTATTTTTTTATTTTTTTAGATGAACTCAAAGTCTCCTTGATTAAAGCAGCGAAACGTAAAGTTAGTGCTAAGGAAAATCAGCCCATTTTCGAACATCAGGTAGATAATAAAATCAAATTAGATATGAAATTTTATTAATTACGATCGTTGAAGCTCAAAGTTATGTTTCCCTTTGTTATCTTGATAGAAATCATTACCAGCAGATCCTAAGGCAGAGCTTTGTAAACCAGTAGACGAAAAGGGATTTATTCGTTCATATGCTGGCTTAAACGAAGTAACCGAGAGACGGATCCGCAATTTTGAATTAGAAACTCGAGCAATGCTTTCCAGAGATGATCGATCGCCAAACTCTAGTGTTTTTAATATAGGGGGCGCAGGTTCCAACAAGCCTGTTAAAGTTATTGATGATATACGGGAGCAGCAGTTAAAACTTGACGATGCTCTTCGCAGAGCTAAGGATGACTTAGAAACTGAAGACATTTATGATCAGATAGCTGATAATCCTTCCAGTAATAATACTACAGTCTTTTTTAAAAATCACAAATGAAAACTTGCTGTGAAATAGAATGAATTTTTCAATTAATTAATTACATTTCTGTTTTACAGGTATAGTTCATCATCGTGAAAGAGGGTTTGGCCTTTGTGCAAGTAGTCCTGGCCCCTTTACTCTAAGTAACAGTAGTTTGAGTAGCTCTAATTCTAATTCCACAGCTCCCTCGTCGTTACTTACATCATCACTACCAGCCTGGCCTACTGGAAACCGTAATGGGCCTACCCCATTCAGAAATTCCCTGCCACCACAATCTTTACCACCGAAACCCCCCACCACAACTTCAAATTCTTCCTATCCATCTTCGTTTGATGCAGTTTCTCCCAATAATACAACGCAAAGGCATGGATCTATTCGGAGAGTAAACTCTTTTGACAGAATCCAGGGTTCACAGTCACCATGTGGTGGAGAAGCAACACCCAACTTTAATCAAATGAATATTTCCACGAAAAACTCATTTCGGAAAACTAGAAGATATGATGGAAATACTGGAATTTTAATTCCAAAACAACTCGGAGGCTCACTGGACTCGCTGAAAGACATTGCGGCTGAAACCGCAATGATGGAAGACGCGAGGTTGCGTACTGTTAGGACTGGAAATGAGGGTTCACAAATTGATGATTTATCTCCTAGATCATCTGATGGTAGGTTTATAACCACGTAGATTACCATGTATGTATGTAGGATTTAGTCCTATTATTATTATTATTGAGTTTTGTATTCTCACATTCCTACAGTTCCCTTTCTTTTAAGACCGAGATATTGGTATGCTAATTTCCGGCATTTAACGTCTTAAAGTTTATAGGTTTGAGGTAAATTTTCTTTCAAGTCAGTGTTACAATATTTTCAAGTTTTTAAGAGTGAAATTTAAGAATTCAAGTTTTCTAACAAATTGAGTGGTTTTACTTTAACTTTCTAATGCATTAATATAATCAGTATTATTACAAACGTTACATGTTACATGTAGTTTCAAGTAGTATTGTTTAATTGTAGTCCCTGAATACAATGTGTAGGGTATTCTAAAAGGTTTCTGCAGTGTGGGATTTTAAAAATAATAATAACACGTTTTGTGGCCTTGTACCTTTCAACGACTACAAATTGTTTTAAAAAACGTTATATTTTATTAATTTAACAGGAAGTGACATGGTCACAACGCTTACCAAGACGTTCGATAAGAAGCTACAAAAACTACGAACTCAGTTTTCTGAGTCAAGCTTAAAAACGAATCCAAATGACGAAGTATCAAAAGAAACTGTATTTGCAACGGAGAGTTGCCCTACTGCTCATAACACTGATAGAATAACGAGTGACGGAGTTCCTGAAGATATAAAAATAAATTATGACAAAAAACAAACTTTAGTTCCAATTTATGATCAAATTGAAATTGATCAAAGTAACGGTAGTATTCAAAATAATTTTATTAAGAAAGGAAGACGCAGACATTCTTTAATAGAACGAAGAAAATCAAGTTTTGAAGTAACCTCAAAAGACGCCTCTGCACAATCCGATGGCACTCGCAATAATACTGTGTCCAACACGGATAGCAATGTAAGGTTCCTATCATTTTATACAACTCTTTACAAATTTTTTTTAATGAAAAACTTTCTAAACATTATTTTTTTTGTTTTTATACAGAGTACAGCATCAGATAATTCATCATCCATTAATAAAGCTTCCAAACCTAAGAAATTATCAAAAGAGTGTCGTCGCCGCCATTCCCTCAGCGGAGCGACCGATATTCTTAGCCTTGTTTTTCGAGGTTCCGAAAAATTAAGTGTGCATCGAGATTCCGACGCCAAGAAAAATAAGACGCTTTCTAGTGAAGCTCTGTTAACAGCTTTAAAAAATGCAAGTATTTTGGAATCTCACGTATGAGTCCTTGCTGAGTTATCGTGTGCGGTGGTGTCGTGTGTCAGATGAATTTCATAGTACGCACGCTGATCATAGGGTGGAAGAATTTGTGACTGACACTTATATAAAATATATAAAAACTTGAGGTGAGTTAAAGTTTGCTAGTAAGTATTAAGTGCATAATGAAATTTAGAAATAATGCCGAAGTAAAAATAAAAGGTTATTCGGCAACGTATTTTTGGGTCGAGTTCAATCAATGTTGATGAATGATATTATGTGTTCATTTTAAATTAAATTTTATAATCGCCCATACTGACTTTTTGCTACTGTCTGTTTTCTTTAAAGAAATGCTATTGTATTTCCTTTTAACAATTTGTAATTGTTTGGTGCCCAGAGATGGACTATATGATTTTGAACCTATAGTAATGTTTGAATCTAATTTAGCGAGTTAGTTTTGTCTGTGATGATCATAGCATTTTCGTACGGTTACTATTATTATTATTATTATTATTGCTATTAACGGTTTCAATTATTTGTCACCACTAAAATAGTTTGGCGCGATTCCCATTTTCTAAAAAAAAAAAGAGTAGCTAGCTGTAACTGCTACTACTTACTACTACTCCAGAAAAATATTTAAAGATATTTTACGCTAGCGCATGATAACGTTGTATGTAAGAATGGAATAAATAGTGACATAGGAGCGGCAGTTTACTTTGAGTATGTCATATGTGTGTACAGAAATAGCGAATAATATATAATTTAAATCCATATAAGTAACATTCAGTTTTATATGAGGGGGTATTCCCACCAAAAGTATACACACTACAGATACAGATGTTTATACTCAATGATTCTTCATGCATACCCCATGTACAACATACACATATGAGCTTTTACGCTCACACATATGTAAACAAGCAAATCTCTTTCATATTTTGTTTAGCTTGATCAGCTGTAGTTGCAGTGCTATTAATATTGGTTTGACTTGCAGAAAAAATGGACTATCGCATTTAACCATGCAAGTATTCATTTTTATCATTAAGGCTTCAATTATTTGGGGTGCCCCGTTTCTTTATTGTGAAATTTCATAAGCTCATAAATTTTAATTAATTATAATAACATGACAGCTTTTTTTCACCCGTAAGCTATCATCCGAACTCATAGCGATAAACTCCCTTTGCAAGAAGGAAGGTCATTCAGCTGCGCAGCAGAAATGCCTTCGAACCTGCAGAACGAATTGATGGCCACCCACACCAACAATGCACAAGATATCTCAGCTTTGAAGAATCTTAAACAATAAAATAATATTTTTAACCCAACATCAATGCAGTAGTAACAAAAAATAATAGTGATAGTAATAAAAGTTCTAATAAATAAGGAGACGTTGGGGTGCACAAAAGAAGACTCCTTTGGAAAAGCTGCCTCACATAAGTACTCTCTTTGCAGGAGAAATTCAAAGATCCCAAGGTCCTTGAATCCTTTTTTGATTTCCTACAAGCACGTCGCGCGACAACAAAACTGCTGCAAGAGAATCCCAATACAATACGTGGATGAATTATGGAGTAGCAATTTACGGTTAAGAATTGTGTTTATGATTTTTTACGATGCTGGTAGCTTCTAATAATAAACTTGAGAGATCCAAAATAGTGCGGTTTCAAGAAGTTCTGAATCTAGTCAAAGTTTGCGTAGGAGTTCCACTCAATGATGGGAGTTTAACATTTTGGGCGCCAACGGCATCTTACTGAAGTATGGCGACTCCTATGAGTATGAGATACATCGTTCTAATCAAAATGGAACAAACTTTGTTAGTATTCAATTAAGCGTAAGATGATTCTACTTAAATATATATAAACTAAGATAACACAGCATTATGTATATACCTCTGGTACCAAAGATGTTACTGTCATCATAAAAATATTGCGGAATCGACTTAAATCCCTTGTAGCCGGAACTGGATTTAACTGTGGAATTCTGGCTAGTAGTTAACTTTCTCACCGCCAGTGGCCTTCAACAAATCCGCAATAACTTCTGCTGCCGTGGCTCCAGTGCTACTGATTATGGAGAAAATGTTCAATGGCTAAAAGTAATTATTTGTCGTTTAAATTGCTGCAATGCTTGTTTAAAAGGGACCTACGCACGCAATGTGATGATTGACAGGCCTAGTTCTAGTTAGATTGGGGCAATTGATTCCTCAGGGTAGCCCAAAAAAGTAGTTACGTTGATGGCATGGTCAGAATAGGTATTTTAGACATTTCTGCCTCACGTTCCATAATTCGCAACTAGATTCAGGCCATGAGGTACTTGCGATGATATTTGTAGCATTTCACAAGAACTCAGCTCCATTACTTGTAGAATTGAAGTTCCTAGACGTTGGTAACGGCGGCTCCACTCATGTAGGGTACTGTGAATTCAAGAAAAAACCAATTTGTAAAGATTATTGTGGCGCCACCTTTTTTACAAAGTAGCGTTCGTTTAATGGAATATCATAATTGTATATTTAACGTCATAACTAACCCAGAACGTCCAAACAATTCTTGTTGACGAAGAGTTACTGAATCGATTTCGTTGATGTGGCATTGTTAAGCCAACTTGAGGCATGATGGGAAAGCTCAGCAGATGCTCCAAAAGCTGATGATATTGAAGACCCCCCTGAAATTTGTGACATAGAATGTGTGTTTTTTTAATTTGAAGTACCCGTAACATTACTAAGATTAATAATATGGTGCTAAACATGGAAATCGTAATTGACATTAAAGAATTATTCACCTTTCTGACCTGTGCTTAAATTGTGAGAATAAGCTAGCTATTGGTTACGCAACTGTAACAAATATTCAAATATAAATTAAACCGGAAATTAATTCGGTTGGCTACAAAAACGATGTGACGAAAATTGGAGGATTCACAGTTTACAATCTTTACTAATACGGATTCCTATAATTCCAAATCCCTCATGCAATTAATGATCCAAGATAACTAGTCAATTGTACTTGCTACTTTTATTTCAAAGAAGCACGATTTTGACCTTAAGATCAACAGAAGTCCCGAGTCCGTCCAACAATGTAAAAGCTCCTGTGGTCCAGCACTCGGCACCAAGAAGCAGCTGGCTCAACAAAAACCGGTTAATCTATTCTAGGTGGATTGTTTTTGTCACATTTAACTTTCACAGACGTGGCGCCACAAACTAATATTTTTATGCTTGTTAAGATTTGATTTACCAATGTAAACTGATAGTATTATGACCGAGTCCGAGCCCACAATAGAGATGCACGAGCTATTGATTCTTCCTGACGTATGTAATAATTAAAGTCGGTTTGATGACAATCCAAATTGGAGCTGGATGGTTTTCTTCCACCAATTAATTCATGGCTGGATTGCGTCTCGGTGATGCAGTCATGGAGAATCATGGAGAGAGTCGTGCGTGTTAGGAGAGTTGAAGTTGAGATAACAACATGCCCACTGAGCTGCAATTTTGGATTTAAGTTACTAAAACCATAACCACTGGCTGCAAAGCATTTTAATGATGTGGCGCCACTAAATTATAGAAAGAAATATTCATTGATTAAAATATAATATCTTAACATTTAATTATTTATGCTCTGCTAACGCACAAAAACTCACATTGTTGACAATACGCCGAGTCCATGCATTGAAGTAGGAGAGGAAAGGTGAGAGGTTAAAAAGGCTGATGACTCCACCTGAGTTTGGAATAAAAATGCTCGGATGTAAGTTTTCATACAACTACACTTACTCACTCTGAGATTAAAACAATTGTACTCAAACCTTCCGGTGAAATGGATTACTCTGCGCAGAATGTGTCGACTATCATATCCAAGTGGTGCCACTAAATTGGCAATTAATTTATATTTCACCATAATCGGATGTGGTGGAAACTCATTTCACTTAGTCGTTGTTTGTACAAGAGCAACTGGTGGACTAATAATGACAGCTTCTTTGATTGTAATGAAAGTAATTGATTTACATTTTAGAAAAAACAAAAAAAAAGTGAATGAATAAAACGAATTCCAATTAAGTAACGGGGCGCCCCTGAATTATGATTGAAATGGTAAAAAACTTGGATTGTATTACAATACGGTACTATTTTAACAACAACAAAAACAATGCAAGTCAAAACAATATTAATAGCACTGCAACTGCAGCTGATCAAGCTAAACAAAATATGAAAGAGATTTGCTTGTTTACATATGTGTGAGCGTAAAAGCTCATATGTGATGTTGTACATGGGGTATGCATGAAGAATCATTGAGTATAAACATCTGTATCTGTAGTGTGTATACTTTTGGTGGGCATACCCCCTCATAGTTTTAGTCTTCTCAGTATTCCTATATTTTTAACTACAAACGTACATTGTAAAATGTAAATATAATGCATTCAGATACGTAATATATATATATATATGAATATACCTAATGTACATGTATGACATGACATAGCATTTATAAAATACGCATTTAATAAAATATTGGTATCATTAAGGAACGGTAGCATTTGAATGACGTGATGCAGCTATACGTGGCTTGTTTTAAAAACAGAAAACATATCAGTATACCGGAGATTTTTCTCTGTTAAGCCAAGTGCAGTGCAATGCTGACCACTATACGATTATTATGGACTATATGGACCAGTATTTTAAAATCAACACAGGACGGTTGTGTGCGTTAATTGAATTTGGTAAAGCGTTGAAAAGATACATTTATACTGTGTCAGCTTATAATGAATATAACGATTACAGTGCATAATTACAACTGTAGACGATGGTTAAGTTACAAGTAGTCATTTATATGTGATTAGATTTAAGAACAAAATAATGTATATCTGAAAAAACGCATGATCCTTATAATGTCCTCACTAATAATGCTACGTATGTTTATATGACCTGTGGACGGATTAATTATTACAGTTGTGCTGTTGGCATATTCAGATGCAGTCAGTAAATATTTTTTGATGATTACTTGCTTGAAACTTTTGGTGACTTTTTATTTCATATCATTTGTAATATTAATAGTACCCGTTTCACACATTCGTAGTGAATCCATCCGATTTCCAGGCCTACATTCCAAAGACGCTATCTTTACTTCCTCTGTCATAATGCAGTCTACTTCTACATCACGTTGGCACTCTGGTCTCCAGTTATTTTTAACAACCTTCAAGATAAATCCGGCATTGCAATACCCTCTTGTTTGAGTACGGTAGCATTTTCCATTCTCCGAAAACCAAAAACTCAATCCATAGTCATCATCCATAGTCATATCTTGGGAAGTATCATGGGAAGTTTTAAGTATTTTTATGCACAAGTTTGGTGTGCAGATCGGATTCCTTTCTTCATCCAATACTATCCACATTCCGTTCAGACATGGGCCCTTGCATAATGATACAAAAGGGTAGTAACAAATGGATTCCAGGAATATAATAGAAAGTTTTGTTGAAGTTGATATACGCATATGTACATGCATAAGCTTGGCTTTGGCATAATGTGTTACAAATCTTTACCTGACTAAACACAGTGTAGCATCTATTATGTTGTGGGTAGTAGATGAGTGGGCGTTGAATCACTTCGCATTCTGGAATATCAGATTTTACTTCTACAATATCATCACATTCACATATACCCACAGTTTCAAATGTTTTGCGAGGGTCCTTGTAAAACGTCATAGATTCACCACAGGGACCTGATGGAAACCCAAAAACATGTATGTATAAATGTAGCAACAATAATATTTTATTTAAACCATGTGATGAAATCGTCGCGCTACCTTGAGTTCCTGCCTCAAAACAAATAGGTAGATTATCTCCAGAAATATGGTGAAGCCATAGCTTTTCTCCAAAACTGTCATACAATATGAAAACAGACATGATTGTAATTGGAAACCGGAAAACATTAAAATAATGATGTATTGCCATATCACATCGTTAATTCTCGTCATTTTTACTAAGCTATACAATCTAAGAATATCTCATATTTTCTTACATACGAATGACATGGTGGTAAAGATAGGGAAGAAGTCTCGTCCGACCAGCTTGGGACTGCCGACGATTCTTCCAAGTTACATTTGCTATTGTTCGCGTCTCTAGAGTTATGAAAGGCAATAAAAACGAAACACACAAACACCGCCACACACCCACTGCAAAATAAGAACACAGTTGTATTAGGTTTCATGATCAAAATGATTGTCAGTTTAATACGTTAGACAGAACAGAGGAGTTAAGAAAGGACAACTTTAACACAATCCAATAAAACTGAATATTTTATTTGATATTAAAACGTAATCTACGCTAGAGATGAAAGCAAGCATAGCTTCATTGTTCGGTTGTGATTGAAACAACAAAAATTGAAAATAATGTTCGGTTTGCTATCAAAGACGCTTCATACTTAATATGTATTTGTGCATGAGAAATAAGGCATCCGGTAGAAACTGCTACAAACAAACTGCTACTACAATAACTGCTACTAAAATAACTGCTACCGACAAAAACTTCTACCACAAAAAAACTTCTATGACAAAAACTTCTACTCATGATTTTTTTTAAAAAAAATCCCATAAAGCAATTTAAGTGGACACATAATATGTTTTGGTTTCATGCAAACGTGCTTGTCTCATAATGTCTCCATAATAAACAAAATTATGACTCCCAATGCATCTCAATTTTCTAATCCGTTCTTCTTTCGTATTTTTGAGAATTATGGCCGAAGAGCAGGAGCTTACTGATCAAAAATTAGAATAAAAAAAGAGACACCCTTCAACTCCTTCAAAGTTAAAATATAGAAAGGTAAATGAAAATATAAAATCATTAGTTAATACGTATATATCAGGAAATAAAGAACTGTCAGATTTTCTTGAAGGTATAGCAAATTAATACGCACAGTTATGTTATCACCAAGTGTAAAAGCAATTGTTAGCGAATTCTGAACTGAATAGGACGATGATAACAAGGTAATCCAAGAACCAACACCAGCAAGTGTGAAAACTAGACGAGTTAATGCTTAGTAGAATCCGCTTGTTAAATTGTGATATATTTAATATTGTTGTAGTTTTAACGTTAGACTTAAGATTTAAGTAGAAAAACAAAATTATATAATCTTTGACAATGATATAATGAAAAATAAAACCAAATCATATTTTATATAGTAGAAGTTTTTGTGGGTAGCAGTTTTTGCTGGTAGACGTTAATTTTGGTAGAAGTTTATTCGTAGCAGTTTGTGCAGTAGACGTTTTTTTCGTAGCAGTTTCTACCTAGAACCATAAATAATGCTATAAACCATCAGACATGCAAAATGTAATAGATCTTATTTCTTCGCGTTGCTACCAAACTCATAGGTAGAATGTTTCGGGTGCATGTGGTAAAAAGTAGAATATATTAGCATCAAATTTTCGTCCCAATTTCAAGGTCATGCGTAACTGAACTTGCCAAATATGTTTGCGTATTAATTACTTAGGCTAGGATGAGGTGTGAATGGTCGTAAGATGCTTTCATTTAATGTCTTTGGCGTTCCCCTGACGGACTTGTACAATTTTAGAAGCATACGCTTAAGACATTCGATCGTTCAGTCTGAAGAATTTGCTTAAATCCATACTTGAGTTCATATTAAAAGTAAGCTGCGTAGCGCGGCAAGGGAGAACTAATTTTTGTATGAATGATATATAGTGAAAGCGTAGTTTTGTTATTCATTGCTCAACGCAGTAATTTGATGCTAATTGTATACATTCTTATGTCAACAACAAGTTTGTTAAAATAGATTTTATTATAATTGCATTTATTGATTTACTTGTTCTCTCCTTTTACATTTCTGTACTATTCGTTTCCATACGTTCGTCATCGTGGATTGATAGAACTTGAGCATTTAGTAAGATAATCGTATCTACTTCCGGGCTTACATCTTATTTGACGAATTTCGGGAGACGATGGAACTGGTGGACATTTCAATTTTGTAGGTGAAATATATCGACATTGCGGTATAAAATGGTGAGACGAAAATCTCAATTCATATGACTTGATGCAATATCCTTGACTCATTGTTTTATAGCACTTGCTGCTAGAAGATAGCGCAAAAAGGAATTCTGTAGAAAGAGGGCCTTGGTCTTTGGTCTTGCTCCCGGAAGTTTCCTGCTTGCTGGTAGTTGCACATGTATTCTTGGCACAAATGGGGTAATGTGTGGCATTCAAAACAAGCCATTTCCCATCCGCACATGGTCCCTGTCAATAAAGAAGTGAGGTGTTTTATATCCATAAATAATTTTAGGATTTGTATGAAGCTTAATTTTAACCTGGTCAAATACGGAATAGCAGCGATTTCTTTCAGGAACGTATACTTGAGCTCTGAGTTCCGGTATACAGTGAGTAAGATTTCTATTGTTGAGATATGTTATTTCAGTTGATGTCTCTCCTCGAGCATCAAAACAATCACAGAACCCATAAGTTTTTGCTGATGGATGCGGATATAAAATCATATTTTTGGGACATGGCTATAAAGCATAGATTTTGTATTATGGCATGTCAGTTAGATTTAAACATAATTCTTTTCTCAATTTTGTTTTTGTTTACTCACGCCTTGAGAGTTCGCCCTGTAGCATGTGTTGTCTTCTTTGTATCTCAAGAACGTTTCCGAATCCCTAGTTAGACGAATAACCTTTGAGTTTTAGGCATTGTAGGAAAATAATAATTTTTATTAACCACACAAATATTCAACCTTATGTTTACCTTTTTGGACATTCAGGAAGTAAATTATCCTCTGCGGTTATAACATCATTCTGAGAGGAGACCAACGTTGGCGTTTCTGTTAAAAGGAACACTAGTAAATAAATGTAACACTGGATTTGTATCAAATATCTACAATTGGGCACCATTTTCTCAGCACTGACTAAGCAAGGGATAACGAACTTTTGGTTATCATCGATGGAAAATATTACATTCAAAACTTAGATATGTTAAGAAATTTGTTGTATTCCTTTTAACTTAAAATTCTCTAAAGACGAAAGGCTTAGGAAATAAGTAATATGAAATACTTTTAGGCATCCTATCTATGCTTCTATTTCATAAGCATATTAGGTTCACCATTTTGTCCAGCATATAAGTAGCAATTATGATCTTGAGAGTATACCAGACTTGCGTATGAAAATGCAAATTAATAATAAACGAAAGCGATCAGGTTTCTTTCCTGAGTATAGCATGAAACCTGAATCCGTTCCAATGTTGATTGTTGTATAAAGCTGGGAGGCAAACAAACGTCATCATGAATTTATCTTCACATGTTCAATCATACGCACGCATTCTTGCAGAAAAGAATCAGACAATTGATCAATGCATGATATACTTACATATTTTGCTCATCACGTTCACATATAATAATAATTATATATATCGCCTGACTTAATGCAAAATGAAGACGCATATTATATACTAATATATGTAGCAATTTTGTTCATTTTTACTTTTGTTGTTCTTGAGCTAATATAATATTTACGGCATTCTTTCTTATACAGCAATTGCCCACCCATTGTGTTTGTATAAAATGAATGTAGTAAGAATTTAGCAAGCTCTTGTTGCAGTAGTAGTAGTCAAACCAGACTACCACACAAGCATCAACGGCTTCGATCGGGTTCTAGTAGTAAATTGGTATTTAATATGTTGCCAAATCCTTTGTCATGGACGCATATTTTGCTTTGGAAACTAACTATATGTGAGTTGAACTTTTGTCTGCGAAAAGATGGAATCATGTATGAAAACACAATATGGATTTATGAGAATTCAAATCGTAAATTGATGCTTGTGCAAACCACTAATTTTCTATTTAAGGCGAGGATACAGTTACCATATCCACGGGGAAAACGCCATCGTGGAATTTTCCCTCGATTTTCCCCCAATTCGGTATTCACTTCACAATAAAAACGGGGGAATTTCCACAGGGAATAATTCCCCATGGAAAATTCGATTTTTTCACGATTTCAAAGCGTGAAATGCAAATGTATTTTTTCACTGGTGGAATATGAGTGAAAATGTAATGACAACGGAAAATTCATTATTATTGTACATTCCTAACGCACAATTTCAATACCTTCTGTGATCATTGTCTTCAATATAATTACAAATCGTGGTACTTATAAAATGGGCAATAATAAGAAAGTCAAGACCATTAAAGAAAAGTTTAGTGACCACCAAAAAAGAAGCATCGCGCAGATGGTTATAAAGCGACCTTGCATATGGAAATTAGCTTATGCGAACCACCGAAAGCATGATCCAAAGGCAAACGCTTGGAAAGAAATTAGTGTTGAAATGGGGGTAGAAGGTAATCGTATAATAGTACTTCGTATTCAATATTCAATAACTAAACAGATGAATATTTTGCATATAGTTCATGGAGGGAAGGAAGCCTGAAAATCTCTAAAGATGCGTTCATTCATTCATTTCAATTTAAGAATCACACTTGACTTTTCCGGGAATGAAAGTGCAAGTCAGCTAATTTGACATTGCATTGCTTGCACATAGCTTATAATCATAAATATGCACATATAATCATACACTTTTAATAATGGTCATGTCATAATCATTGATAATTTTTTTCGCCTCTACACAAAGTGTGACCTTACATGCGTAAAGAATCTCCCTTTAGTACTCCGTTCTTTCAAGTAATCACTTATCACTGACCCAAACTAAGCGGGGTCTCCTTTTGACGATTTTGTGGCGTGACCTAATTAGTTGTTTTGTCGCTAATGCAATAATAATATCATCGTATATAGCAGAAGAACGAGAACTAGCAGTGGGGGTCAGTTCTAAATGATGCTGACAATTTTGATAGTGGCGAAATAAATGCTTGCAATAATTTCAACGCGTACAACAATGCTAAAAATTCCCCCGTGAAGTGAATACTGAATCATGAAATTTTTGCGAATTTTATTTGTGAAATGTTAATTCCCCGTTCCCAGAAAAATTCCACAAATTTTCTGTTTCCTGGACATTTCCAACTTATTTTTACCACCGTAAAAGACCTAAGTGAATCCCTTACTTTAGTTTAAAAATTCTTAATTTGCTAGTTATTCTTTATCCTTTGTATGTGTGACCACAGCCGAACTTGACGTTAACATAACATTGAGCCGATACCAAGTATGGAATATCTGGATGAAAGCAGTCTGCTAACGACGACAATTCATGTTCTACCAACTCTTGTAAATACGTCCATAATGCTTCTATCTTTTTCATTTTGCTTGATAAACATGATGAATCAAATGCTCGATTCATCAACGTCAATTTTGATTACTTCGTTTGTATGCGCATATAATTATAGGTGTTGGAAAAAATATTCAAGCTTTTACCCACCCAGAATCGAGAAGCAGCCATGCTTGTTTGTCATAATTGGCATGATGTCGTGAAATATGAAGTTGGGCTCAGTCGATTCATTGGAAACGGTGCTGTCTATAATTTTCCAGGCTGTAGATCAGTAGTTTGGCACCCGATCCAAGTTATTGAACGTGATGGCATTGACAAATGTGTGTTTGGAGAGGTGAATGTAACTCCAGATGAAGATGATGTGAAAGGTTTCATTCAGCCAGAACTGGTAAAAGAGTTATGCTTCTACGGGAAAATAGATGCTGCTATATTCAAACTCATTGTGGAGCCTGTTCACTGGCTGACCACTTTAAAGTTACATCTTGCTGTGTTTCTAAATTTGTCATTCAAAACGTATGATTTGAGAAGAGCGTCTCTCCAACATCTCAAAATTTTCTATACCCATTCAATTTACAATCTGAGTTTCCCTTTCAACGAAAGTAATAGTTCTACCGGAAAAGGTTTAATACACAAGGGTCTCGTCAAGTTCCTCGAATCGTGCTACTTTCATCGTATTAAGATTTTTGAATTCACTGGGCCCTACTTTGTAGATGAAACCCTGAGTCTTATTGATGCTATCCGGCTCTTTGTTATGAAACACGAGAAAAGTCTGCACGAACTTATTATTACATTCCCCTACGAGTGGAACGTCCTGCCTTTGAGAAGGAAAGATGCATACAGTGAAAGTAATAAGATTGGCAACGTGAATGACAACAACAGCAGCAAAGAAAATCTTGCAAAGCAAATGGAATGGGGCAAAGTGCAATTGAGTCGACTGGTTATTACATGCCCGAATTCCGTCGTTCCTCCATTGATTATACGTGACGACAACCCTGAGCCAGGTCAAGTGACGTCTTCTTCATGGGCAGAAAGGATATTGAATTGTTTGTGGCAGTCTTTAGTAAAAAAGCAATTTAACTTGAATAGACTGCAGTACCAAAACAAACATGAAGATTGGGCATTCCCTCAAGCACTTTTTCCCAATAATGCACCTAGTCTTAAATCTATAGTTTTGTGTGTCAACTCTCAAAAACATGTAGACTGCAATGCACTGGCTACCTGTAAAAACCTGACAGAGCTGAATCTAGAAGGCAATTTCTTTTACAATGATGGTGATGATAATGATGATGGCTCCCGCACCCACAGCAGCTCTCCAGCAAATATGATTAGCAAACTAATAAACTTACATCATCTCCCATCTTCCCTTGAAAAGGTTTCCTTTTCCAAGCTATTGATTAACTCATCAGAACTCGAAGCTTTTTCTAATAATCTCCAGAAATTCTCAAATATTAGGAGCATTCAGTTATATCAAATAAGCAAAGATTTACCCGAATTAGGACTTACTCCACTCCTAGTTGAAAACTTATTGGATCAGAATTACATTTCTCTTTCCTTGTGGCAAGCTTTCAATGCTCCAGCTTTCGAAAGGGCCATAGAAAATTTGTACTCTGTTATTGATCGGGATGTGATGACGTTGATAAAGGTATTGGAGCTATGTGATACTTCGGATGGAGTTCATGAAAACTTACAATTCATTACGCTTAATGACTGCCATATTCAGGTTATTAGGAAAAAATAAGATTGGACTTAGAACTAAGTAGTAGTCTTTAGTATATGTATCTAGATATATAAAGCAAAGCCATTTCAATGTTATTTTGTGTCGCTTACCCGATTCTCTACAAAAAATATATATGTAATAAATGTTTCATTTGTTGTTTCTTCATCTGCAAGGATTCGTTTTTTTTTGGCTTTCGCCTGCGGTGAGACATTGTTACTTTTTGACATTTAACATTTACAGTCTGCCCCGCTATTTCAGGCTTTGGTCTGCTCAAAATAATACTTTCAAATTTGAGGTGAATGAAAATAAACCAGACTCGACACACAATAGTATACATACGTGCTAAAAACAATTCAGTCTAAAGTAATTATTTTGTGAGTTAACGTTTTTCATACTAAATTTGGACCAACCCTACAATTTGTGAATGAAATGAATGAAAACATAAATATATCTACCCATTTCCTCGACAATACCTATCAGAGCATTGTAAGGAAAGTGCTGAAAAGTAGTGGAAATTTTATCGACCAGAGTAACTTTGCCCTTTCACTCGCTTTTCTTCTGGAGTTTTATGAATGTGCAACGTGCACAGATCTCCCACCCACGCAATGGTGCTAAGTTCTGACTCGGGCTGACGAAAATACCCCAAAAAGCTATCGTAACAGCCTTGTTTTGAGGAACACAGAAAAAACCTTTCTCTATTATTGAATCAAGAAACTTGTATAGCAGAATATATATGACTTGATGCACTATGAATATGTATATTCTGGCTTCGTTCCACGCTTGCTTGCGGATGCAAGCCAAATTTAGAAACAGATACTTATGCAAAATGCATATACACGTAGCTACACATGAATGCCTACGCTATAACAAATCGAGTCATTCATAATGCTGGAACAATCATCTTATGTAAATATTACATGTGGGTACACATTATATAGAGTGCGTCACATAATAAGGATTATTAAGCAAGCAAGCTCTACTAATGCAATTGTTTCATGTGTGTTCATTTTTAACTAAAAAACATACGATGACTACGAATACTCATTAAACTTGAAGCGCACATAAAACTTTGCTTAAAGAGAAAAATAAATTGGTATGTTTTCTAAGTAATTTATAATCTGATTACGTAGCCAATATCCGCATGTTGAAGTAAGAACCGCGAGCATTGGCATAAAATTTATGTGTTGATGATTTATGCACTATTGAATAATAACATGCTAGATATACAAGGAAGATTATACAGTGTATTTAATACGTCACCAGAACTGGATTTGTTATCAGCAGCACAGCGGTCTGTGTGTTCCAAGACATTAATTACAACAATTCTGATGCCAGCCATCATCCATCCATCCAAATTAAATCAGGCCAATGAATTATACCGTCAACATATGAACTGCATACTATTATACATATTCTAGAACTTAAATTCTAGTCTACTCGATTTTACGGTTTTGAGGTTTGTGGTTTGTAAGCTTACAGATGTACATGTATATATCCTAAAGTGATAGTTGTGTCGTCACATGAGTTTTGACTTTAGGACTTATTACTTACAAATGTTGAGTGAAATATTGTATAACCTATTTACATGACAGTTCACTCTAGAGAATGATATGGTTTATATATATGTGATTGTTTGTGTCTGCCTAGTAGGTATATGAATATTATGTATGAGCCGCTGCCTCACAGGAAACGGCTGAAAGAGAAAAATAGTACAAAGAAGGATTGTGAGAAATATATATATTTTGTAGTCTGTTGACGATTGTTGTGTTCCTCATCTTGTTTCCCTTTTGTCCGACTACGACTCAGCCAGTGGTTATTTTCCCCATCAAAAGAGCATCTGCCCACGTTCATCCACAGCTAACGTCGCTCTTCTGTATAAAAAATTCAACCCACGTTTGTGTGGGAGCTGCAGCTTGCTTTTGTTGGTCTTTGAGTTTCTGGTTTTAAGTTAGAAACGGCTAAAACCGAATTAGACCGAACTTACTGACGGAAGGGATTCGGAATTATTAAATCCTACATCACCATCATCATCTCTCCAATAAACTACCGGGACCCAGCTGTTGAGACCAATGTTATAAGAGAACACATTTAAGCTTAGCTATACCCTAGCTCAACTCGAATCCTACCATGATCATGATGCTCTATAGAAGTATATGGAGAAATAAAGTAGTATGTGAAACGTGAGGTACGTGCTACTGTAAGAGAACTTATACTTATAGCCTTGAATCAGGAGAATTCACAATCTAGAGAACCTGGAAAGTTCCCCACTCGCGCATTTCCCAGCAGATTGTATCTTTATATTTGGTCTTTCCTTTCTCTCCTTCTTCCGTTTTTTCGTTTGCTCTCTTGTTGAATCTTGCCTGAGAGAGAACACATGGAAGGACTAGGGCAGTAATAATACAAATAAATGTATGTATGTACGTACGTACACAATGTAAGTGAATGAGCTTACTCATTTTTAAGAAAGCCTGCGTGTTGAATGCTCCTATAACTTTCACCAGGACCGTATACGGATTCACATCCACAAGAAATCCTTAGCTTCTTCTAGCTGTTTGGCAAGAAGCGATAGAGCTAGAGCCATGAATGAGGGAGAAAGCAAGCATAACTATATTGTGTTGAGATAGCATGAAATGAGAATCTGAAGCTAAATACTTTCTCCAGAAACGGTTAGAAAGAAAGGATGCTTTCACATGGTAAGCGAAGGAAAGACGTCAGAAATATTATGTACAGTTGAATATTACAACTATAACCCTCTCCACACAGTTCTTTAACTTCCATAACGCATTGTACTCTAATTGAAAGCAGTACTGGAAGGATATGATATAGAATAGAGCATTACAAATTTTTTTCATATCTACTAACTTCACCTACATATATCAACTTGTATACTTGCTTTTATACATATGTACATTAAGTATAACGAACGACATAGATTTCTCCAAAAATAAACATTCCAAACCTTTTACCATGATATAAACTGTCGTTGTGTTTGCGTTCTTGTGTTTGTGACACACTGGTGAGAACGAAGTACTACTATTGCTGCGTTCGTAGGAACTTACCTGGATCATTCATTTTTGATGGACCGTGCACACTTTCTTTGCCTTTGCTACAATACATACTAAGGCTGGCTTTCCTAGCCGTACATAATCATTTGGAGAATAGAGATGGATCCCACACAATTAGAATAGAATATGGTTTTGTGTGGGCTTTGTTAAACTAAACAAGTGTTTCAGATGTGTGTGTGAGTGTGTGTATCCTCCCTACATCCAATGCCTCCACAGTTTCCCATTGCCATTATTAGAAAGACGTACGTAGAAAGTGCAAGGGAATATAATAATTTTTATTTTTGTGTGTAGAAGTGAATAGCTGTTTGCGACAGCTATACCTAATTTATTAGCGATGGGATTGGGATTCTAAAAAATATGGGAGACTGTCCCAAAGTGATGTTGTTAATTGTTTGAAATATTTCTACCATGTAAAAGCTATACTTGCACCCTTGAGCAAAATTAATTTGAACACTATAACAAGTGTTTTTCACTAATTTTGCTTTAAATTAAATTGCTTAAAATTAAATTTTGTAGTAGCAGCATTTGGTTTTGTGACAAGGATTAGCTTTTTTCAAAGCTAGTCCAGTCGAGATACCAACCAAAGGCGGAATCAATTAATTACTCAAACTTCCTCATTTTGGAGGGGATACTGAAAACAAGTTGTCAAAAGTGTTAAAAAGTTGTGTCATTGTTGTAGCTGTTTCGATGGAGGGACATCTTAACGGCTAGAAATCTTGATGGCATGATTACATTACAACATAACTACTCAATATTCCAAGGGCGATCAGTCTTAGCTGCTGGACAATGAGAGTGACGACGCTTCGGATGCAAAGTCGTATCTTTTGTGTACTTAATGTTTTGGTGATTTACGCTTGTGTCACTGGGTGCGATGGAAAACCTACCCAGGAAGTCAAAGCCAATGATTTTGGAACCTATTTGAAAGACGGGCAGATTATCACGGGTTACATTGGTAAGTTCATGCGGATTCGATTATATTCTTTTGACTCTTTTTTAAATCAAAAGGTAGTAACATCTTTTATTCGTACAATTCTAACCAGCATCTTTCAAATCTACTATATAAGTATCATTTAGAAAAAAACTTTTAATACAAAGATGGCCTTGAATATAACCAAACTATCAAATTTTCATTCCTCAAGAGATGTATTCAACAGCGTATTTGACAGTTTATATTTCATTAATAGTCGGTATGTATCAATTTGCTTACATAATATCTTGTCCAATATCTATGAAACTAAATGATAAAGTTTTAACAAACAAGGTGAACAAGGAGACGCATTCATACAAGCATCCAAATGTCACATTCCTGCATTATGGTATTTCTCAGTTCAAGCCAGATGGTTGCTTCAATATTTTAGTATGTTTTATACATAAAGTAGATTTTACGATTGCATTTGACATTTTAAGTATTAAAGTTTTGTTTCCCATCACTGCTAAAACTTTAATGCACAAAGGCTTGTAGTTATAAACATATTCGCAGGTTCTACTCCAGTTTTGTTTGGTATACACAATAGGACAGTAAAAGTAAAAACAATTCCGTGTCCCTATCAAGTTTCTTTTCTCCATAAGTCTTGAAATGGCATCTGAGACATTATGTGCACATAATGTATAAATATAAATCTATTTAAAATAGAAAGTGATACATAATAATACTCCATAGGGCATAATAAACGTAATATTTCTTTATATACATGGGATACATCTGCATTAGCAGTTTTGGTGCTGACGTGAAGTAAAAGCGGAAATTTTCAGCGATATCGATCCTTGCTTGCTAGTTTCAGTTCCGTCCTCCACCTGATGCGTTGGTTGCTAGCTGTTTATTGTCAGGTGTGTGTGGGCCGTGAGACTAGGCTTCTATGAATTTACTGATAAAGAGGTTTTGCAAACATTTCCGCTGGAATACCTCATTTTGGGGGGTTTTAATCCTTTATACTAAGAGGAATGTAGCCCACTAATATTTACTTATATTTGATGCGTCATCTAATCCATGATAAGAATGTTTTCAACATTGCAATAAAAGCACCTTCTGAATGAAAATGTTACCTGAAATCTTGGTTGGAATTTTTTTGCTGCGTTGTTAAACAAATTGTTTAAAACAAAGCGCTTCATATTTATTTGACCGTGTGGTCAAGAAATCAGCAGTAATCTACATTACTGGCTGTCCTCAGTTAATCTTTCGTGTGATGTAATGAGGTTACAATTAGATTCAAACCTAGTGAAATTCAACTAGCTTTCACTCTAATTAATTTCAGTTTTGTGCTTGCAAAATCTGATAGGGCATAAATTTGTTTCACCAACGAATGATGGATAGGCCTTGCATTAATTCTGCGATAACGAATTTGAAGCTACAATTTTATGATTTCAAGTTCAACTACATTTTATAACCAGAAAACATAACTATATGAGCAATTAAGATTTTTGGAGAATTTATGAGTTTATTCATTAAACTCATGTGATCCCCTATATAATATGTGGTTGAAAGTGTACAGCATTTCCGTCCATATGCTTGCATGTCCCACTGGGGTCATAATAAGCGCACTAAAAGATTACCCCTTTCCTTCTCTTTGGAGAATATTTCCATTAAAGTTTTAAGCAAAGGCAAGATTAGAACACTTCTTAATAGGCTTTCTCCCACATTTCGTGACTTCCTTGGAGAACTGTTTCCTTTTGTATGTAATACTTACACATTTGAAAAATTATTAAATGCCTATTTCCTTTGAAGTTATTATGGAGCTTGGATATAACCTTTCATGAAATTTATTTTTAGCAATGTATAATAATTAATTACAAAAGAAAAATGTGCCCTCAGTGACTGGCTACTCGTGCAGGTCTAGAGTTTTATTGAGTGGGAAAAGAACACGATCGTTAACCCGTAGTGGTTCCTTAACAAGAAGGTGGAGACCGTCTATTGCTTGAGTGGATTTCTTATGATTTGTTCAAGACAATCAATAAAAATATGTAGTGCTAGATATATACAACCTGGGTTGTTGTTGTTGTTTTAGCCATTTATTTTTTCCCAAATCGGATTAATATAAACAACATTTCGAGGAACTAGTTGAAGGTCTCTGAAATATTAAAACTTTCCATCACATATAAGATGCACAGCATGTGTATGAAGTGTAACGTTGTTGAAAAGTATATTGCATATCATATGTGTGGTATGTTGCTTTTTTCTTTTATATTCAGGCATTTGAACACATAGCTACTGAGAAAACAAGGCTTTAGAGAATAGTATGTTGAGAAAATATGTGCCTCTAAAATGTATATATTTGTCAACACGCAGAATGTAGTTATTTTGTGATCGGCTGGTCTTAATTTGCGGATGAAAGTTTCATAATGTTCAGTTCTGTTGTTCTGTATAGCAATGATTACCCAATACTACTGGGTAATCATTATTATGTTCTAATGATAGAAGATGTAAGCAGCCACATCACAGCATATTATATTGTCGATGTCACAGAAATCAGAATGCGGTAGAATTTCATAATTTAAGATGTGAGTAGGATTTTGCGATAAAACGTAGCGTTTAATTGAGTTTAAAAAAAATTATCATACGATAACCTAATCTAAAAGGTTATTGTTATATCTGTTTAGAAACATTAAAGATTTTAGTCTAAAATTTGACGATGATAAATCATGACATGCCTAAATCCTAAATTTACCCCCACACTGCCTTTTCTTAAACGGTTGTTCAAATCGCCTTTTGTTACAGAAAGTAAGTCCACTTTCTGCAGATGATTTAACGCGTAGTCGGTCAGTTTACTCATTGATTTTACGTGACTTTGCTGTAAGGATCAGCAATCACAACTTGAAAAGATTAGAACATTACAGATTACAGGGATATAAACCAATATGGCAGAAAGCTGTAGCTACGAATACTTCATCCATCATCATCTACAACAGACAATTCCAAATCCCCAAGCTTAATGGAAGATGAGCTTTCACGCGTGCCCATTGTCAAGAATTTGGGTCACTTTTATAGTGAATGACTACATGGCGAAAGAGTTCTTTTAATATTTGAGTAGTGACGACTGACAACAGTGGTCATTGAGATTGAGACCATTGATGCTAGGGGACGCATGAAAACTTTATGGAACTGAAGTACTTTCGCCTTTCGTCTTCTAAACCGAATGAATCCCATAGTCTCATAATGGTTTATACTTCACTCTATCTTCCAATTTTCAAACTAAGATATGCCAGGAAAGTGGAAAATTGCAATAACGCCGATACTTTATCCAATCCAGTTAGCAAACAGCTGCATTCGTATTTCATATACTAACTACGGTTGATATTTCTTGTGTCACTGCTTTAATGTTTTTACACATACTTACATTGCAGGTGTAAAAGATATTTAATTTTGTAATGATTGCTGTTTTCCAAACAAATCCGTCACAAGAGCATATTTTTTGCATAAACTGTAAAACATACACTCTCGCTTTGCAGTTGGTTTTCCAATTTCAAGTCACAGCGGGGCAAAGGAAGACAATTGTAAATCTAATCTTATAAATTTAAAATCTTAAGAATCGCAATAGAAAAATATTGATACTGACTCAAGTGAAGTCGGGTTGTGCACTAGAACAATAAAAAGATTGCCAGGTTGAAAATCTAAAAAAAAATCTAAAATTCTTCGAACTTTCCTTCTCCTTACGTATCTCAGGTCAAGTCATATACATAGAAGTATTTTCATACAAACAAAGTTATTGCAAAACCTTTCTAGCCATTATTTCTTTTCTGCAGTGTATAGTCATTTTATAAGCAAAGACATTACTTTTTCTCGTTGACAGGTTGCCTCTTTAGCAAAACGTTATGTGAGCAAAAAACGGAGTGGTGTTACAATGGTAAGCAATAATAAAATACACGGTACTTAATGGAGTTGAAGCTTTGGCCCAGTCCGTAATAAGTTATAATATTTTACTTGCACAGATGGAGTGTTCGGAAGATGTTTATCAAATAGTGGGGTAATTGACCAAGAAAGTTTATACAGGTAAACAAATTACTTCATTTGTTGTTGAAAAACATATTGATTGACGTAATATCATAAAAAGATAAAAGCAAGCAAGTAACAAGTGATTTTTCAAACAAAAAGGTATGATCTCAGTAAAAGTGATGCCCATGTTGTGGAAAAGGAGATGGAAAGGCTTTTTGCAATGGGTTACCGGTGGGGACACCTTTACACACAATGCGTTTTGCAAACACTTTTAGAATCCATCCGCAGAGGGTAATTGTATATAATCATACAAATATATAAAATACTTTGTTGAGACATGAAACATAAGACCATGAAGCATCTGTAAATCCCAATATACTTTGTATGAATCATAATGTTGAGTTACATTGTACCCTGAATAGATTTCAATGGGAACAGTCGATATGTTCTGAGGTACAAGATCAAGATTTAGAAGGGGCACTGAAAGCATTTGAAGAGGATGTTGATCCGAAAAATTTAGCGTACATAAAGTTTCATCCAAGTTCGAAGAACCCACACTCAGATTTCGCAGATGAGAGCTACCGGCCACCAAAAGAATTAAAGCATTTAAAAAATTCACCCATTATTGAAGGAAAAGAACAACTTTTTGAGTCTGAAGATCATATGAAAGCAAAAGCATCCGACCAGTTCAAACAACAAGCACTAGAACTTTCGGGTTTGTGGCTCACAATTGAAAACATAAACGTTATGTAACAAAATTTTAATTCTTATAGCAAAGCAACTGAAATTGAGAAATGCATTTGTGTAACCGCAGCTGGTGAACTTTCACAACCACCATCGTCAGGAGTAATGGATCAAAAGGTGCTGGAAGAGGACTTGGCAAATGCGGTTGAGATGACAAAGACAAAACCACCAAACAAAGGGAAAGGCAAATCTGGCAAAAATAAAAACAAGACGAAAGGGGATCGACAACCAGTGAAAAAGTCAGTACTGAACATGGAGTACCCTTATAACCTTTACAATCTACAATCCTCCTCCGCAAGCAATAGGCTGGACAACAAGCAACAGGAATTACCATCGGCTGATGATACGAGTCAGATTTCTCAAGCGGAAGAACAAGCTCTGTTGACTGGGTTGCTGCGGGACTATTCCAACACACTTGCTATGGATGATGATGTACAGATTTCGCCAATGCTTCAACCAAAAATATTCTCCACGTTTTATAACACCCCAGATTTATTCAGAATTGGAGTAGAGGTAAGATTTTTACTATAATACATAAAAGTTGCACATTATTCGAGTATATAAGTTATAGAATTAAATAGGTATTGTAGAAAGTAGCATGAGAAGAAGTTAAAATAACTTTATATGTCTGATACTGAAAATGGATCGCTCTGTCTGTGTAAAATTTAACTTACAATTCATAAAGACATGGAATTCAGGACTATGTACACAAGTATGTACGTATGTCATATATAACGCAACAAGTCGGCCATGAGACTGAGCAACGCAAATATATATAAACATACCTAGTTCTATACATTACATATAAACTTATCAAAAAACAAGCTTGAGAACTCCATTTCTCTTCAGCAAAGATGTCCCTACAGCCTACAGTAAATTGAGTGAACTTTTGGTAAAGGGAAAGGTTTGGTGAAAGTCGAAGAAAGGCTCAAAAGAGAGCGCCTCGTTGCGTTTTCATTTAAGCCATACCGTGAGTGTTGAGTGCACAAATGATGAGAATTCTTTTATTAGCAGCTTCTCGATTTCAGTAACAAAATTGACAAATTAAAGAAAAAAAATTATCACTGATTTTCCAAATACTGAACAGTATGAACGAATAAAACTATAAAGACGTAAGCAAAATTAGAAGAAAGAAATGTATTCTCAATGCTCATAAGCAATATAGTTCATAAAACCTTTGCAAATCGTTATTGAAACACTGCTTATAACGTGATTTAATTAAGCCTTTCTTTAACGTTAGTGAGTATTATAGGGAATGACAATATTTTATGTAAGAAAGGATCGAGCTTGTTACCTATATAAGCTTGTAACAGAAAATCTTCGTAATAATATTATTCATCATTTTAAGATATTAGTAAAATTTCCAACTTTTAGGCTATACTTAATACTTCAGCATACTTGAAAACTTCATTCCATTTATTTTGCTTCTTTATCCTTGTTAGTAAGGAATCAAAGGAGATTATTTTCTTTACGTTTCTTCTTCACAACATATTTGTAAAATTTAAATTTTAGACTATTCGTAAGCTCATTGAAAAGGTCGATAATATATAGTATAGTGAAAAGTCCTTCACAATTTAATTTCTAAAGTGTTCACAACAAGAGGATTTGTCGAGATGGGATTTTCTTGTTACTGATGCAAAGAAGGAAATTGTCAACAGAATCCTTCATATAAAGTTAGAAAGAGAAGAGATCTTTGTAGATTAATATAAGTATGTTTGTCCTTTGATTATGATTATTTTTAGATACAAGGCTCAATGCTTTGCGACTCAATTTGTATGATTTATGCATACACATAAGAAATCTAGATATATATTTGAAAGTGTGGGCATTAAATTTTCCAGTTATGGTAAACGATTACATTAGAGTAATTTGTTCGTTTTCCAGCTAACAAGATCATGATTAAGTATTTCCAAACCTGTTGTGATTTTCCTTTTTTACAGTCAAAAGATGATTCTCCTTCCAGTCCTCTTCTTTATGGTAATGGGATTGGAAGTACAAGTGGGAGCGGATATGAAAGATCATTTGTGGATGTTGACGAAGACATGAGTGAATTCCAGGGGCAACGGACAAGACAGGAGGAGCTCAAACGACAAGAGGATGAACGGGAGATTCGGGAGGCAGCGGCTCAGCTCGAGGCTGCACTCCTTGCTGACTCAGTTTTAAGAAACGACCTGGAACGTGAAGAGTTAAGTCGTGGAGGAAACAGGAATAAATTTTCTCAGGTAGAGGAGGAAGGTGAGCCCATGGAGTACCTCCTCCCAGGCCACTATTCTCTACCTGTAGTGTCAGCTCAAGATCCCATTTCTCAGCTAGCATCCTTTCAGGCATCACCATCCTTTTCTGAAGCCCTAAACGACAATTACGGTGCTCGAGTCAGCAAAACTAGTGACTATGAAGACTTGCAGAACGACGAGCCAGAACAAGATGATCGACGATTGCTGTATACCGAAGGGGGCTTAATTTTTCTGAATAAAAACAACAAAAATAGTTATAATGACTGGATTAGTGGAAGAGATTCGGCTGGCCCAGCCCCTTCAAATCGAATTGACGACTTGGGCTTCTATGATGCCCCACTTACCAAAGAAGATCAGGAAAGTCTTATGTATCTCAAACGATTCATTGGAAACCCGTCTCCACCGAGGAAAGAGATGGAGCTATTGCGAGCCGAGCGTGAGCGTCCAACAGGCGGCTTTGATGCTCCAGAATATCTTTTGTATGGCAATCCAGAAAGTGTTGGGGACATGGCCGGGAATGGATATGAAGAATTGGATTCCATCCTTGAAAATGGGTATGGAGGAGGTAATATGGGATTTGAAAGGCAAGAACGCTTGGATGTTAAGAAACCTGGACCCTGGTATCGCACAGTCAACAATTATGCTTTTGACAAAGAAGATATGGATGCGGTAAGCAGTTCATTTATTTATTTGTTGCATAATTGGCATGTAACTTTTAGTTTCTCTGAGGCAAGCAAATTTTAAATTTTTATCTGTCCATTTCCGTTGAATCAAATAATCTTTTTGAATTTTCCCAAACCAAAGTCAACGATTCATTTTCATAAACCTTTCATTTTTTCACAAAGATTTATAGCATTCATGAATCCATCAACTATACTAGATGAAAACTATTACGGTCCTTTTTAGCTTTAAGCTTCAAAAGAATCAAAGATGGAAGCAAAGATCAAAGAGCACAATCAGACAGTTTTTTTTAAATAGGACAGGGATGCATAATTTACGCGTAGTTTAGGTGTATATATATTATCGATCGCATGTGTTGAAGTTGCGAAAGAAAGTAACTTTATTGAACTTTCTTTTCCTTTTCTCTTAATTGCGTAACTTGTACGTGCCTGCATTCGTATTGCTAGGGATGAGTACTTTACCATGGCATATCTGCATGCCTGCTGTTGCTGTTTCATATCTCAGCCTCACTTAGTTCTAAAATGAATAGGTCGTTGATTAAAATATTTTGAAAATTCTTGAGTGTCGAATCATTTATAACTTATGAAAAACATTTAACGTATTAATAAAATTAACATTTAACGTAAAAATTTAACAGGTCCCACCAATTGGCTTGAATTTGATGCAAGGAGGGGAGGAAAATCCTGAATTTGGTGCAGCCGAGGGCCCTGCGGACATGGTTCAGTACGGTAAGTCATGACAAGTCTTTTTTATGCAATAGAATTCAGCAAATAAGTATGGGTAGATTGCTGGATTCTCGATATGATATTACCTGCGCCCCTTTCTTGGGGGAAACTGCATATACAAAGTTAAAGAAAACCAGTAATACCATAAACTTCTAGATGAAAATTTGCGGGTTTTTGCAGTTGTTATCATTTACATCATTCATTCAAATTCAACCGACCTAATTATAACTTCCTTCCATGCAAAATAATTCAATTTTCAGAGTTTCATGATTTCCAAAAATGATGCACATTACTACAATGCATATTAATTCACATTGCTATCCAATCATCATCTTTTAAAAGATTTTGTATCACCATTTTAAACTTTAAGTCGCCCTATTACGTGATGTCGTAAGAAGGGAAGGGAAGAAGGGAAAGAGTGTCGCACACAAATTGGTACAATAAGTTTTAATAAAGAAACACAAGAATTAAGAATACTGTTTGTCTGCGTTCAAATGTTTATACACATATCAAACTAAATATCATGATTTCGACATGCATGGGAAAATAATTATTCAACGCCTACATATAAATACAATATGTAAACGTCTCTACACCTTTAGAATGTTTCAAACAATTTTCCTCGAGTTGTTTACGAAAGAATGTATGGAAAATTCAAAATGTCTCGAAACATCGTTTGTATTTGAGCTCAGATACAATAATTATAGACAGCACTGTTTCGTCCTACGCGTTTGCCCAGAATCATCTCTTTCAATAACATTTCCCGTGTTTCAGATTTTCATTTTTGTTATGTTTTTCTGTGTGGGTTTGTGATGTCTTGAAATCGTTGTAAGCAGTATTATGTTTTAGAACGATAAGTTCAAGGTTCAAGATTAAATCCAAGTATGGCAAAATCGCAGTAACTGCTACCCAACCTTCATCTAAAGATATTGTATAACTGTTTGGTCCAGTCATTTCAAATATTAAAGCAGAGGAATTGTCTTTGCAATGAATAGATACCAAAGAGGGTGGCAATGCTCCCAGTACCCAAACCGACTCCTCGAAGAAAGCCGAACAAGTAAGATGAGTTTTGTTAAGTTAATTTAAATTTGCAAAATATTGTGGCTGTTGGCTCACAATACAACTGGCGATAAGTCATACATATAACTTGGAATACATTCACTCCAACGATCATAGAAACCTTAATTTGTGCATGACTTGCATATTTCTTTTGAGCAGCAGGAAGAAATCCCTTTGTCCAAATTGGGCTCTATGGACATGAATAAGAAGTCAGTTCCAGTAAATTTTGAAAGAAAATGGGCTGACCATGGAGGAGACATTGAAATCGTTGATACCTCATACGTTAACTTGGAATTAGATACAAAGTATATTTATGAATACAACTTAATGGCATACCTTACCTACCACACCTACCAAATACATCTTCTTGCATTTTTAAAACAAACTGAATGTTCCATTTTAGCGTGAACTGGAATGGTGCAGAAGAACTAATTAATTTGCTTTCGGATTTGTTGGACGTGGATCGCAGCATATTTAAAGATGTCTTGTAAGTTCAAGAATATTCTTTCGGCATGTGCTCTTCGCTTTATATTGGAGTTGAATTTGTTTTCTAAAATTAATATAAAAGTGGTATTGGCAGATTTTTTTGGGGGTAATTTCACAACTTTTGATTTATTACAGGGCAAATGAAAATAATTTCGTGAGTTTTAAAGTTGAAAAGAATGACAAGGGATTGAATGCAACAACCGTTGCCCAACGAATCGGTGGGTTTAATTTTTACAAGAATGCAAGTAACTTCATTAATAAATAATTATAAAGTTAGCTGATTTTTAGTTTTCTCGTAATTTTTCTGCCAAAATTACTTGCATGATGCTTGCATGCTTATTTGGAATGATTTTACAATCCAAATTTTGTATTTTCAGACAAACTAAAGGGCAGAGTGGAGCAAGAACTCGGTGTAAAAATTCTGCACACAAATGTTGGGGTAGGAATAAAAGAAAATGTAAGTCTTGGCAAAAGGTCGACCAATATTTTTATCAAAAGTCATGCTGATGTTAACATATTTTCATCGTTCACAAAGCTTAAGCTGATTCTTTACATCTTAATATTGTCCATATACAACCCTTCTGTAACACATCATGGCTATGTTAGCATATCAAGAGAGCTGAATGATAGTTTGTCTATTTTCAATTAAAAATATAAATCTAAAAAAAATAGAATCCGCACATAATGGAAAACGGACGATTTCTTCCTTTTATGTGCTTTTGGGAGGTTTCATAAGGTCTCACAGTAATGTGAGACTGGAAAATACTTATTCGTCCATGGTCTGACTTTGTCTCATTTAACCCCCAATCAAGTTACAAACAAAATATTGATGAGTGATATAGTCGAGTTTAATTAAATAAGTTACTATTATGTAACAATATTCTGGTTAAGTTATTTTCAAACAAATGAGCCGCATCAAAAATAAAAGCATAAGCAACCAAACCATCCGTAGTATGTATATAAATTTAGCTATATCATATTTCCTTGCTTGACAGACTAAAATTCCTTCCGTATCTGCAAAATACGTGGAACAAGCTGAGACACCCAACCGTATGTTCATTGCGACATTTGCTGTCTGTGGACTTGTGGCTGCAGTTCTAGTTTCAGCAGTAGCATTGTTTTTGGTTAGGAAGCATGCTAAATCAAAGGAAAAACTAGTTCGGTTATCGCAAGACGATCCTTCTTATGAAGCCTGCAAGGACTATCAGGTACTCGATTTAGTATTAAAAACTGAAATTTAGTACACTTTTGGTATTAACTATGGATTTTCATCTTGTGGCCTCCTGCAGGAACTATGTCGAGCAAGGATGGCCGGCTCAAAAAACAATGAGAAAATGGAACCTCTTCGGGGTCCTAGCCACAAGGTCACTAGCAAAGATTCGGAGAATGGATCATCTTCTTCAAGGTCCAGCACTTCCTCTTGGTTAGATATTTGTGATTGTGACTGTCCAGTTTGCATGAGAGCTTTAATGGACAGTCTTAAAAACCTAATAGCACGCTGCAGTTGGTATTTTTTTAAACCTTTTCCTTTTAGAAAATGGGTTTGCGGTTTGTATTGAAATTATTACAACTTCAGGCTTGTCTTTCTCATAGTGCCCCATCCGATCCTATATAATATTCAAGTTATGATCCCATTTCCGTTTTATAGCCGCACAAATTTATCGTTGTGAGTCACAAAGATGCAAAGGTACAGTCACAACTTGTGACTGTACCTTTGCATCTTTTTTGCGTACTTTACGTGCATTTTACTATTGACAAGTAGAACTGTCAATGCAAGATGAACGTATTCAAAATCTTGTGAGTGTTATTTATTTCGGGTTCGTGGTTCATTTTTGCTTTCTGAAAGTCTTGTGCTAGTTTTCATGTAACATGGTAACTTACTGCATCCTTTCATTCGTATTATATATGTAGCTTTCGTTTCCTTAAACCTTTTGCTTATTATTAGTATATATTGATAAAATCTGTGTGCGTAAAAATATTTTTTTAAATTGCCGTTCCCATATCTTTTGTTTTCGTTTTTTCGTCTCTCTTATATATGCTAAATGCAGTGCTAAATGCATTTTTAAAGCTTGATTAATCTGTTTTATTGATGTTTACATTGTAGTGCTTACCATGAATACAATGAATTTAAATTTTTACTGACAAAATTGCTTTTAATTTTCAGGAGTGAGGAGCCAGTTCTCACGAACATGGACATTTCAACAGGTCACATGGTCTTGGTAAGTTTTTAGCTTTGATTTCAGCAGGTCAACCAACTTCTCAAGCTACTTTTATGTAGGCCAATTCTCTTATTGTCAGTTATTCCTTTATTCTACGCAAATTTATAATTTTAGTCTTACATGGAAGATCACTTGAAGAATCGCGACCGAATGGATAGAGAATGGGCTGCTCTCACGGCATATGAAGCAGATCCTTGCTCTACGGCAGTACCAGAAAAGGTGAGTTTATATATATCTCTCTCTTTAAAAAGGCAGCATATTAATTTTGTAATAGCCCATGCTATAGTTTACTTGATGAGATTGGGAAAAAGCGTATATCGGTTTTCTTTGATAAAAACCATCCTACGTGTATTATTATGCAACTTGCTTGCATTATGGGGCAGTGTGATACTGCTTTCAAAAGTCTTTACATTATTATTCTACTATAAAAATTACTACTTTCTTGATCTAAATTGATGACATATGAAGGCTTTAAAAATCGGTCTTGTTGCAATACCCCAATACTACATTACATATGCACATGTATAATGAATTAGCTGTAATTTAGTTCTGTTAATTTCACAATTTCCAAAACTTGAGCCCATATGGCTTTTTATGTTGTAATTGTGGAACGTTGAGTATTCTCTTCATGACTGTCGGTTATCTGATCAAGAAAGGTGAAAAGAAAACGCGTCTTAACATTTATTTCACAGAACATACATGTTTTATTCTTGACAATTTGAGCACCCACTATAGCAATTTGAGTTTCTTTTTTAGGACTGCATGACATTTAAAAGTATCAAAGATATACGAAACCGTCGCACCTCACATCTCACACAGTTGACACACGTTGAATATTAACACGGTTATAAGAGCATGCATACATCACAGCCCAGAATAAATTTACTTTGGAAATACTTGACGCATTCAAATATAATGATGAAATGATAGTGAGGAAATTTGAGTTGTGATGTTGTGATGTCGGGATCCTCTTACCCATCAAATCTGATCCGAAGCCATTTTTTATGTACACATATGTATGTATAAAAATAATAATAATTATACGAACAGCTTCATTTAGGTTTCTTATACCAAACCTCAAACTAGTTCGTACGTGCTATAGATAGCTGACTTGGAGTACATTATTTACATATTAATACAGAGCACAGTTTTTGTGATCATGAGTGTCAAAACCACAGGGATAGTAAAAAAACTGTGTATAATTTTGTATGCTCTATTTTTTTACTTTGTGTAGCCTGAAAATGCAAAAAAGAATCGTTTCAGCAATTCCCTTCCATTTGATCACTCCCGTGTCATCCTCAATGACCTGGCTAACATTTCAGGAACCGACTACGTCAATGCCTCCACTATTGTAAGTGTATTTTTAAACATTATTATTGTATTTCATTCCCATTGATTTGTGTAATCATGTAAATACATACATCATTGGTATTTGGTACATTTATGAAACCTGGTTAATTTTCGACAGACCGATCACGATCCAAGGAACCCAGCATATATTGCAACCCAAGGCCCATTACCAAACACGGTAGCAGACTTTTGGCAAATGGTTTGGGAACAAGGAAGTGTTGTCATTGTGAACTTGACCCGACTGGCTGAAAATGGCACCGCATTATGTCATCGGTATTGGCCAGAAGAAGGCTCTGAACTTCACCACATTTATGAAGTACGTGTTCTAATCTATAACTAACGTTCTAATTCTAAATTACACATTTTTCGGGTGCAACTTTCACTTAATCTGAATTTCTTTGTAGGTTCACTTGGTCAGTGAGCACATATGGTGTGATGAGTATTTGGTTCGCAGCTTCTACTTGAAAAATCTGAAAACTGGAGAAACGAGGACAGTAACGCAGTTCCACTTTTTAGCTTGGCCTGAAAATGGAATTCCGCAAAGTACTAAAGCTCTACTTGAATTCCGAAGGTAAGTCAAAATCAACATGGGCAATTCCAAGGCTTTCGCTTCTTTCTTCCGATTGCTGCTGCAAAAATACACCAATGGATGTGTGTGAAGTGTTTGTGTGTTTATCCACACACAGCACCGAATAAACGATGGCACCTGCACCAAGCAAAAAAAAACTGATCCTTTCTCCATCATTTTTGTGATTGTTGCAATTATGTAATATTTGGAGTTGCATAGTCATAAAAGTGATGGGAAGGCTGTTCAGACACACGCCGGCAGGGAACAAACTTTCCTCGTGAATAAGGAGTCCGAGAAATCAGCTTGAGTAGCTTATATTTGCTTTGCACTTCAAAGAGCTTTTAAAAAAACAAGGACTTATTCGAACTTGGTTTTTCTATACTTTCAGGAAAGTCAACAAGTCATACAGAGGAAGGTCTTGTCCTATTATTGTTCACTGCAGGTAAGTTGTATGAAACCTTTTTTGTTTTATTTTACGATGTAGTCAGAGAGTTAACTTTGACATGAACCTTCATCTTCAGTGACGGTGCGGGGAGAACTGGAACGTACTGTTTAATTGACATGGTTTTGAATCGAATGAGCAAAGGAGCCAAAGAAATTGACATTGCAGCAACGCTGGAACACATTCGAGATCAAAGACCTAATATGGTGCGCTCCAAGCAACAGTTTGAGTTTGTGTTGATGGCTGTGGCGGAAGAAGTGCATGCCATTTTGAAAGCTCTTCCTCAGTAGAGAGAGATCCGAGGATTTCCTTAGTTAGAAAAGCATTTATGTAGTAGAAAGTTCCATGTTTCTTTTGTCATTTTTCCACGTACGAAATGTAATTAGTTTAATGAATGCTGGAACGGGTCAGATTTAATTATTTTGTGTAATATTCCAACCAACAGATCCTGAGTGAACTAGAAAATAATGTAGATAAAATAACGAAGGATAGTTCGTTCCTTTTTGTAACCATGTTTTACTGGCATCTTTTTTTCCATTTCGTATTACACAGCGGTTTCAGATGTTGTAAAGATGCTTTCATGCAGTATGGCTTGTCAAGAAGGTTATATTAAGTTTGCTTCTTTGAAGTGTAGCAAGCGGGGTTTTAAACCAAAAATAGACAACGTATGACAGTATTAAATTAAATAGTTGAAAACTATATAACGGTATAGCAAGCTTGGCCTCTTCGAAACTCCCTAATTGTCATTCCTGGAAATATGACATTGGCCAAATTTTGTAAAAACCAATAAGTAAATGAAAATGTTTTCCAAGAAATAGATGTGTGCAAAAAAATCAGCAGTCAGGAAAGTAGATATGAATATGGACATATGGAGGCAATACCTCAATGAGAGGTCAGAGTGAGCATTTTTTTTATCAGAAATGCTACAATACAAAAGAATCTTTTCAACAATTTATTCAACAAAAAAAGTTTAGTCAAGTAGTCAGTAGTGCGTCGATTATATCCGATTTTATGTAGACGCATAAAAAAATTAAAACAATTCGAGAGGAAAGTTACCTATTTTCCGGTCTGGGAATAGTAATTCCCATGATTTCAATGTTCTAAGTATGAATTTGTAATTTAATATTTTGCAAAAAGTCCGGTTTTTAATTCGAAATCAATGCAGGTCACTTTTTTATTCAACCAGCCTAATAAAAAAGTTATCTGCTTCCTATAATTTCCAACCACAAACAAACTATAAATCTTGTTCATTGGACTATATATAACCATTATAAGTAACTCACGTTTGTGAGTACGTTTCCATTTACACACATTAAAATCAGCAGCACGTTATTAAATTCATGAATTAAACCCAGGGACAAGGAAAATCCTACTGTGATGAGTCTTTTGAATCAAAATATGTGTATGTATGCATGACTTTGAGAAATGATTGCATGTACGTAAATGTTTTGACTGTGACATATATAAAATTAAACTAAAAATAATAATTATCATCAAACAAGTCAGGAATACATGTCTGTATAGTATTTCTATTTCATAAGGGCAATGTATTTTTTTGTTGTTGCAAGTGTAAACTGCGTTTATTGTGCTATTAATTAAGATATGAATGAACGTTGTCTTTGACTTGTTATTTGGGAATATTTGACTTAAATACTATATGTATGTACACTATATATATGAAATTACTCTGCATACTTGTTACCTGTTACTGTCGAACTCTCTATTTTTCGTAGTTTTAAGCATATTGTTACAATTCGATGATGATAATTCGGCAAATCTATTTAGCTGTCAATCTATATAATATGTTTATTGTACTTAAATACTAATGTCAATTTATACGTACACGTACATAGCATAACAAACCAAAAAGTTATATTGTGAATCACAAAGCACAACTAACACAATTCACTTCCTTTAAATATTCAGCAAATCTGGCCAGGTTTCCCATGCTCAGGGCTAGCCAGCCAGTAAATTATTTCAAAGCAAACAGCACTGATTGAAAAAAAAATGCCAACTGCAATTGCTTACTTGAATTCACAAATCTGAATTGATGTCGTGTGTCTTCCCAAAAAAAATCTCTATATATTTTTGATTTTCAATTGTTGTATTCAAATCCATTAAGGTTTATATAGCCTACCATACTTTACATTCCATTAGTGCACGCATGCAAGAACGCAAATATAATATGTATATCTTTTATTTCAATTGGAATCTGAAATATTTGGAAATAGTAGACGTGCATGTATTATTGATTGTTCCAATATGTAAAAAAAATACTACATTTTAAAGGTCAATTTTACCTGATTCTCGGATATGAAATACATGTGTGCATCTTGTGTGTCTTAAAACAAAGTCAAAATGATTGGCGTCCTTCGTTCTTCTGGATAAATGTCCTCCATGTGTTGTGTATTATGCGCAAGCATTATAAAAGTATATGAATGCACTATATACGTTACTTTATGCAAAATCTTTAAAAATGTGTTAATAATGCAAGGATATGAAAAAAATGTACCACAGTATATATTATATCTCTATCGGAAGTAGCCAAAGGAATGTGTTTTTAACCTAGAGGTGGTTATATACACTAGAATCATGAAATCAATCAATGTACCTGTGTTGTTAGTTATCGCTTTAATTAATCTGATTTTTTAAAAAAAACTCCTGTCAGACACAAAATTTTAAATACTTTTTGGTTTTGAATTATACATAACATGCAATTTTTGCTGATAAGTCAGTTTTTCAATAGTTTCATGAATGATGTCAACATATTAGATTAGCAGAGAGAGATGGATAAATATCAACCTAAAATATTTGTGACAACCACAGAATAATAAGAACTAGCAAAATATAAAAATTTAGTATTCACACCTTTTGGAAACATTGGGGAAAAATAATTCCTTTAAAATTCTTTTACATGATGGCGTATTGGATTTTGTTGATGATTACATGATGGAATTGATCACTACACTACTGTTGAAATATCATTGTTGTTGGAGTCACCATTTTTAGTACTAATTTGTAACTCATCGTGTAAAACACTACCATTTGTACACACACAAATAAAGTGTTTCAGTCAGTGGTGTATTGACCGTAAACGTGATGCATTGTTTCTCTACTTTTTGTTTTTTACATTAGTCTCTTCGACCAGGAGAAATCGAAGACTGATTTTGGAAAATGGGTAAAATTGATTGATTGATTGATTAATCATCTTCCTCCATTCCACTTGATGATACTTCTGAAATGCTTTTGGTAATTTGTGTTTAGGTGCTATAAGAATATAATATGTACAAACGTACTTATGTGTTTATATGTATGTATATGCCAAGTAAGAAATATATGTATGTTTCAAATTTCAATGTTTTGTCTCTCTCCTGTTGTAATGCATGAACAATATACGTATATTATTATGTCTCTAAACTACTAAATTAATATGTATTTTGAATTTTAGCTCATTGCTCTATATTTACTAAGTTTGTGTGCTTTCACCTTGTCTTACATTATGTGATTCAAACTGCCCATTCTTCCAAATCAACTTCGATCCCTATTACATGTAGAAATTATCAGTATAAGAAAAACAGGAAAAAAGAAAACTATACGATAACAACCAACCTTTTCTCCTCTTCCCCTGTAACATGTCGTGTTAATTTATATACGGTTGTTTGTTAGTAAAGAATGTTCGTAGTGTAAAGCACCGTTTGTTTTTTGTAAGTTAGCACCAGGATAAAGTTAGAATTGATTACATTTATCGTTAGATGATTAATATAAAAAATAATTAATTGTACGTATTAAATATTATCCACCATTCATTCCAGGTAGCAAGCAGCATACCAATATAAAAAAGAAGATTAGTGGCAGTTACAGTGACAAATGTTTAAATCAGGAAGTGTAAAATTAGTGGATAAGTACGTAAATGTAGTATTAAATATAATAAAAATAGATTGTAAACTAATAATTGTTAGGTATGGTAAGATTTTTTCTCTTTTAGTTTTATATGTTGTACATCTTGTATGTGTATTGAAATTCATAATTCCTGAGAAATGGTGCTACTATACGGGACAAATTGGCTGAAGACATTGAATTGGATGGAGGTTTCATAAATTTATTTATCGAAAGTTTTATTATTCCTGCATGAATTATTACTAATGTAAGGGAAGGAAAAGTTATGGCAAAAAATAGAAAGTATGGTTAATATACAGAGTAAGAAATAGAGAAGTATGATATAGAATTTATTAATGTAAAATTTAAAATAAAAACGTTGAAATTATTATGAATGCATGGCTCCAATGTCCGAAGCACAAATTATATTGATGTTTAGCCAAAGTAAAAAAAAATGCTTTGTTGAAAGAGTTGCAAATTTTAAAATTCCATGATGAAACCTGAGTTTTGTTCTTGTTCATTCGTTAATTAGTTTAAGAATGGGTGAGTAGTTATTCATACGTTATCTATTATATGTGTACGTGAAAACGGGGCTACCAAAAATAAAGTCTGTCCTTTTAGTGCATTCTTTATACAAATTATGCATTATTCAATTATTTCTTTGCATTTTGAAAGGTATGTGAAAAGGAAACATGCATAATTAAAAGCAAACAAACAGGCCTGCGCTAGTCATATCATGAATATTTATTCTGCCGCAGGTGCTTCGGAAACTGGTGCATCTGCACCAGCATCATCTGCTGGTGTGGCAGGTTGTTCAGGCTCAGGTTCGGGAGCTTCTGTTACAGGTACGGAAGGCTCTTCTATTAGAGGAGCCTCTGTGACATCTTCAGATGCACAATTCTTTAACATAAACAAGAGGATATGCATAAATTTACTTGTACTGTGATCGTGAAATCGCCTACTCCAAATCAACAATATTTTTACCTTAAATAGGTAGTACTCCATGAGAGTGAGAATCTCTCTGTATGCTGAGCAAATTATTGGTACATGAATAATACCTTTATGCCAATACCGATCCATGAACTCTGTTGCAAACTTGTCCCCAGCGGATTTATTGCCAACTTTAACATAACTGTGATAGTTTGAACTTCGAAAAGTATTGGAATCTCCCGGAATTAAATCGGCAAAAGTATAATTTTTCATTGCTGAAAGTCAAAGTTTTCGTTGGTGATTAGTTATTAATAAAGCTTTTGCATCTTGAGAGCAGAGATTTTTTTTATCATACTTTACCTTCAATAGTAGAATTGTAGGAAAAGGTTGAATTGGCATATTCAATTGCTTCTTGAACTAAATTGCTTGGAATAAAGTCAGGCAACATGTTTGCGGTGAATATACTATTGATATCAAAATGCCAATACTCCTGTTTATTAAAGATACCGTTGAGGTCGGGTAATTTTTTCATTTTCTTCATTGCACAGGCAAGATCACACTGTAAATTTGTGTTAAAATTCATTCTTGACTATAGTGAGTACTCATGTACAAACAGGTATTTGATTTAGTAATAATAATATAGCCGCAATATTTAATTCGTATTTTTGTTACAATGTCAAGCAAGTTTTCTTCCATTGTTTCCGTTACATTCATTGTTAGCTTTAAAGGAAAAAAATCCTTTCGACAATATTCCCTTGCACCTTCATCATTATTCAGATCAAGAAGGGATTTGAACCGAATGTCAACAGGAAACGATCGCTTACAACACATGCCAGAGCGATGATTCTCTTCCTTCCATGATGAACAGGCTTCAATCTATGTATTTTTAAGTGGAACTCAAAGTGTATACTAAAAATAATAGTTTTTCAACTATTTTAATTCTCTACTATTACCTTTCCATATGATTTAGTTTCACTGGACATGCCCGAGCAAACCTTTTAAAATACAACCAATAAAGTCTGTACCGTCCGAATAATTTGTAGTGTAGTTTAAGTAAACGTAGGTGTGTTAGATTAGAAACCAAACTTACTTCCGTTTCAATGTCATAATAGGTTACCCGAATCTTTTCTAACTTCTCATAGTCCCCCAGTGCTGCTTCTTTAACTAATGATACCGTATATTAGAAGCATGTACGCTTCCGTAATTCCACATGGGTTTGGTTGAAAATGTAAATTTTTATCAACTTACGCGGTGGTTGGACAGAATTTACTTCATCGTTTATTTTACTTTTGATATCATCCGGATAATTGTTATTGATTAGAGTTGCAAAGTCCTTAAGAGTAATCGGATCCTTGGCGCCACTTTTTTTGAGGATGCAAGAAAATAAGTCCCACTATTCCAAATTTAAACCAATTAAAGGTTACATTGCTTTAACAAAATAAACCAGTAGGAGAAAACAATATTTCAAAATAATTAACACTTATTATGGGGCTAAATGAAACTAACGGAAGTATTTATCAAATTATCTGACTTGTCCTTGATTGACTTTTTACAAGATTTCCAGTTTGTCTCAATGTCAATTGCAGGTTTGATTACTTGATTAGCACAGCACGTTGCAGAGGGTTTGAAGGTTGTATGCTTACGATGCTCACAATACAATGCCTCCTGCTTTTCACCGATATCAGTTCGTAAAGCTGCAACGCACTGGAAATGTTAAATTTTGAATGTAAAGCCTATGAACCACAATGATATTGAAATCAATGGTGACAAATCGTGATAAGACAAACCTTAAGAAAATATAGAAGCAAAATAATCTTGAGCCGTGCCATAGTTGTTTTGCAAACAATGGGTCGTTTTTTAAATTAGATTCTTAATGGTAAATGTGATAATATTATAATTTCCAATAATAATTATTATCTATAGGAAATTTAATTCAAATACGAGAAACACAAGTTTTCTTTTCCAGATATTTCGTATGCGTGATAAAAATAATAATGGTTCATATAATCCCACACTGCATATGTCACACGAAGCACTTCCTGCTCTTTGTTAAGTTTTCGTTACATACATACATAAAGTTTCGTGAAGCTCTCATGTTGCGTGAAAGTTTAAGTGCCCTCGGCAATTTCAAGTATTTTAACGCGACATTTCACGCTATAAGCTATAAGCATGTGTTTCTATTTAAAAAGCTATAAATGCTCATATACTACTATACGAATGTGACTTTTTCATGACAGGAGACAGGAAACTAATATGACAGATGAAAGACATGGTCATAAAAGCAACATCCCATCGCATCACAAGCATTATTGACAACAAAACTTTATTTCAATAGAAATATACTATAATGCTGCATAAAATTCTATTTAAAGTTGATTGTTCAATCAACAAACGATTGAAGTACATTATACTAAGGACTGACACTGACGGTTGTCTAAAAATCATGAATAATAAAAAAAAACGTTGTATACTACGTTGTGTATGATCTTATGACTCTTGTATTATGTGTGTCAATATGCATTGATTAAACTAGTCAATTGGTTTAACATTATTTACAAATAATAAATGAAGCATGATAATTGATAATCGTATTTTTGAAGATTAATGTGCATCATCTTAAATTTTTTAATCTTATTTGCCGTGCGATTTTCATTACGATATGATAAACAGCATGAATAATTCAGAGAGTTTGAAGCAGCAGCACACTGTGTTTCACTGTCTATTTGTTATCTGCATCCGTCATCCATGCACATTCACAGGAATCAAAATGCAGGCTTATATTTGTTTGTTAGATTGACTCTTTAATACATACGCATATGCATAAGGCTGTGATGTTGATAAATAAATGAAATGGATAATGGATGATAAGTGTAATCCGGCGGGTTTATAGTGTTTATGCCAAAACGCAGATAATAAAGAATTGAGCACATTTATCAGGTGTTGAATATCATGAACTTTCGGTTTTTCTAGCAAATAGCATGAGGAGTTGGAAAGAAAAGTTAGTAAAGGAATAAGTCAGCATTAACATCTTCTTTTTTAATCAGTGGAATAAATGTAGCACTACATAAATACGTGCAGATCGCGTATAAGTATATTTAAGCTCCCCGAATTAATAATATAGATAGCTTGCTCAGCATGTCTAAAAACACCATTGAAAAGAATTTGGACCAATTAACAAAGTTAACAAGAAACTTTTCGGAAGTTCTAGAAAGACTGCAAGATTACGATGTCCTCACATCCTCGGAAATCAAGCAGATTGTAAATTAGTATTCAGCATACGTACACATTTGTGAGCACAGTCTGTATAATCTCATGCCTCAATAGTATATGTAACCCTGTTTCCTTTGTAGAATCACTGTAGCGATGAAGAAACAAGTATTCAAATGCTTTATACAATGGTAGCCAGGAAGCCGCTGAGCAATTTTGATTTGCTCCTCTACGTGTTGCAAGACACAGACAATGAAATGCTAGCAAAAGTGCTCGAAACATCGTTAAAGTCTGGCGATGAGTCTATTGTACGGGTAAGTTTTTTTTTCTCGTTTCGGTGAAAATTATCCTTCCAAAATCCACGCTCTAATTAAAATTCACCATATTTTTTTCACCCCGCTTGAATTTCTGAACGTGAAGAAGGAAAAACATTTAGAGAAAGAGGATTCGTTTGAGTTGTATGCGAGTATGGAGTCGGGCTCAGTTTTAAGTAGGTTCTTTATGTCATGTTGTTGTACTCTCCTACTGCAGTAACTTTTCCTGCAAGAAAAAGACAGAAAGAAAGTTTTGCTCATACTATGATTCTCGGCTTGCTTTCTCTATCAGTCTCAAGGGGTGAAATGGGAATAGCAGAGATCTTGGAAGACTACACTCAACTTTGGGAGAACTGGAAGACTTTATTTCGTATGCTTAACCTTCCAAACTCTTGTGTTAATGCGTACAAATACGAAGAAAACTTTGTGATACAAACTACGCTCATTCTAAGGGATTGGTCATCTCATTTAAAGAAGAATGCTACGGTGGAAAATCTTTGTAAAATTTTGGACAATCATGAACTCCACCATTGTTCTGGTATTGATAAAATGAGCTACTATATAATCATGTGCTATTCTATTATTATTATTATTAACTGAATTGGATGAGGATAGCTGATGATGATGATGATGATTAAATTTGTAACGTATTATTTTGAAAATAGAGAGAATTCATAGAATGTTCAATGGCTACATTGATTCTGGCTTTGCATTCGACTTTCCAGGCTCCTTTTCAAGTACGTTGAATTCAAATATTATGTGGTATCATTTACAAAGTCATAAGGAAGGTATAAGACACATCCTGTTTTGAGAATGTGTCTAGTGACTTTTTGAGATACCGCACAATTGTATTTATGTGACAAGCATACTCAAAAAATCTTCTATCAGGAAGGATACACACGTGTCGCTTTTTACATATGGGTTTCAGTACAAGGGAAAATTGCCGTAATTTCTACTTTGTTGGACAATAACCCGTCATTTTGTTTTCACCCGGAACGGTTACTCCTCATGCTCCACCTCCCTTTGGAGTCATTATCTGAATTCGTGCATGATGCAAAGTTTCCAAAAATCGCTGAGAAAATGCTGACTCGGTGGCTCGACCAGAATGGAAAATCAGCGTCAACTGATTACTTGGCTTCTCTCCTAGCTCTCAACGGCCATTTCCATACTTGTGGTGAGTTAACAATATTTTTTTTTTGGATCACTTGAAAACATTGGCAAGAATTCCAAGAAGAAAATAAAACGAATAATAATAAAATTTGAAATGTCTAACTGAAAGAAAACATTATATACTATATTTTTCATGCTTTCTTTTCTTTCCTATAGAGAAAGTGTGTACCTTGTAATAATTCAATGTAATCCAATCCGTTTTCAATATCAATGTGGATGTGATGACTCGTCCGCTGTCCGCCTCTAGTTGTAGTGGTGGACTCCACTCCACAGTCAATATAAAATCAACAGTTTGTAAGCTCATATATTTTTTTCAACGATTGTTTCTCTCCTTTACTCCTTACATGTTACGCTACTATATTGCGTTAGATAGAACATGGACATTATTACATTACGTACGTTTGCTCATGTTCTCTAACACAAGCTAATTTATTATTTACCCCATTTCGTAAAAGAAGTGTACCCTTGTATGTTTATATAAGAATCTATATGATGGGATAAAATATTGGCAATAAAAATAGATAACGCCTCCAAAGTTTTTTTTTTCTGCTAGCCCAAAACTATAACTTTTTCTTATGGGTTGTTTCTTTAGCCCTACAGTCACACATGCATAAACATTTGAACAACCTTTATCGAATATAGAATAGTGGACAGATGTTTTTTTTGTCGTAAACCTATACACATTTTATATCCAATCCAATATCATCAATACCTATTCTGAAAAGTTATAAACAGCATGGGATCAACAGCATGGAATGTAAGTATTTATTATGGGTCCGATTATACCCCTGCGTGCTGTATATATAAATATATGTACATATGTAGTTAGTTATATGACCCCTCAATAACCCAAGCCAACTTCAATAATAATAAGGAAAAATGATCGGAAATTAACCCCTCTTCGATGTCTTTTTAATCCTCATGTCATACTCGTGTCACGCGAAGCCATTAAAGCAAAACACCATAATAACATCAGAGGAAAAGTACTTTCTCAAATACTTTCTCCTAACTCATCATCATGTTATATTCTCACTCGAGAGAGAAACACACGGGCTGTAGTATAACACATGTTAATATGCATATGCACACGATACTTACAGCTGCATGAGTTTGTCATTTTATTTGCTCTTGTCATGTCTACAAGATAATGATATTACTGTATTCATGGAGGACACAAAAGCAAAACATCCTGCTTAAAGGTTACCATATTACTATGTCGTCTCAGGAAAGAGAGACTTGAAGGAAAAACAGGACTTTCCTCCTTCAGGCATTTCTCAAGACTAGTAGATGGAATGCAGTAAAGTGGTGTGTTCTACGTTGTAGACTTGTACTATATAGTAATGTATGCAGTGTACATACATATATCTATATATATTCCAATTCTAAAAAAAAAGTTATCGTAGTATCAACAGTGGTGTGCACTACTTACATTTTTTTTCTTCTTGCCAACGGGAGACAAGAAGCCAACGTAAAGCAACAAAAACTGTTAGAGGAATAATCAATATTACACTCGCAAAAACATTGTTGGACACAAATATAACAAAGTAATAGGTATATGCATAAATATGTATGTATGTATATGTACCTTTACAAAATACAAAAACTTTTTTTTTCCAAGATGTACACCTATATTTCATGGATTCTTGCGGAACACAAAAAGATGCAACCTGAATTCATGAGAGTGCAAGCCAGCCAGATATATAGTATTACAAAACATTAGAGTTGTGTCATACAAGAGCCAGAGTGTCATTGGTGTTATAGAGCAGTTGTAAAACCACGAGCTTCCTAGTCTCCCCCATTGTTCTCTCTCTCTCTGTTTAACCGTTTTCTTTTGTGTTGCTCTCTTGCTGCTTTGCTAAAGTTGTAAAATGAGTTGAGTTGCTGATATACTTACTGTTAGTGCTACGTTTTATTGCAGCCCACTATACTATATCCTGCTTTTGGCTTCGTAATATTACCCTACTCAGCCATATACACTATTTTGTTATTACATTAACTATTTTCCCTTAAAAAACACTGTACATTCTCAGAACTGAAAAAGACGAGGAGAAAAAAAAATAGAGAGTGGCATATATGAGGAGAAAAGAAAGAGAGAGAAGTGAAAGCAGTATGTAAACGGAGACTGAAGTCAAAGCACGGTTTTTAACACGAGAAATATAGATATTGTGATAGCAGCATTAGCAAAGCCTCGTACCTACAGGAATCACGTATGCTTTATACGATTATGGTCCGTCATCTTTCACGGAGAAGAGCAATGGAACAAGTGAGCCATTTCATTCTCCTCCTTTCTTCTTGTCTTGTCTTCCTATTCATTGTGCAAAAGCAAAGCTAAAGGCTACTACTTCCACTTGTGTGCTTTAGTGGATAATGATACCACACTACCTACATACATTACGCATTGGCATTACTACAGAAAAGTGAGCGGTATAATACATATATACTGACATGGCTTTCACTTGTTACAACCGCCAAGAAGAAAACCAACTAAAAAGATTCCATTCCAGTCCTCTTAGTCTTCATAACCTCTACAACATATATATATACTAACGTAATAGTATGTGATGGTAGTTGGCCAAAAGAAGCTGGAGGAATAAGAATGCGCAGAGGAGAAAGTTATTTATTTGTACCACTTTTGTCAAGGCTGGCGCCAGTCTGCCTTCTCCGGACTTGAGGATTCTCCTAGATTTCGCATCTCTTGCACTCAAAATAAGTAATTCGCTGCCCTGCTTTCCCTCCTGTAACTACAAAGAACGTATAAGTACTACTAGTTGTTCTGCTACTAGTACTCCATAAGCTGTGCATTTTATCATCATCATCATCACCCATAACCAACAATATCTGCTTATTTTTATCATATTATCATTCTCCTCTCATCCTCTGTTTAAAATGTAAGAATACGTTTGCCAGTGAGGTGCTGAATATTTTTGTTCGTTTTTTGGTGTCTCCCCTCTGCACAAAGGAGCTCGGATGTGTACTAGATAGGGATTTTAATAAAACGAGGTTTCAATTGCAATGAAAGCATGAGTAAATGTGTCCCCATGAGTAGTGGAACTTGTAGTACCCAAAGCGGACATGAACTTTTTGCAACATTATCCCCCAGCATAGAAGCATTAGAGAAAATACCAAGAGATTGTAATTAAGTGGGAAGCGTGTGTGTGTGTGGAAAGGCTAACCTTACTCTCAGTTCAGTCAATATACATTATTACTACTTTGCTCTCACACTTTTTTGAATCTCAACAAAGAAAAAAATCTGCAAGAGGCAAAAGACGGGGTGATTATGATAGGAGCTAAAGGAGAACGAGCAACAGATCACTTGCCATTAGACTCTACATCTACTTCATATGCTAGTCCAGCCCATCGGCAGCAGCAACAGCAGCAGCCAAGACAGCCAGAGTACAAAGTCGTGAATGTTAAGGAACCACCAAAAAGTTATGATCGCTCATTCTATTGTCTTCACACATCAATCGAGATAGTTGTTGTGGTATCACTGGTAAGTTATTGAGATTCACTTGGAGTTCTTTGTTCTTTTACCTTTTTTTCGCTTGTTGCCCCATACCGAGCCAAACAGTTTTACCATTCTTTTTTTTGGGCTAAACTCCATGGATGGATACGGTTATACGATGACATAACCCAACCAATTTAGGCAATGTTGCTTGTGTTTTCAATATCTCTATTAAAGGCCTGTATAAACAATAGACTGCATTATAATCTCATAATCCGCAAAGCAGCTTAAATAAAATGAACATTTTCTTGTTTTCCTTCAGCAGCTCAAAAAAAACAAGATATCAAAAATGATTACGGTCTCGTTTGAAAATATATTTTGCCCATTGACTTTTTATGTTTATAGATATGTGCGACTTCAGAACTGGTGCTGGGAGTTTGGGTTCTCTACGTCTTGAGCAAAACGTCCTTTCATACGTCCTCTTCTAAATATATTACCATTGGCGTGGGCATGTTTATCACTCAATGTGTTCGCGTTTATGCTCTGCTCACTTGGATGAAATCATCGAAGCAAGTAGGTATTCATTTTTTTTACCTGCATCGCACATATTATGCACACATTTCCTGTGTGAATGCAGGAGAAGCACGGAACCAAGTAATAAATAAAATGATAACTTTTATATGTGTGACTGTGTGAGTGTGTATATGAATGTGTGTAGGAAATGATACGACTTATTTGCATACAAATGATAAGATATCAAAACAAATCCTCAAAATCCCATCTACTTTACTTTTCACGCTGGTAAAAAGCGAGCGCGAGTCAAGTCAAGTCGTGTAAGCGTAATGCTCATTCTCGTTTTTTTTCTCTTCGTTTTCCTCTTTCCCTTTTAGGAACTAACCAAAGCCTACTCTGCAACGACTTTGTGTACCGTCGTCTCAATTCTCGTGCTGCTACCCATTGGCTGCCTCGTTCTGTTCGTAGCTGTTATAGTGTTGGAGGTTGTCAAATTCCATACTCGCCCGCAAATTGAGGTGTTACAGGCATTCACTTTGGTCGCTGGATTCGATCTCGCTTTCTCAATATGTTATGGCTCTATTGTTGCCTGCTGCTTTCAGAATCGCCTTCAAAAGAGACAAATTTATCTCCGAACTTCTCAAATTATTCATTCTCCTCCACCTGCACCACCAACTATACGAAAATATGAACCACACAGAAGCAATCCGATGATTGCCTATGTCTGAAACATACATTATTATTGAGCAAAATTAACGATTAAGTATAGCTACTTACTATAACGTTGTTTCGCATGTAGTTTTTTTCAAATAATCTTTGTTAAGTATAGTACGTACATTATGTCATGACCAAAGAAGCGTAGTTGTGCTTACTGTATATTGTACTGTACACTTTGCGTCTTCAGAGCAAGTTCATCGGCCTTTTTAATAACAAGATGTAAATGTATAACATAAATATGCTTCATTACATTCACATTTAAAAAAAAAGGTAACTTGTGTACTCAATTTACTACTACTACTATATATACTCCATCTTTCAAAGAGTTACATACAAGAATATATATTGCTGTATTTTGTTAAAATTAGTAATAGTGGCAGTGAGTAAGCCGATTGAAGCTGCTACATATGTTTGTATTAAAACTTTGTCCAGGTTATTAATCTGTCATTCACATAAGCTTAAATAAACATGTACATACTTTCGCATCTTCTTCAATAAATGTTTATGGTATGCTATCTATGGAATATTTGCAATAAACTACATTTTGTTATAATATACAATGACTCAAATGGACCGTGTGCTTACACATATATATATGCAATCTTAAGTAAAGCTGGCCTATATTTTCAGAAATGAACTAATCGAATAAACAATTTATTTGTTGACTAAAAGTCATAAAACATATATATACTTTTTCTTTATCACACACATTCCTTTTGACGTTTTGTCTACCATCTTATTGGTTTGCGAACTGGGTATTTTGTGACAAAACGAGCAGAAACGACCTACATTTTTGGTTGTGTACATATATTGCCCCATCAACCCATCATCGTTTATCTATAAAAGATTTCTAGAGAAGGACAGACCATTTCATTTCATCTTATACAATCGTATATATTGTATATGGAATGATCCCATTTATTTTGAACGCTTGAAGGGAAAACGAGCCATCATCATTGACTGACAGCCGAGAAAATTTATGAAAGGGTATAAAAAATACCTCAAGCTATACAAAAACTTTTCATTTCCCATAATACCAAAAAACCAACTTAGGCACCACCAGGATTCCCTCCAATGTATCTCTTACATAATACATAGTTTGTAGTAGTTTTCTACAAAGAAAGTATACATACATTTTTTTGTCCTGAGACCTCTGCACCACTTGCTTTTTTTTTAAACTAAAAGCGTCACAAAGAATAGGAGGAGAGATTGCAAAAGAGACGACGATGGTGCCATACTGGTGAACCCTTTACTGGCAGATTGAGCAATTTGGAAAAAGTTGAGTGCCCTACTACACATGATAGGATAGTAGTATGTACTTGAAACGGGGAATAGTGGAAGAAGAAGTGTTTCTTTTCTCCATTTCGAATGTCTGTTCTTATTGGTGTGTGGAGTAATAAGTGAAAACATGAACTACCATAACTCAAACTGCTACGTGAGCTGTGAAAGTGAGTTTGACAGCGTTCCTGTTCCACTTGCCAACAAAGTGGATGCTGCTGATGTGTATGTCATTGATTCTGACAAACATGAAGAAGCATTGGAGCGCACTGTCACCAGACTTTGCGGCATCAGCGAAGAATCATGGGATTACAGTGGAGTTTTCTATACAAATTGGTACTTTTGTTTTTTACATCCTTACATCCTTACTCATTCTATTCATATCTACTCAAACTTGGCTGAAGCCTGATTTCCTGATAATGGTTATCAAAATGAGATGAGTAGTAGTACTTACATACAATTTGAAATAAAAGAGAAAGTATAAATTGTCAGCAAAGTGAGCCATATTAGATCCAATCTGATTTGATCTGCTGCTGAACAATAATAAAAAAAAATAATCCTTTTTCTAGTTTCAGATCTAATAAGCCGATTTTACTGACAAGCTTAGGATTTTTTGGTCCAGCTGTTCCACAAGGGTTCCGAGGACCTGTGGCATACAACGTTGAACTAAATTTTGGAGAACTTCTTGTTATGCCATGCAACCATAAAACATCCTGGAGATTTACGGTGTCGGTAGCTGGTGCGGAAAGTATTTTCTATGTGAGTTTCCCTAGCCCACTACGTGTTATACCTAACGTTTGGTATGCTATCAAATTTCAGTTGGAGGTAAATCAAATGATCATGCTTTTTAGCTTTAATTTCATCCTTTCTTCTTGGGTTGAATTCACGGATCAAAAAGCCTTCTTTCGCAACAGTGAAAGTTAATTTGTATGTACGACATTCTTCTCTTTGTAGGGACCAGACACTCTTCGGGGGTCGTCCCAGTTGGATCGTGTGAAATCAACGGATGGAGTTACCTTTGAGTTTTTTCAAGGCTCTTTGCAAATGCCATGCTTAAAATACATAAGACGATATCGGTAACACATATCAGAAAAAAATCAAGATCATAGGTGATATGGGAATCAATTTTAAATTTTACGTTTTCAATAATAATTTTTATAAATGTACTTGTAAACATGTGAAATAAATAACAACAAACAACAACTACATTGGGAATATTGCACAGAAAAATTATATTACATAAAAACTGTATGCTGAAGGAAACATGAGAATGTATGTAGAAGAGATGTGTTCATACATTCAATGTATTGTTGAGCTCATAAGACAATCACATATACATTGTAAAAACAGAAATGGGGTTCTTTCCGTGCGTTCTAGATTCTGCTAGTCATGAAATTCATAGGGAAAACTTGAATGATTCAACTAAAAAAAATTGTTCTTGCGCGTTTTAAAAAATAAATAAATTTGCTTATATTTTATATAAAAAACTACAAGCAGTATGCATTACCTTTTACTTATAAGCTCCAGTGTAAACTAGTTTTTATTTAAAAAATCATCAATTCTAAAACTACCTTTACATACATCCATGAATTTTAAAATGCCTGCTATTCTATAGAAAGAAGAATCATGAGCAAAATATAAACAAAAAATTCACATTTTTCTTCAAATTTTGCTTTATATTTTGTACAAAAATGGCAAAATGTTTGCAAATACTACCAGCAGCAGATTTTATGATGAACATTAGACCAAAAAAGAGAAAAATGAGGGCAAAAAGTAAAGCCACGCCACTAACCTGGAATTTGTTGTATACTATATGGTTAAAAAAGATGTTGAAGCATGTAAAAATTCTTTACTGAAGAAACTTGCCTTCAAAATAAGTACACAATCTTGGATTTTGGGAGCTGAATGGGATCTGAACAAGTATTTTTGTACTGCACCTCATTTGTTTGCGCAAATAAATGCTTGAAAGTAAATATTTCGCATTATTATCATCAATACCTGATATCACCTTCCATATCAATCTATAATCATTACAGGAGGCAGGACTCAACAGATAAGGGAAAGCGAAAACAAAGTATCAAGCAGCCTGTGTGCACGAGGTTTTGATCTAGGAAAGCGAGCACATTGTGTGGAATAGGAGAGTCATGCAATGCTAAAACTTCTTTTGGATATTGGAAGCCTCTATGGTTTAAAATAGATTGGGCTATGTTAGGTTAGAGTATATTGGAGTAGGAATAATAATTTTTTATCTCTGTCAATACCTCTAAGGATGTAAAAATATTACTGGGGAACTTAAAGCACATAAATTACGGTCAACAGCTTGGCATTCGAGAAGTTTCTTATCTTCTCCCCAAATAATAGGCTTCCCTTTGACCTGTATCGGTATAGTTGCCAAAATAACTGTACTTGGGAGGTTTCAACAGTTGTCTTAAATCTTTAGCTGAACAATTCCATTTTGCCAATTGCAGCAATGACTAGAATTGTTTCTGGAATACAAGCACTTTCCCCATCTAAACTCTATAACATTACAAATTACAAGTTTTTCTGTGTGAATTATGAAGAGGCTGGATTTAACTAATTACGGAAATGCAAATTGATATGCTTTTTCTCAGTTGATATACATGTGTTTGATTTCTTACCTTTGAAATTGATGGCAAGGTTGTCAATTCAAATTCGTCAAGCTCCACTCCATAATTTCCAACTCTAAATGAACTGTTTGAGCTATAAAATAAACATTGAACCTCATGCATTTAGTTTGTGAGATTTTTCCATGCAAGCCGTATGTTTTAATTTATTTTTGATTTACTGTTCCATCTAAAGTTACAACTTGAAAACCAGTCCTTTTCCCAAGAGTGGGATCCCGAATCTCTTCTGTGTAGAATCCGGATACATTTAGCTTTCTTTTAATAAGTTCATCAGCGACTTTTCGAGCCAAAGTAGTCTTCCCAATGCCTATTGATATTGACATAAAAAATTGCATAGAAAAGCAAAAAACAATATAATCTGTTTATTCGTGCAGCTTCTTTGGTTTGTTGGTTTGGTGTATATTGGAATGCTAGTTATCTTATAACTTACCAGGAGGTCCTGTAAGGAGAACGTGTTGCCCTTTACCCATAATAGTCAATGACTTGTTGCGTAAAAGGAATTATTGTTTTATTTTTAAATTTACTGCTGCAACTGGAAATCTTTATAGTTCCTATGTCAAGCTGAAATTTGTTTTCGCTGCATCTAATAATTGTTGATTTTAAGCACATGGTACATGTATATGTATATATATTTATGTACACAAGCATATAAAACCGGTGTGTATGCGTCACCGGCTTGGATCTTACAAGTTAGCAGAATGCCGAAACTTTTCGGGTTTCTTTCTCCAAGTTAGCCGAATATTTTCGGGGGTCAGAAAAATTGTTTTTTTGAATATAATAAAAAAAATTACATGCAACAAAAATTTATTTTTCGACTGGAATAAAAAATTACATGCAACAAAAATTTGTTTTAAGCTTGGAATAGAAAATTATAGGCAACGAAAATTTGTTTCTGTGCATGGAATAGAAAATTACATGCAACAAAAATTTGTTTTTGTATGAAATAGAAAGTTACGAGTAATAAAAATTTGTTTTAAGCATGGAATAGAAAATTACATGCAACAAAAATTTGTTTTTTTGGCATGGAATATAAATTTATTTTAGGTTATTTTGGGTTAAATCTTTGGATGTGTTTACAGGGTTATGAGGTTATTTTAGGTTAAATACTTTTACTTGTCGTGCAATATTGGGATATAAATTTTACTGTATTATTATTTCTCACAGTCTGTTTAGTTGTACTGATTAATGAAATAAAAAAGAACTGATTGAGGATGAGCTAAGCTCCAGTGTTAAATAATTTTCATAAAAAAAATCATCCAATTCAAAAGTATCTTTCATGATTTCATCCATGCATTTTAAAATGACTGCTATTCTATACGATGCCATTAGCAGTTTTCATTATGAGAACGGTGGAAAAGGATAAAAAATGATTCCTGCTTGCAATTGCAATACACACATCATATATATGAAATGAACTCATGCTGAAAGAAGCTGGAAGCATGGGAATGTATGTAAAAGGAGATGTGTTTCACGATGATAAAACATGCCTATACTTCCATACTTTGTAAAAACAGGACTAGGATCTTCTTCTGAACAAGTTTTATGCATTAAATACACTACTATTGTGTGGAATAGAGTAGTCATGCAATGCTGAAACTTCCTTTGGATATTATCGTTCAAGCTTCAAGCTCGCCTGTATGGCGCAATCGGTTAGCGCGTCCGGCTGTTAACCGGAAGGTTAGGTTAGGTTAGATGGGTTAGTTAGATCATGTTGGAGTAGGAATAATAATATTAATCTTCTCCACGAAAATTATAGGCTACCGTTTGCTTGGTATTGGTAAGGTTTCTAGAATTACTGTACTTGGAAGGCTAAATGCGTTTTTAACCACGGTCTTAAGTCTTGAGCTGAACAGTTACATTTTGCCGATTTCATCAATGACTAGAATTATTTCTGGAATACAAGCACTTACCAGCTAAACTCTATAACAATTTTTTCTGTTTGAATTATATGAAGGGGTTAAATGTAGAAATTTAACTACTTTTACGAAAATTATTTGGCCGTATAAGCATAATTGAGTCCATAGATTCCGTATTTTTTGTTTCTTACCCTTGTATTTGATAGCAGGGCCGCCAATTCGAATTCTTGAAGCTCTACTATATTATTCCCAACCCTAAATGAACTGTAAAATAAAAATTTAAGTACATGCATTTAGATTGTGAGATTTGTGCATGCAAACCAATGTTTTTTATTTTCGATTTATTGTATGCTACAAAGAGTTCGTTTATTTGGATCGTGCAAGGTAGCAGAAAGCCGAAAATAATCGGGTAAGGGTATAGATGACCGTAACGCGCGTTACGGTTGAGTGTCCCGAACCAGAATTTCATTGGGAGTCAATTGGCTCCCGACATATTGTTCGTTTTTAAATTATGGGCGCATTTATAAAACGCCCCGATAGTGTGTTTAGTGGACCGATCTTGATTACATCATTTTCCACTTTGTCCTTAATATTGGGACAACTTGAGACACTATTAGATCGTTTTGGTTTTTTATCAGATAAATTATTTGTAGCTAATTTTCTGTGTTTGAAAACGGAGACTTCTTGGTAGTGAGATTGAATTATTCAGGGTAGGTTAGGTCTTTAGGTTATTGAATGTTTGGAAGTGTGTACAGGGTTTGAGGTTAATTTAGGTTAAATCTTTACTTTTTACTTGTCGTGTAGTATTGGGAATAGATTTCACTATATTATACTTCAAAGTCTGTTTAATGCACTAAAAGGAACTGAACATTTAAAATGACTGCTTTTCTATAACGAGCAGTTTTCATTATGAGAACGGTGAAAAAGGATAAAAAATGATTCCTGCTTGCAATTGCAATACACACATCATATATATGAAATGAACTCATGCTGAAAGAAGCTGGAAACATGGGAATGTATGTATAAGGAGATGTGTTGCACAAATTCAATACATTTTTGAGCTGATAAGACATTCCAATATACTTTGTAAAAACAGAAATGGGATCTTGTATACAAGTTTTACACAGTAAATATACCAATATTGCGTGGAATATGGGAGTTATACAATGCTAAAACTTGGTTTGGATATTATCATTCTCACTTCAAGCTCGCCTGCGTGGCGCAATCGGTTAGCGCGTCCGGCTGTTAACCGGAAGGTTATAAGTTCGATTCTTATCGTAGGCGTAAGTCTTTTTTGCTCTCGTTTTACCCGTTTTTTTCAAAAGCAAAATTCAAAGAAAAACTTTAAAAAACCGAAAAAACAAAAAAATTTTAAAAAATTGATTTTTCTTTTTTTGCACTAATTTTCATCAGAAAAGCTGCTGCAGATAGTATTTGCAAACTTTCTGCCATTTTTTATTCAAAATATAAAGCAAAATTCAAAGAAAAATGTCAAAAACCGAAAAAACAACAAATTTCAAAAAAATTGATTTTTTCTTTTTTTGCACTAATTTTCATCAGAAAAGCTGCTGCAGATAGTATTTGCAAACTTTCTGCCATTTTTTATTCAAAATATAAAGCAAAATTCAAAGAAAAATGTCAAAAACCGAAAAAACAACAAATTTCAAAAAAATTGATTTTTTCTTTTTTTGCACTAATTTTCATCAGAAAAGCTGCTGCAGATAGTATTTGCAAACTTTCTGCCATTTTTTATTCAAAACATAAAGCAAAATTCAAAGAAAAATGTAAAAAACCGAGAAAACAAAAAAATTTTAAAAAATTGATTTTTTCTTTTTTTGCACTAATTTTCATCAGAGAAGCTGCTGCAGACAGTATTTGCAAACTTTCTGCCATTTTTATTCAAAATATAAAGCAAATTCAAAGAAAAATGTCAAAAACTGAAAAAACAAAAAATTTCAAAAAAATTGATTTTTTCTTTTTTTGCACTAATTTTCATCAGAAAAGCTGCTGCAGATAGTATTTGCAAACTTTCTGCCATTTTTTATTCAAAACATAAAGCAAAATTCAAAGAAAAATGTAAAAAACCGAGAAAACAAAAAAATTTTAAAAAATTGATTTTTTCTTTTTTTGCACTAATTTTCATCAGAGAAGCTGCTGCAGACAGTATTTGCAAACTTTCTGCCATTTTTATTCAAAATATAAAGCAAATTCAAAGAAAAATGTCAAAAACTGAAAAAACAAAAAATTTCAAAAAAATTGATTTTTTCTTTTTTTGCACTAATTTTCATCAGAAAAGCTGCTGCAGATAGTATTTGCAAACTTTCTGCCATTTTTATTCAAAATATAAAGCAAATTCAAAGAAAAATGTCAAAAACTGAAAAAACAAAAAATTTCAAAAAAATTGATTTTTTCTTTTTTTGCACTAATTTTCATCAGAAAAGCTGCTGCAGATAGTATTTGCAAACTTTCTGCCATTTTTTATTCAAAACATAAAGCAAAATTCAAAGAAAAATGTAAAAAACCGAGAAAACAAAAAAAGTTTAAAAAATTGATTTTTTTTATTTTTTTGCACTAATTTTCATCAGAAAAGCTGCTGCTGGTAGTATTTGCAAACTTTCTGCCATTTTTAATTCAAAATATAAAGGAATATATTACGAAGGAAAATGTGAAAACTGAAAACTAAAAATTTCAATTTATTTTTATTTTTTGCTCAACATTCTTCGTATAGAAAAGCAGTCATTTTAAAATCCCCGGATGAAATCATGAAAGATGCTTTTTAGATTGGATGATTTTTTTTTAAATAAAATCTAATTTACACTGGAGAGCTTAGCTCATCATTTAATCAGTCAGTTTCTTTTTATTCCACTAATAAGTAAACTAAACAAAGTTTGAAGCATAATGTAGTAAAATCTATATCCCAGTATTGCAGGGCCAGTAAAAAGTAATGCTATATCGATTTGCAAGTTGTAAGTACCAAAATCAACATACACTGTATGTCATATTGGAAATCACAAAGCATAAGAATCAAAGCCCCTTTATCAGTAATTACTTTTCCGCTCCGGCATACAGAGGGTTCTGAAAGGTTCCCACTGGATTATTGTAAATTGGATTGGTTTGCTAGAAACAGGAGTGTAAAAGAGTAATATGTACCAAAACAGTTAATCTGTCAAAAGCCAATAATAATAATATTTGTGAATTGTGGAGGTGCTATATATACCTGGCCCCAAACAACACCTGTACGTTCATTTTCATATGCGGCAAACTCCTTTTTTATCTGGATCTTAGTATATGCTTTATACACGCAAAGCAATATTAATCCTATGAGAACTACAAGACTGGAGACACTTGCGACAATCCAGAATATTGGAGCTTGAGGAGGACATTCTTTGTCGATTTGTGCATTAATATGAATTTTCTTATTTCTTAAGGCGATGTAACTAAATATGAAAACACACTCGTCGCTGGGGTCCTCAGCTTTACACAAAACTTCGTCCGAAGCAGCTATAAAACAGAGGACGGTATTTAATTATTAGAATTTCGAGTAATTGGGAGGAGAGACCGTTATTTCGAAAGCAGAGCTTATAGCAAACATAAAAAGTAAAAAGTTTTACGGGAAACAACTTCCAGTTTGTTTATAACGTGCTGAAAGCATTGGAGTTCACAATCTGCTGGATTATAAATTCCAGTTCCATGCAATTTACATTGAACACAGTGTTTCAGTTCCTCACACTTATTTGGGCACAAGTCGTGCTGTGTAATATTTATTAATTAGTGGGTGACTTTAGATAATGAGAAATGTCGCAATGTAGCAAAACCTTCCTTTTTTTGCAAATTAATTGGTAAAGCAGTAGTAGTCCTCACCACGCATTTTTCGCAGTATTCCCCACTGTATTTTCCTTTACATTGGCATTTCCCACAGCTGCAGCTACCTTGGCCACTGCACTCTTCTTCACTATCGGGCTCAAAGCATGTGCGCTATATTGAAGCACAAAAGTGGTAGAAGAGAGAAAAAAGAGGGCCGTAGAGTATTAAAAGTAATATATTTTAGTAATGCAAATTATGGATGAAATTAGCAGGCAGCATCTCATTCAAGTAATGTACTCTACCTTATCTGTAGAGCAATCACAACCAACTCCATCCCATCCCTGATCACATTTGCATGTTCCACAATCACATTTACCGTGTCCCGCACACAATTCTCCATTTGTGAGAGGGCAGTAGTAATTATCACATTCACAAAAGGGTCCAGTGTACCGCTAATTACGATGCAACATGAGGCACAGGTAAACCATTTATCTTGATTACTTACGATTAGTTCTTTTGGAATAATAGTACAAAAAACATTTAACATTTAAATCATTCTTATTACCGTTGCATCAGTACAAGTACACTGTCCACATATACAGTTTCCCCTGAAATTAGGAACGTGACAATAATTATTATTCAGCTAGAAAATTTAGTTTTAATAGTCAATTTAATTGTGATCTCATATATACCTTCCAGAACAAATCTCAGTAGAGTTTTCATTTTTGCATGCTGTGCTCAAGTCAGTGTTTCGACCACCTTCAGCACTACATTCACAAGTCTTTCCAAAATAGTTTGTATTGCAATCACACAATCCACAAAACTCAGTGCCCTTGTTGTTGCACATGGGAGAATTCGGACGCTAAAAAACCAAAGAGCAGCATTTATTTGTGCAGATAATATATGCGACGTAACATTGACTTCACTTTGATTTTATTTTCGTTTATGTAGCAATGAGACATACTCGGTTTTCCGGATTTTCACATGGACAGTCACATAACACTTCAACATCAATCTCAATGCTGTCGGGGACTCCAACTGCATAAATTCTATACTGTTGTTTCCATTCTTGCTTTCTCTCAATCTCAAGGCATTTTGTAAGCTCGATTTCTACACGAAACCTACAAGTAAGAAAAAAGCTGAAATGATAGACTCAAAAGTTGTCTTCAAGTGCATGCTTCCTATTATTCCTATTCTCCTTAACGGATACTTGATTTCCGTATAATGGGGTAGTTTGACATGGATAAATTGAAAAGCATTTGCTTACTCGACCACGGTGCCGGCTTGTAATCCTTCACAGAAATTTCTCTCCACTTCCTCCCCATTACCCTGACATTTTGAGTAATATCTCACTTTGAAATATTCCGATGGAAATGAATCTTTGATTTCAACTTTGGATTGGATTTTCTATCAAAACAAGGGTAAAGATAGATAAACATTTTTGGAGTTACAATGTTTTATAAGCATCAGTAATATTTTTGGTTCTTGTTTTCTTGGTACCTGGTATTCTTGTACTACCAAATCGACAATGTTTGATGAATTTTTTGCCAACTCTGTGCTTTTGGAGCCTTCAATAATATTCGTCAGGCGATTGTAGTCCGCGATTTCGTCGGAAGTGACGGCAAATATGATATTGACTGAATGCTCTTTTGCCTTCGCATTCACTTGAGCAATAGATGGATAATCATGGATGAGTGAATGTGTGTAGTATTCACCGAGTTCATCCATGTGACATTTGCCATCGTTTGGCAATAACACACCACCGAGCTAAAATGGACGTGGGTTAAAATACGTAAAAAAGCCTTTGATAATAATATTTCAAACTACGAATAATACTTTTTGCTTTTAAAAATAACCTTTCCATCTCCAGCAAAATGGAATGGGGCATCAGTAGCAAATATGATCAAACGACGGGCCTGCTCAGACCATCCTAAATTATTTACTCATTGCATTTTTGAGTTGTTTCATTAGTATTGTATTATGTCGGACTGTTGTATGAATTAATTTACCAATTTCTTTTTGACAAACGATAACCTGCATTAACGCGTCAAAACCACCTTCAGGCAAGTCACTACTTGCAGACAATTTAACATCATTCACTACATTCTGTTTTTACATAAAATTATATTAAATCGAATTGGTGTTAGTAATAAGTAATAAACAGTTAAATTTTAAAGTAATTACGCACTGAAAATTCCTCGGTATTATTGGATAAGCTCATTTGGTTTTTAAATCCGTATGGTCGAGCACATGTTTCATTTTTTCTGAAACACGGGTTTTCTAAACTGCAAAAAATAAAATTTTTGTCCTTCGTGCTAGCACAATGAATGCAATAATCCATGAACACACCTCGCATTCCATTTAATATATGCATATAAACTCACAAATCTTGAACAGTGAGAACAAAAGGCATGGTCACTTTATCAACAAAAGTGCCAAATCCTTGCCGATACTTGCTGGTAATGCTTCGCAGTCTTTGTCCAATAGAGTCTCCCAATCCCGCTAAAACTTCCTATATAAATGTAGTACATGCAACTTTTATAAAATGATCAATACATAATGTTTCCGTCAGCTCCATGACCTTCTCCACAAACCTTATCATCCTTCATAGTGTATGTGCCATCCATAAGATAATAGAGATCTAAAGGGTAATCTTCTACTTCTTTGTACCCCATTTGAAACTTTATTGTATCATTCACTCTTAACTGAATGGACAGTTTTTGTGGACGTATCGGCACAGCTCGCCTTTCATTATCTCCATTACTTAGACTTTCATCTCTATGATAAAATGATTTTTCATTATAATTTAGGAGTTTCTAGCAACTGAGACATTTGTGTAGAAAGTCGTATAATACATATATTACCGTTTAATTTCCATGTTATTCTTGTGTTGAAAAAGGTGAGTCTTTTCGCATTGAAACCTTCCAAGTTCTGCATGACCTTTAACCGAATTACAACGTGGTAAGGGTTTCTTATCCTGCCCATGAAAGTCCTGGTGAAAGTATACAAGATCGTTTTGAAGAAAATATGTATTTGCACTTTTACTAATGTGCACTAGAATAAGGTGTAATGTAACTTACTGACTGAGAGCACCAAGCACACTCCGGCTTTTGAATACAGGTGGTACAGTTAATTAGCCCTGTGCATTGAGAATCTTCAGATAAGCATGAGCTAATTAAATAGGTTGTAACAATGAGGAATGTTATAGCCCTAAATAAATGCATTTTATTGTCCATAGGAAAAAAATACTTTATAATAAAAACTGGAAGAGCAACTTGATCTAACAGTGACTTGCTCAAAATAAGTTGTCCAAAACAACAGAATGCATGATGAATGACACATACATATAGATGATTAATGCCTTTACAGACTTATCATATGCATAGGAAATGGAACAAACAAATTAACCTACCTGGCATATAATATATGGAATTTTGCTCAGCTTCTCAAATACCCTCATATTTTGTTATCATTTTGCTGATAAGCATCGATTATATATGTAACGACATTGCATACGCTGCAGTGTGTGTGTAAGTGTGAAGCATTGCCGTGTGCTAAAAAACGGAAAGCTTACATGTGCCTATGGGTCACCTCACAATACAATTGGCTGCCTCCAAGACCGGAATATTGGTCGTAATGATTCATAAAGATGCCTACTCACTTGTATTTTTCACATAATATGACTCATATCTCACGGTCAAATGCGATTAAAATAATTGTTTGAAAATGCAATTTGTAAAATACTTCAAACATTTTTTATTGGATAATACCATTGACTTATATAAATAACGCTGGAACATGTACTTGTGTAAAGACTAATCTCTACACAGAAATATATATAATCAATACATAAGCAATTAATGTCCTTCTTAACAATAATATTTACGCGTAGTTGTCAATTTAAAACTATTATATAACATAATATATTATTACATCCTGTAATAATAAAAATCATCTTCCTTGTATATAATAATAATATTACACGTAGTGTTACCTTAAAATCCATTTATTTTAACGGTAAGGCCATTATATGAAACAACATTTTATATATATATATATATACAATATTACAGGTGTTTGTGGTGTGTATGTGTATGTGTGTGGCATAATACTCTCATGATCCGCAGTATATTATTATTATGTATGTATTATTTGCTCTACAAAAAGGAGTTTTCTTTTTTAAAAGGACTCTCTACCCATTTTCTTACACTTATATGTATAGTTCTGTACTCTTTTTACACGTTTTTTTTATCATTACAATTTAATTACATCTCGCTTTATAATATTACTTGTTGTACGTTTTGAAACAATAGATATTAGAATTAGTAATAATGACCTCCCTAGTTCATAGTTTAAGAATATATATATATATAATATGTATATTATGTAAAATTACAGTTTTCCAAAAAAAAAAAACTTACACTGTTATTATTACATGAGGGTAAATTTCGAAACAATAATAAGGAATCGGCTATCTGTGTTATACTTACATTATAACATACAGATTACATACATTTAAATAATACTAACCATTATTTGCATAGGTATATATGAGTTGTGGGGGAAATAATAATAATACATGGATCATCATCATCATTCCCAGTTTACATACTTTCACTGCAACTTTGCGTTGTACAGGTTTCGTTAACTTTCACCTGGAGATGTACATGTTTTTCTTCTTTTTTTAAGTTACTTTACAATACAACTATAGGCATTTACCCTACTTTTAAATAAACATGTATGTAGTATTATTATTATTATTATTTACAGTGTGGCTACATAAATAAATGTTTGAATATGCACAGAGTTTTTTCATTAAGTACTTTTTTTCCTGTGTCGGTAATAGAAGTAGTAGTATATTTTAATGCTATGTCTGTTTTTTTACTTAAGAAATACATTGTCATTCTCATGTATATAAAAAATTGTTTTTTTTTGTCATTTTCAATCACTACGTGTTCCGATCGACCACACTCACGCTATTAAAAAAAAGCTTCCAATAATAATAATAATAATAACAATATAGCACGGTTGTTGCCTTTAAGAATTTTAAGCAGCTGAAATGGTGTTTTTCTCTTTGTGTAGTTTTTTGTATCTACTGTGTTTAAGCACTGTTCAGGTATTGCCAAAGAATATAATATATTTTTTTGTATGGATAGAGTCACTCATTGCCTCTTATGATAAAAGCAAGAGTTTCTTTTTGTTTTGCAAATAAAAGCACTAATGGTTAATTATTACTTATTATGCAAGTACGTCTTCTTTCTTTCCAACAATATAAATAATTATTAGCTTGTGTTTTTTTAGTAGAGGTCACATTATCATAATTTTTTCTTTTTGCATTGCTGAATATTCTTTCTTGGCACTAATTCCGAAACAACCAGTTATCTTTTTTTTGTAAGAGCTACCATTTTAAATACTGAAAAAGATTTATTATTACTTATAATATATGTGTATATATCATATGATTAGTATATAAGATATAATTAAAACTTAAAAATTTGACATAGTAAAAATATGAGAATTTTTATTGCCTCCTCTACATCCACTTCCTTGTGAGATTAATCGAGTTATTTTAATAATAATAAAATTCATATATAAAAAGGAGCAAACACAGAGTTCATTTGAAAGTATCCATTTTTAGTTCTTTGTTCATTTGATTTCCGTAATAAGAGATATTATAGCAGTAGTATTACAAGTTGTGCTCATGTACAATGTTACTATTAATGTAGTTTTTGTATACCATTTAATGATATTCAATAATTGGGATGATGATCAGAATCAATCAGATTTTCTTTTTTTTTACTCTACTACTTTTTACACATCATACCAGCTCATTTTTTTATGTATTGTATTATGTGCAACAATCAATAAAATAATGTGATATATATATATACTTAAAAGATTTGTCTAAAAAAAACCTTTGCAATACCAAAAAATTCTTTTCCATGCTAATTCATGTGTATCTTATGAATTGCTACTTAATTTCTTTTGAGGAATTTCCCTTTACCGTTAAAAAAAAGAGACAAGGTTGTCTCAAAGGCTTCAGATAAAAATGTAGTTGACAGAGGTGCACCTTATAAAAATGTTTTTTTTTTAAAAGAGTGACGTGACACGTACATATAAGTATTAGTATCCCATTATTATAATAAACCTAGTAAATTTAGAATAGAAATTCAACAGTATAAGCAACCGTACGCATGTTCAATTCAATCTGTACTTATGGATTGCAGATTTCTTTTTGTTGCATATAGATTGGAAATAGCGTTTTTGTAGGTATATTTCTTTTCAAGACGACACAACTGACAAATAAACTGACTAAGCGAGAGCGTTTTTTTCTTTAAAAACTAAAGGAGAATGAAGCAACGAAAATTTCCATCGATGAGTGGGTCAACAATATCAGATCATGAGTGTGTGAAGACTTTCTTGAAGCTGCAGCAAATACTTTTTTTCTTTCGTTACCTTGAACGGACTTTTGTGTGATTATTTGTAACCCACGCTGCAGCACACGCGTACATAAACAAAAGTATTTTTACGGGACAAAATTTGGGGGTTAGATTTTGAGAATGAAACAATTTGCCTGATTACAACAGGTTTCAGGAAGTTAGTGTCTTCTAGCAGCTTCTTCCAATGCTCTAACTTTCATTTCACGATCCCTCTGTTGATGCCTGAAAACCACATGTTGCACAATATTTTTGAGAACCATGTAATTTGTATATGAGTACGCTTCTTTTTTAAAAACCAGCGATTAAAGATGAATAATATTATAGCTCTATATTTAAGTTTATATAGTATATGTATGAATATACTGATGGGAGATAATGAATAACCTAGGTATAATATATATATGATTATTAGAGACGAAAGTGAAAAACAAAATAGAAAGCACAATAGATAATAATCCAGTTAAAATAGTGAATAGTTATAGAACCGACAAAGTTACTTTTAACAAGACTTTTAAAAGCTATTAATTGAATTAAAATTGCACTGACAGTCTACAAAAGCAAATATGAGTTTCACCAAAAGATTGTGGTTTAAGATCACAAATGTATAAATATGTATATATAAAATACTTCAGTACAGTCACAACAAGAAAATGTGAAGAAGCAAAATATGATTATTTCATCATCATATTCATATACCGGAGATATTCTTCCTGTTGTGCTAAGAACGATGGATGGGGCCCTAACCCAGGTCCTCCGGGACCACCGGGATGTGGAAAACGTTCACGATCCATCATCATTTGTCGTTGCAGTTGTTCATGAGCTGATATCTGGAGAAAGTATATAGTATAAAAAGTCATGTCAATGATGATGCCACCAAAAACAAAACTACAAACAAATGTTCAATGCAATATTCTTTCTTACATGATGCGCTAATTCTGGAGGGTAACCCTGTCTACTAAGAATATCTGGATGAAGACCAAGGACAGAATCTCTTGGTGGAATCAATTGTGGTTGGCGTGAGTAGGCGCCAGCAGCAGCCGCTTGATGGAGAAGAGATGGATCCATCCCTGGATACCCTTGAAGCTGACCAGCTACAAAAAAAAAAGATTTATGAAGTTTGCTATGAAATTCTGGCACATAGAAATTACATGCAAAACGGTATGATTATTATGGCGTAGTACCAGCCAACTGAAGTCTCATATCCATTGCTAGTCGCTCTGCATGTAGTCGTTCCGTAACTAATTGATCATTACTTAATTGAGGTAAGGACGATGGTATACCTATATACGTATGACATTTGGTATAATTTTATGTAAGAAAAAAATTTAGCAAAGTTCAAAGCATGCAAAGTAGTAAGTAATAAAAATTTTAAATTTGTACCTAAACGCTCTAGTCGTTCTCTTTCTAGAGGACTGAGAGTTGTAGGAGGTTGATTTGGGGAGGGATACAAACCAAATCCAGATTGGTGTAGTTGGCTTAGCTGAGGTCCTCCTGGGCCAAGAGCACCAAATCTTCGATGAACATCCAGCCAATGAGCTGATTCTAATGGATTTGGTAATCGTTGTTGTTGACCAGGATTTCCACCTTGGGCTCCTTGAGGATGATTTCCTGGAGCACCAGGAACACTTCGTAGAAACTCTTCTTTCAGCCTGTCTGATAATTCCCGTTCTCGAATTTCCCTAATCTCTCGTTCTCGTTTTTCCATTGCTTCCATTTCCATCCGCTCACGAGCTGCAGCTGGTCCGTACAATCCCATTTGATATGGAGCACCTAACATTTGGTCAAGGGGAAGCGGTGGAAGCATTCCTGATGGACCAGGTCGCATGTTATTTCCAGGGGAAAAGCCTGTATGTGGCCTTGCATATTCACTTAGCTGACGTAAAGCTGGCGTATCACCAAATGCACCAGGTCTTGGGGTAAAGCGATCAAAATGAGAATTTACAAGTTGGGGATCTACTCCTCCTTGTTGTTGAGATTGGGACATTCCTTGAGGCATGTTGGAACCCGATTTTGGTGTTTCTCTCTTGTCCCTATCTGGAGTGCTGCTGAGTTGCTTTCGTGCTTGTGCCGCCCGCTCACGTTCTTCTCTCTCCTTCTCAGCTTGCTTCCGAAGTCGCTCTTCCCTCTTTCTAGCCAACTTTGATTCTGGAACTGGCTTAAACGTAAGATCAGTTCTGGCACATGAGTTAAAATCACCTCGATTCCAATGTCTTAAGAAAATTGCACTTTGACTACGATGACATTCAGAGTCCTCCACCTTTGGTTCTGGACTGGGTCCACGAGGAACTCCATGTGGACTGGGAGTTTCTTCAGGCTCATCGTTATCATGATTATCAGCATCCGCTGGATCAATCATTGAGCTTGACGACATGTTGCTCGATCGTC